>CM060892.1:170529826-170909826 GCA_030762935.1 Hymenopus coronatus | reverse complement strand
TTTCTTTTAGTCGGTGAGAGTCCGGCACATCAGGGCTATCTTCCCTGATGCCCATGAGGGTTTCCCCCCTCTTTATAAAAAAACTACAACCACCACCACTACTACTACTGCTACTACTTCTACCACCACCACCACAACTACTACTACTAACTAACTCCATGGCACGACAGCTCACGGGGAACCTTGGCCTACCGCCCGGCCGCTGCGTCCCCCATCCCGGTCCACTACAGACGTCATGGATGGGGTGCAGTATTGGAGGGTGAGACGTGGTCAGCGCCTCGAGTCCCCCCGGCCGGTTAATGCGGTCCTCATGACCTGGAGCCGCTACTTCTCCATCAAGTAGCTCCTCAATTGGCCCCCCAGGGACCTTACGAGGCTGAGTGCACCCCGGGCCAGGTCTCCCAGCGGGGGAAAAATCCCCAAGCTGGTACTGGGGATCGAACCCAGGTCTCCCGCTTGGTAAGTAGCAACGCTACCACCGCGCTAAGGAGACGACCACTACTACTACTACTTCTACTAATACCACTACTACTACTACCACCACTACTACCACCATCACTACTACTACCACTACTACCAACAGTACTACTACCACCACTACTACCACCACTACTACCAACACTACTACTACCACCACTACTACCACCATCACTACTACCACTACTACTACCACCACCACTACTACCACCACTACTACTACTACTAGCACCACCACTACTACTACCAACACTACTACTACCACCACTACTACTACCACCACCATTACTATTACTACCACCACTACTACTACCACTACTACTACTACCACCATTACTATTACTACTACCACTACTACTACCACCACTACTACCACCACTACTACTACCATCACTACTACCACCACTACTACCACCATTACACTTACTACCACCACTACTACTACTACTACCACCCTACTACTATTACTACCACCACTACTACCACCATTACTACCACCACTACTACTACTACCACCACCACTACTACTATTACTACCACCACTACTACCACCACTACTACCACTTCTACTACTACCACCACTACTACGACCACTACTACCACCACTACTACTACTAGCACCACTACTACTACTACCACTACTATTAAAACTACCACTACTACCACCACTACTTCCACCACTACTACTACTACTACCACCACCACCACTACTACTACTACCACCACTACCACTACTACTACTACCACTACTACTACTACTACTACTACTACCACCACTACTACTACCACCATTACTACCACTACTACTACTACCACCATTACTACCATTACTACTACTACTACCATTACTACCACTACTACTACTGCCACTACCACCACTACTACTACCACCATTACTACTACTACCGTTACTACCACCACTACTACAACCACTACCACCACTATTACTACCACTACTACTACTACCATTACTACCACTACCACCACCACTACTACTACCACTACTACTACCACCACTACTACAACCACTACTACCACCACTACTACCACCACTACTACCACCACTACTACCACTACTGCTACCACCATTACTACCACCACTACTACAACCACTACTACCACCACTACTACCACCACTACCACCACTACTACTACCACTACCACTACTACCAATACTACCACCACTACCACTATTACTACCACTACTACTATTACTACCACTACCACCAGCACTACTACTATTGCTACTACATTACTACTAGTAGTAGTGGTAGTAGTAGTAGCTCTTACTAGCTAGTAGCTTCAGCAGTAACCACCACTACTACTACTACTACTACTACTACTACTACTACTACTACTACTACTACCACTACTACTACTAGCTAGCAGTTGCAGCGGTAACCACAACCTCCACCACTACTACTACCACTACTACTACTACTACTACTACTACTACTACTATTACTACTACTACTACCGTTACTACCACCACTACTACAACCACTACCACCACTACTACTACCACTACTACTACTACCATTACTACCACTACTACTACTACCACTACCACCACTACTACTACCACCATTACTACCACCACTACTACAACCACTACTACCACCACTACTACCACCACTACTACCACCACTACTACCACTACTGCTATCACCATTACTACCACCACTACTACAACCACTACTACCACCACTACCACCACTACTACTACCACTAATACTACCACTACTACCAATACTACCACCACTACCACTATTACTACCACTACTACTATTACTACCACTACCACCAGCACTACTACTATTGCTACTACATTACTACTAGTAGTAGTGGTAGTAGTAGTAGCTCTTACTAGCTAGCAGCTTCAGCAGTAACCAGCACTACTACTACTACTACTACTACTACTACTACTACTACTACTACTACTACTACTACTACTACTACTACTACTACTACTACTACTACTACCACTACTACTACTAATACTAGCTAGCAGTTGCAGCGGTAACCACCACCACCACCACTACTACTGCCACTACTAACTTGAATGTGTTATGCACTTTTGCGAATATTCAAGAGTAATTTTTGTCTAGCCGAAACGTAAGTTTAAAATAATGTATCTATAAAATTTGGAAAATCCATAGAATGCAAGAAATATTGTTGAAGTTTATGCCAGTTATTACACCCAATAATAGTATTTTTTCGAAATTCTAGCTGTGTATGCTTATTTAAATATTGACTTTATTATGATTTATTGTGCTAACAAAAATGCTCCACCTGATGTGAAAAATATTCAGATATGATATCAGGACTTACAATAAATGGATTTACAAAGCAATATCATATCAGGTTTGTTACATTAACTCTTGAATATGGGAAGCGCGGTAGTTTTGTTCGCAACTATCGTGCTGAGAGTTTGTGGTTCGATTCCTGGCTCTGGGGTGGCGATTTTAAGTCGGTCCTACCTATCCACGCCTCCACCTTTGACTGGCTCATGTGCAGTACTCAGGGGCCAAAATGGTTCGGAGTCCACGGTAAAAACTGTAAGTCCTCTCATCATGCAGTCATTCTCATTATCGCCAAACATAGGAGATAACGGACACGGCCCAATGGGTGCCTCCACCTCAGAAATGGTCCAGTCATCGCTTTGGGGGTACGAAGTCACCCCGAAGGTTCATCAGGCTATGTGGGACCATTCGAAATCTAATCAACTTTTAAATATTGTAAAAGAAAAATAACAATAATACATTTTGCACTCTTCAAAATACTCTATTTTTCAATGGTTTATGTCTCAAAATTTAGACATTTTAAAAAAAGTATAGGAAATTTCCTTTAAAGTGCGTATGAGAGATGTATAAACGATTTTGAAACAATAGAGCATAAACGAGCTCCGGAACCAGACGAAATATTTCTTATTTTTCAAAAGTTTGCCCATTTTGTATACTTTTACATATTTTGGGAGAATTTTCATATTTGCAAAATTATGAAAATTAGCCACAATACAGTCATAATGCTTTACACAGATACGTTTTCTTTTTCACAATATTACAGTGTTTTATCATAAGGACTGCGAAACACCATTACCAAAAACACAAAAACAAAATAGTTTTCTCTTGAATTTAACAGTTAATACGTATTACTGCATATATGACAGTAATTGCCTACTAATGCGCAACAACATGCAGTCCACGCCGATATTTAAAACCCTGAAAGAGGATAAAATGGAAATGACATGAAGGAACAGGAAGTTTGGGGGGAATTAAGAAACTTCTCCAGCATTTGCTGGTAAAAAAAATTCCCCCGAAAAATTCCCGAGAAGCCCAAGGAGATCGGGCGCAGGAATCGAACTCACCACCCTTCGAATGCCAGTACTAGAAGATACGCTTGAACTACTTGGCTCGGTAAACTATTTTGAATTGGCGGAAAGGAGTTTAAACACACTAACCCATTTTTTTACTATCTCTACACGTACTATATACATTATAGAGAAGGTATTGTGTTGAACCCAAAAATTCGATACCGAGATTTCACCGGAAATATTGAATCCAAAAAAAAAACATTTTTACAAAAAGTTCCGCGTGTGTGTATGTGTGTCGGTGTGTCTGTGGACAGCTTAGCTCAAAAACGAAAAGACCGTCGAATACCAATCTTTCTTCCAAGGATTATTTTCTCAAAAATGATTCTAAAAATCTTTATTAGAATACCGAATATTAAAGATATTTACCTGAAAAATATGTATATCATGAATTTTCTGGGAATAGACTTTGAAGATTACTTTATTCTGGATGAATTTTACGGAATTTTGCATAACTGCTGAACCGTATGAGATACATAAAAACTTACCAGACAAAACACGTAGAGCACATTTAAACGCACAATTGATGTTATATAATTACTTTCTCCATACCTACTATGTACGTAGTATATAGAGAAGGTATTGTAATGCACCCACAAATTCGATACCGAGATTTCACCGGAAATACATGTTTTGCGACACCCTGAATGCAAAAAAAGGCATTTTTAGAAAAAGTCCGTGTGTGTGTGTCTGTCTGTCTGTGTGTCTGTGCGTATGTGTGTGTTTCTGTGGGCAGCATAGCTCAAAAACGAAAAGACCGTCAAATACCAAACTTGGTATTTAAGTTCATTATCTTCCAAGGATGCGACACGAAGGTTTTCAAGAAAATCCCCCCACCCCGAACTACCCTTCACAGGGAAACATTTTCGAAAATTTTTATTTTCTAAAAATGGCTCTAACGATATTGATTAAAATATCGTGTATTATAAATATATAGCTGACAAATAATATGTATATCTTGAATTTTCTGGGAATGGCCTCTGGGGACTACTTTATTCTGGATGAATTTTACGGAATTGTGTATAACTGGTAAACCGTAAGAGATAGACAACAATTTACCATGCAAAAATTGTAGAGCACATTAAAACACAATTTATGTCATATACATTTTTTTTCGTGGAGTTGATCGTTTTTTAGATATTCCTTGTTTTTTATTTCAGCCTTGAAAATCTTATACTTTTCTCATACAGGAATTTGTCAACTCGTGTCCATACAAACAAAGGAGCTTCAGTCACATAGCAACCAGCTTTTGACTACCGCTTTAACCTATGGACTCCCTTATTTCGCGTCTACTTACAAGGAAACAAGTAGTAAGACTATTTCTGCTAATTTTTTCTGATTAGCATGAAGTAAATTAGAAGCATAAGCTTTTTAACAATAATTTGTTGCAGAGATCTAGAGAAAGTCATGCGAGTGTAACGCATCAGATTTTTTTTTTGATCGTTTTTGAGATATTCCTTGTTTTTTGTTTCAGCTTTAAAACATATATTTTTCTCATACAATTCGTCAACTCGTGTCCATACAAACAAAGGACCTTCAGTCACATAGCAACCAGCTTTTGACTATCACTTTAACCAATGTACTCCCTTATTTCGCTTCAACTTACAAGGAAGGAAGTAATAAGACTGGTTCTGCTAACTTTTTCTCGATTAGCATGAAGTAAATAGAAGCGTTAAAATTTTAACAATAATTTGTTGCAGAGATGTAGAGACAGTCTTGCGAATGGAACACATCAGATGTTTACTTTCTCTACACGTACTATGTACATAGTGTATAGAGAAGGTATTGTATTCCACCCAAGAATTCGATACCGAGATTTCACCGGAAATATTCTTTTTGGGTCCCCCTGAATAAAAAAAAAACATTTTTGCAAAAAGGTCCGTGTGTGTGTGTCTGTGGACAGCAT
This sequence comes from Hymenopus coronatus, assembly GCA_030762935.1. Taxonomy (NCBI): domain Eukaryota; kingdom Metazoa; phylum Arthropoda; class Insecta; order Mantodea; family Hymenopodidae; genus Hymenopus; species Hymenopus coronatus. The sequence continues at coordinate 170,904,073 of CM060892.1, read as the reverse complement.
AGCTCAAAAACGAAAAGACCGTTAAATACCAAACTTGGTATTTAAGTTTGGCATCTTCCAAGGATGCGACTCGAAGATTTTCAAGAAAATCTCCCCACCTCCAACTACCCTTTACATGGAACATTTTTCGAAAATTTTGATTTGCTTAAAAATGGCTCTAACGATTTTGATTAAAATGTCAAATATTAAAGATATTAACCAGACAAATAAAATGTGTATCTAGAATTTTCTGGGAATAGGCTCTGAAGACTGCTTTATTCTGGATGAATTTTACGGAATTTTGCATAACTGCTAAACCGTAACAAATGGACAAAAACTTGACGCACAAACAATGTAGAGCACATTAAAACATACAATTTATGTCACATACATTTTTTTTTGTGGACTTGATCGTTTTCTAGACATTCCTTGTTTTTGGTTTCAGCTTTGAAAAACTTATACTTTTCTCAAATGGAATTTGTCAACTCCTGTCCATACAGACAAAGGAACATCAGTCACATAGCAATCAGCTTTTGACTGTCCCTTTAACCTATGATACTCCCTTATTTGCCTTCTACTTGCAAGGAAGCAAATAATAAGACCATTTCTGCTATTTTTTTCTAAATTAGCAAGAAGTAAATAGAAGATTAAGCTTTTTAAATATAATTTGTTGCAGAGATGTAGAGAAAGTCATGTGAATGGAACACTTCAGATTTTTTCTTTTTGAATAGAGGTTGTTTAATTATCGTCTCCTGAACCTTGGTGATGTAATTATATTTTTAAGACAGGTACTCAATTTTAACAACGGTTCACAGAATTAAAAACGCCAGAGTTACTAGTGGACTCTTTGTGTCGACCACAGCTTGGAACGGTACTCTATATATAGTAGGGTAGTTACATTTTCAATTTGTAGTGCGCAACAAAAAAGAAAGTGTGTATACAGCGGATGTGTGTAGGTCATTAGTATAAATTGGCAGTGTCGCGGATCAAGGCTACATGGGAAAGTGACCTTGCAAAGCTTTCAAACTTGTTCTTCTTGTTCGCCTAGGACACGACAGGTTGGTGCAGAAATGATCGCGGCGTTTCCTACACGTTTGGCAGCGATGTCATATCCGACTTCCTTCAGCAGCACGACTTCGATCTCATCTGCCGGGCCCACCAGGTAAGCTACATGTGTTTCCCCTCAATCGTCACAATTTTAGAATGGAAATAGGGACACTTGCTCCTCTCCCCTTGCTTTTGTGTTCTGTAAATATTTACTTGCATACTATACTATTATAGGGATGTCCAATTAAATTTAATCACTAGAAAGCATTCAATTTATTTGCCGTTCTCGAATACAAAACATTCCTTGTAAAATAAAATCGCTTACACTTTTCGGTCCCAACATATTCTCTATTAAAATTTCTATTTTGGTTCTACCGCAGCCAATTTACTAATGCTATTGGAGTCGCCACGAAACACGTACCGAATGAGTTACATATTAAAGTCGATTTTAAACGGCATCAATCAGAATAATTTTTAAAATATAAATTGTAACTTGATCTTCTATTAGATATTAAGATTGTGAAATGAGACGGAGAGAGAAGGTGCGCCAAGTTGTCAAGATGCCGCCGCAAATAATGATATGTGCGAAGTTTGCGGTGGAATGAATGTCGGGGAAACTGGATAAACCAGAGAAAACCCGCCCAGATGCCACTTCGCGTACCAAAAATTCCACATGTGTGTAACACCGGCCGCCTGGTGAGAGGCGGGTGGTGTAACCACTGGGCCACGGTGCCAATGATGATTATGATGAGGTTAATAATGATGATAATAACAATAATAATACGTTATTACTAATATTATTATTATTATTATTATTATTATTATTGTTATATATATGTATATATGGTTTCAATATTTTCACATCTTTCTCTACCTACAGATTGTTTCTCTCCATTCATCTCTATCCATCCATTGCATAACTTCCAGTCTTCTTCCTGTCATTCCAGCTCTCATTTCCTGCATCAATGAGTTTCTAGGCCTTCCTTTTCCTCTTCTTCCAGATGGACTCCATTCCAACGCCTTTCTCGGCAAAACCCCCAGGGGCCTACTACGGTAGGCACGGGTTGGCATCGCCCTCCGTGGTGTAATGGTTACCATGCTAACTTCATATACCCAAGGCCGCGGGTTCAAACCCGGCGGAGGAGATGGATTTTTTCGGGCGTAAAAGTCCTTAGCTGGCTTCCTTCGGAAGGGAAGTAAAGCCGTTGGTCCCGTGTCGTAGATTTACGGCACGTAAAAGAACCTCAAGCCTGATAGAGAGGTCTCTGAGCAAAATTAAACGGTCTTTCACGCCCAATATAGAATGAGACGCTGAGAACCACAGAAGCTACAGAGCGTCCATAAATAAATAAAAAAAAAAAATAAAAAAAAAATACGAGCCAACCTTGACTCCCTCCGCGGGCAATTCTGAGTGGCGAGGGAGTAGGTCAAAATGCCCACCCCGTCCGACACCCAAAAAGAATAAATTAAACCGACCAGTACCGCCTTATATGCAGAAAAGTCTTTCAATTTAAAACTTATCCCATCATATAGATTATGGCTACCCTACAGTGGAACATACGCGGAGTTAAATCACATCGACCAGAGCTTGCATTGTTGCAGCACCAAAATGCTCGCCTGCGGTGCCAGAGCAGTAAAAGCGGGCGTTAAACTCTACCAAACAAAATGCTCCAAAATCTCCAGAACACCGTTACCGTCAGGCAGCACTCCTGCGCACGCTGCGATTTATCACCGGGGGCACTATAATGTTTATCTGAGATAATATATGCGCCGAATCCGTACCCATACAATCTGTCGCTGTCAGGATTAAGCTGCCCTCCGCCATTTTCACCATTTGTAACGGGTCTTCAAGAACTTCCTACCCACCTTGCTGCTAGCCAAAGCTCGATAAAAGGTTGGCATCCCTAGGTTTATCGCATTCGATTCTGACAGGATGTTATGATTATCAGCGGCTGCGAGCGCATGAGTTGTTTATTGTACTGGTTAGTATAGTCTACTATGCTGTGAGTTCTGACGTGTGCCTGAAACGAAAGCAATGTATTCTTTAGAGGATCGTGTGTTTTTAGTGGAAAACGTTTTTAATGAACGTGGAAATTATACAGAGAATGTGAAACAAAATTTCGTTGTCAGGTTCCCTAACTCAAAACTACCGCACCGAGATACTGTGCGTGATTTTATTAAATTCATTTTGGGAGTCAAGTTCCGTATATGATGCTGTTAGAAGTGGAAGACCATGCGTGTGCTAACGGAAGAAAAACTATCGGATATATCGGATAGAATGCTTAAAAATCCACAGAAATCAATAAACAAATTGGCCCGACAATGTGATATTTCTTATGGTTCCACGTACAAAGCAGTCAAAAAAGAACAAGGTTTGTATCCATATAAGGTATCAGTCGTCCACGAATTAAAACCCACAGATTACGGGAAAAGAGTTCAATATTGTGAATGGTTTCAAAGGTTTATTTTGCTCCATGGAATTTACATGTTAGGACATTTTTTACTGATGAAACTTGGTTCCACTCATCAGAATGCGTAAATTCACAAAATACGCGAGTATGCTCTTCTGAAAATCCTAATGTAATTCAGGAAACGCCTTTACATTCAGAGAAAATTGTATCGCGTGGTATCTCTCGCTCTCTACTTATTGGCCCAATTTTTTTTCCATAACTCAATTAATTCAGATGTTTATTGTTCGGATATTCTTTTTCCATTTATTTCACAGCTAAATGAAGATGAAGTGAACGGTGTATTTTTTCAACAAGATAACGCCACTGCTCATACATCACATAAATCCATGGGACTGTTAGTGGCGTTTTTTGGGGAAAGACTAATTTCTTAAGGTCTGTGGCCTCCGCGGTCTCCTGATCTTGCCCCTCCGGATTATTCTCTTTGGGGAGCGGCTAAAGCTTTGGTCTATAAGGACAATCCAAAAACAATCGATGAGCTGAAACGGCAATAGAAGATTACATGACATCTGTAACAAAGATGACATTAATTACAGTGTTCGAAAATAAATTAAAACAAGTGAACTTGTGTCTTCAAGAAAATGGTAAAAATTTTCAACATCTTCTTTAAACAGGTTAGTTGCATATTATTTTTCTACATTACCTTTCATGCATGAATATAGTGAACCTAGTAGTTTTCTTAAACAGCGAAACGTTTTCACCATACGCTCGCGCCAGCCAATGCTGGCACCAGAATTCCTGATTCTAGGGGAATCTTGGTTACACGGGAGGTGCGGAGTGACTTCTCAATGCCCCGTTAGTATCTATTTGTTTCCATTTGCTGAACTCTCGCACAGCGGCTTAGAAGAGCTAGTTGCGCAGTTACCTCCACAGTTTCTGTTGGTAGGCGATGTCAATGCCCATTACCCACTCTGGGGCTCACCTCGGGCGTGTACGAGGGGTAAGCTAATTGCAGACTTCTTGGACAGTAATAATTTAGTTCTTTGGAACACTGGAGAGCCCACCTTTCTTTCTGACGCCTTTCATATCTTTCATACCTTGATATAACAATTTGTTCAACCCAGTTAGCAGTTTCCTTAAGTTGGAATATCGTCTCTGATTTGCATTCTAATGACCATTTTCCTTGTCATATTAGTCTCTTGACACTTCCTGTATGTTCCACCCGTTTACCAAGCTGGCGCTTCGATCAAGCCAACTGGAAACTATTCCCGCTTGGCTGTTTTAACTATGATGAGCATGACTCTGTGAATTATTTAGTCGAACGCTTCACAGCGATAATTCTTTCCTATGCTGAACAATCCATTCCACGTTCCACTGACTCAACCCGTCGATTTCTCGTAGCTTGGAGGACTGACGAGTGCCGTAATACTATTCGTATTCGCAGGCGTGCTCTCAGGATTTTCCAACGTCGCCCTACACTGAATAACCTTATACACTATAAGAGGATGCGTGCCAAATCTCGCCAAATTATTAAGGATAGCAAAAGGATGTCCTGGAGCAAGTTTGTTGCTTCCTCTGTCGTATAGGATAAGCTGAAGCGTGCAGCTGGCAAAGCGTCCCATATACCCATCGTCGATCTAAAAACAACCGCAGACACTGAAGTTGATCCGCTTGGCGTGGTTAACACTATTGGCGGTGTTTTCGCTCACGTTTTCGCTTAGACAACTATTCGCCCGAGTTTCTCCCAGTTAAGGCTCAGGTGGAATCTCAAGTATTTGTCATCCGTTCTGGAAACCGTGAACACTACAATCGCATTTTTACCATGGCGGAGCTAGAACACTCACTTTCATCTTCGCGAAACTCTTTGCCCGGTCCACGTGGCATCCAGGTCCAAATGTTACAATATCTCTCTCCTGAAGGTAAGGTTTTCCTAATCGAGGTCTATAATCGTGTCTGGGTTGATGCCACTTTTCCAACTCAGTGGCAGGAGGCCACCATCATACCTATTTTGAAACCTGGAAAGGACCGACACCTTCCTTCCAGTTACCATCCTATTTCCCTCACTAGTTGCGTATGTAAGGTGATGGACGCATGATCAATGGATGGTTAGTTTGGTGGCTGGAAACCCACAATCTTTTGACTAACATCCAGTGTGGTTTTCGCCGTCGTCGTTCAGCAATTGACCACCTTGTCTCGCTGTCAACTCAGATTTTGGACGGGTTTCTTAAGAACAGCCAAACAGTTGGGATATTTTTTGACTTCGAGAAGGTCTATGGTACGTGTTGGCAAACAGGGATATTATGTTCTATTCACAATTGGAACATACAAGAGCGCCTTCCGTTATTCATTCAGGAGTTTATGCGAGACCGCGTTTTCCAGTGCGGGTCGGCTCGGTTTTTTCTAACCTTTTTAGTCAAGAGATCGGGGTGCCGCAGGGCTCGGTACTAAGCGCCGCATTTTTTGCTATAGCGATTAATTCCATATCGCAATGTGTTCCCCCAGGTGTCTCTTCCTGTTTATTCGAGGACGACTTTGCCATCTTCTATGCTTCTCAGCGTACACCGTTTTTAGAACGCCGTCCCAGCGGTGTTTGGACAATCTCTATGATTGAAGCTGAAAAACGGATTCGTTTCTCTCCTGAGAAGACTGTCTGTGCTAACTTCCGGCGCCGTAGGGCGAATGGCACCTACTCTTCAACTTGGGCCAGACTTACTTCCCTTCGCATACGAGGTGAGATTCCTGGGGTTAATATTCAATCAGAAACTATGCTGGTCAAATGAAATGGAGTTTTATTTATGGGCGCTCTTTAACCGCTGTGGTCCCCAGCGTACCATTCAACAACGGGCGTGAAAGACCGCTTAATTTTGCTCAGAGGCCTTTTTTCAGGCTTGATGTTCTTTTACGTGCTGTAAATCTATGACACAGGACCAATGGCTTTACTTCACTTCCGAAGGAGGTCATGCTAAGGATTTTTACGCCCGAAAAAAATCCATCGTCCTCCGTCGGGTTTGAACCCGCGACCTTAAGTAAATGAGTGTATATGGTAACCATTACACCATCGACAGCATATACGATAACAGAGACTAAAGTAGTACATCGTATACCTAAAAATCACAAGTTTACGTACAAATATTTAAATTAGCATACGCATTAATATAATTATTTATACGTTACATCGTACTGATGTAATACTACGGGTGACATGAATTATAAGTAAACATATAAATGGCATTTCCATATCTATTATAAATATTTGCTGTAATCTAATATGCAATAATTTCATTGTACAAAGACTGCAAGTCCCTTCCTTTGTCTTCTCGGTTCAAAAGGCGGTTCTTAGAGCATGTGCTGCTGTCGTCTATAAGTAAATATGCACTGAACTTCATTCTTTACGTAGCCTAAATGTTTTCTATAATTATAACATGATGCTTCCAGGTTGTGGAAGACGGTTACGAGTTTTTCGCATCCCGAAAGCTAGTCACGATTTTCTCGGCGCCGAACTACTGTGGTGAATTCGACAACGCCGGAGCTATCATGACTGTCAACGAGGAGCTCATGTGTTACTTTCACATCATCAAGGTGATCATTTTCTTTGTTCTAAAAATGTTGTGTATTCCATTCACATAACTTTCTGCATCTGTTCTTCAAACAAACAATTCTTCATAATGCTAATCGATATAAACACTAGCAGAAACGGACTTATTACTTAGTTCCTTATAAGTAGAAGGGAAATACGAGAATGCGCTATGCTAAAGCGACAATTAAATCTTCTAAGCAGTCGCTATGTGATTATCATTGAAATTCGGTTCTCTTTTCAAGTCCAGGAGTAAAACAAAGAGATATGCAACGAAAGATTACTTCCCGTTTGAGAAAAATTGAATTAATAGTTTAATGAAACCAATAGCAAAGAATATCTTGGAAATAGTTAACTGTATAAAAATGCACATGACATAAATTGTGTGTTTTAACGAGATCTGTATTTTCTGTGAAGTAAGTTTTTTTCTAACTTTAACGGTTTACCAGTTATACAAACGTCGTCTAGAATAAAAATGTCTTCAGAGCCAAACCCAGAAAATTTAACATATGCATTTCTTTTGAAATAAAAATATCCTAAACATATGAATCGTTAAAGCCATTTTTCAAAAAATCAAACTTTTTTAAAAAAGGTTCCATGTAAAAGAAGGTAGTTTGGGGTAGGAGGATTTCCCTGAAAATCTTAGTGTCCATCCTTGGAAGATACTGAAGTTAAATTCCAAGTTTGATATTTAAACGACTTTTCGTTTTTGAGTTATTCATACATACAGACGTACACACGCACCTATTTCTAAAAATGATCCGTTTGGATTAAGAGGTCCTCAATTCAAGGATTTCCACTGAAATCTCGGTATGGAATTTTTGGGTGGAATAAAATACCTTCTCTCTCTACTATGTACATTGACCACAGTGATAGAAAAAGAACATCCTGTTACATTCACATACCTTTCTCTATCCACTAATTTTTATTTTGATATTGCGCCTGTAAATGTTTCTTGTAAAACCTTATTATTCCTTATGTTTCAAATGAATTGTAATAAACCTTCGCATAAATAGATCGATATAGATGCAAAGGGAATAGCGTAGGAAATAGTCAAATGCTTAAAAAAGTAATTTAAGGATATCTACATTTTTATTTCGTACGTTTTAACTCTAGACCTTTATCCGTTATATAAAATTACACAAGGTTACTTCATAGGTTATTCCCAGAATATTCAGGATATAGACACATGTATTTATCATAGAGATACATATGTGGTATTTGAATCACAATCGTTAAAACCACTTTTAATAAAAGAAAAATAAATATCCGGTTTTTTCATATAAAGATTAGTTTGCAGTAGGATAACTTTCCTGGAATATCTTTGTAAGATTCTGAAGTTAAATATCAATTTGTGTTGTGTGCGCGCGTGTCTGTGAGCAGCATAGCTAAAGCATGAAAACTCCGTTGAATATCAAAGGTGGTATTTAAATTAAGATTTTCTCAAGTATGCGACACGAATAGTTCAAAGAAAAGCTCCCCATCTCAAACTTTCCTTTACTTGGAAAAATTTTGATTTTCTGAAAAACGGCTCTAACAATTTTGATCAAAATACCGTATATTACAGATATTTACATGAAAAATGTAATTGAATTTCCTACGAATAGCCTCTGAATTCCTCTTCATTCTAAATAGCTTTTGTATAACTGGTAAACCAAAAGAGATAGATAAAAACTTACTGTACACAAATTATACATTTCGTTAAAACTCACAATTTTTGTCATATAATTTTTTCAGAGTTAACCGTTTCCAAGATATTCCTTGTTAGTGATTTAAATTTTAAGTTACCTAAAATTTTCTCAAGTGGGAAGTCATATTTCGTTTCATACCGCTTTTATTTTACTCCTAGTCACGCAAAGAGAACCTAATTTTAATTGTTTCACATAGTGGTAGATTTAAAAGAGTTAACTATCGAGTTAGCCAAATGTATTCCCTTACTATGCTTCTACTTACAAGACAGCAAGTAATAAGGCCATTTCTGCTAATGTTTATCTCGATTAGCATGAAGTACATAAAGGAATACTCTTTTGTAAGAATGGTTTGTTTGCAGAACAGGTAGAGAATGTCATATGAATTGATCACACCAGACTTTTTTAGTTATACACATCCATTTATGTGTTCCTGTAAATGTCGTGTTTATTAAGCTTTGTCCATGAGAAAACCTTGTAATAAAGGAAACTTTAAAATTTAAATTTAAGCATACTTTTTTGTATGGTTCAGAGTGTCCCAAAGCTTTTATTTCCGGTAACACCTTGATGTCAACATTTTGGGTAGAATAAAATGGTCCCTGTTACCAACTATAGAAAGAGAAAAATAATAATGGTCACATACGTTGATTTACACTTCATTTTTGTCCGCGAAATTGCAAGTATTACAACGGGTAGATTGCTGCATCCTTTGTATATAGTCGGCTTGAGCTTGTACACACTCGTGCAATGGTGTCGTATTCTCCTCTATATCCAGCTGCATCCTTTGTATATAGTCGGCTTGAGCTTGTACACACTCGTGCAATGGTGTCGTATTCTCCTCTATATCCAGCTGCATCCTTTGTATATAGTCGGCTTGAGCTTGTACACACTCGTGCAATGGTGTCGTATTCTCCTCTATACTCAGCTGTTCAAAATCGGTGAAATTAACTTTGCAGATATTTTTTTAAGCCATGTAAAGGTGATTTTGGATGAGATTTATTTGGCAGGGTGCAACGTCTGACAGCTTTAAAACCGATCTCGAGTTTGTCGTCGACAGTCTGCTCTTGGGTGTTTAGTTGTGCAAGGTTTACCCGAAAAGGTGATTCGCTGAGTCCTATTTGGCAGGGTGCAACGTTTGACAGCTTCAAAATCAATCTCGAGCTGCTAGCCGTCGACACTCTTCTGCGGGAGTTTGGTTGTGTAGGGTTTCTGCCGTCCATCCACTAAATTGTGCCCAGTTTTACTTTGTCTAGTACGTATGTACACTCAAAGACATTAAAAATACGCCTGGAAATACTTAGAGTAACACGGGGTCCTTTCGCTGACTCCGCCCATGTCTTTCACCTGTTTGCTATGCTCTTAAAAGCGTACTAGACAGGCCACAATACCGAAGAGAATGGGTTGAACGTGCGACAAATGAAGTTCTGAGTTTCGAACTGGTGGTCCCTAAACTTTCTGGTTGGACAATAATTCATCCCTCTCACCGGGTGATATAAAATTAGTCTTTTCTCCGGGCTTAATACTGAAGTTCTAATGCCAAAGTCATTCGCGCTCGTGATGGACAAATTTAACACTCTGCTTATACTCTTCTTAAGGAGTGTCGAGCGGAGTGAGGGATAAAGGGGTGGATTGTCCAGTCGGTTTTACCAGAATGGCACCAGTAAAAATCTTCTTAACATCCGAGTCCCCGTCAAACGTTTACATTTTCAAAAAATCACAACGCCAGGCATATTTTTGTCTTTGGGTGTGCACTGCACAAAGTACGTAGAGAAGGTATTGTATTTCACCCAAACATTCCACACCGAGATTTAACCGGAAACACATGCTTTGAGGTCCCCTGAATTCATAAAGGGCATTTTTAGAAAATGGTCTGTGTATGTGTGTGTCTGTGGGCAACATAATTCAAAAAAGAAAAGTCCATTAAAGTCCATTGGCATTTAAGTATAGTATCTGCCAAGGATAGATTTCGAGATTTTCAAGAATATTATCCCACCCCAAACTATCCCTTACATGGAAAAATTAATAAAATTAAGTGTTCTTAAAAATGGCTATAACGATTTTGATTAAAATACTGTATATTAAGGATATTTTACATTACAAATAAAATGCATATCTTGAATTTTCTGGGAATAATCTCTGAAGTTCTCATTCTGAATACTTTTGCATATCTGGTAAACCGTGAGAGACAAAAACTTCCCGCATAAATGCTGTTAGGTCTCGTCAATGTATGTTCTATACATTTTTGTTGTGGAGCTAACTATTCCTTCTTATTCGCTTCTATTTTAAAACATTTTTCTCAAACAGGAAGTCGTCCGTGTTTCTTTTTACTCCTGGCAATGCAAGCACAAGCGGTTTTTAATGACAATCGCAAAGCGTCAGCTTTTAAGATATTTGACTATCGCTTTAGTGTATTCCCTTATTGCCCTTCTACTTATAAGCAGCTAAGACCATTTTATTAATGTTTACTTCGATTAGCATGAACTGAAAGAAGAATAATCTTTTGAAGGAGTTTGTTTACAGAGCAGGTAGAGAAAGTTATGTGAATGGAAAGAAACAGATTTCTTATAGTGGTTAATGCTTTCAGAACACTCCTTATAAATGTCTTCAGCGTTTACATATGTTTTCCATAGAGAATATTCCGCTGAATACTTCTATGATGTCTGCCCATTTACTGATGCATTCAGATGTATAACTGGCGCAACAGATCTGGACATTTGAAAATCTTAATGAGAGCTAGGAAGCGAGTTGTACTTTCAGATAAGCAGCTCACCAGTCGATTCATGCATGCTAGGGTGCCTGTCACAGTCAATGTCAAATATCTGTCACCTCTTACGCACTGCACTAATGAACATGTGTTTTCATATGTATATTCATATCTACAAAACATCTATACAAATGGCCTGCTATATAAACAATGTCAATCGTCTGCCTCCAATTCTCCCACACCGTCTTCGCTCACGTCATTGTCATCAACGTTATCGCTACTTTCTTCACCATTATCCTGGATTAGAATCCTTTCTTTTTGCTTTTCTGCAATTCTTTGTAATGATTTTCAATGTTCTCAAAATGTCGGCGTACATTTACCCATTCTGGCCTGCCAATTTCTGCAATTCGCTGGCAACACAACTGTTCCACATCTTTTAATTTAAAAATGATATATTAAGTTTTACTTTTCTTTCTTTCTTATCTTTGAGAACCCTGGAAACGGAACTTAGTGAAATATCAGTTGCCTTGGCTACTCTTTCATTCACTTTCTACAGGCTTTTGAAGAACTCGGGGAACATACTCCTTCCTTCATTTCTGCCTCTTGTTTCATGAAGTCAAGAACATTTGCAATTATTTCTCTGCTCTAAGTAATACCTTGCCACTTAACTTTGAAAACGTAGGAGCCATGGTTAAAAAAATAAGATAAATAAAATGAACACTATTTACTTTGAATACAAACATATGCGTAACACTTTCGATACAGACTGTACAAAGTTTTCTCGCTGTGACTTTAAGTAAGCAAAGCATCATATCAAAAACTCCGATAAGCTAGGCTCGGTAACTGGGTTGGCGGTCAGGGTCACGATTCCAGAAGTTTTGCGCCGGCAATAATACTCTCTGCTGTTTTTACGCCGCTAAACTGTTGGTGAACGTCATTGATAAATTAATATAATTTATTTGTTTACTTCAGAACCAAAAGGCTATAAGAGAGGTCATATTTTTCATATATGCATAACAGGTTATTTAAAATGCAATTTAAAAAATCGAAGCTAAAACATTTTTAAAATTATATTGAACTAAAACAATTTAAAATAATTTTTCTATCATAAGAACATAGACTTATTAAATAGTCCTTAACTGGATTCTAAGTTTCCTTTTTCTCTGATTTATTTAACATTTTAGGTAGTCGGAGGCAGTCAATCACTTCATTTGTTGTGAAAGCATCTTAGACAAATAGTATTTTAATCAAAATCCTTAGAGCTATTTTTGAGAAAATCAGCATTTCCGAAAAATGTTCCATGTAAAGAGAGGGGAAGGGAATTTTCCTGAAAATATTGTCTCAAGAACTTGAATAGCAATTTCGGTATTTAATTTCGTTTTTGAGTTGTGCTTTTACAGACATACACACGCCAACACACAAAGGGGGACTTTTTTTTTTTTTACTTTCTCTAGCCCCGTATGTACAATGTACCTACATAGTGGATAGAGAAGGTAATGTATTCCACCCAAAAATTCAATACCGAGATTTCACCGGAAATACATGTTTTAGAAGCCCCTGAATCAAAAAAAAAAAAAAAAAAAGCATTTTCAGAAAAAGGTCCATGTGTGTGTCTGTGGATAAAAACGAACAAACGGTTAAATACCAAACTTGGTATTTAAGTTTGGTATCTTCCAAGGATGCGACACGTAACTCTTCAAGAAAATCCCCCCACCCTAACTACCCTTTATATAGAACAATTTTCGAAAATTTTGTTAGCTTAAAAATGGCTCTAACGATTTTGATTAAAGTACCAAATATGAAAGCCATTTCCATGACAAGTAAAATGTATATTTTGAATTTTCTGGAATAGCTTCTAAATACCTGTTTATTCTGGATGAATTTTGCTGAATTTTGCATTAACTAGTAAACCGTAAGAGATAGACAAAAAATTACTGGACAAAAAATGTAGATCTCATTAAGATGCACAATTTATGTCATATACATTTTTTTCGTGCAGTTTATTGTTTTCGAGATACCTATTCCTTGTTATTCGTTTCAATTGAAAAGTACTTATAATTTTCTCAGACAGGAAGTGTCCGTTTTTCTTTTGTTCTACTCCTGGCCAAGCGAAGAAATGATTTGCAATGGCGATCTTAGCAAGAGAGATTTTAAAACATTTGACTATCACTTTAGTATAGCGCATTCATTTAGTTGCCTTCTACTTATAACGCAGGGCGAGGACATTGTTGTATATCCGCTGAAGGTGGACTCACGTTACAGGCGATGTGCCTAGTCTACTTGACGTCGTCACTGCAGAGTCTCAGGGGTAAACAGTTTGCACTGTGTCACCGGTTCAGTGCGATAGCTGCGCTGTACGAATAAGTTTGTGTTCACTCTAGGCTTTGCATAACAGTTCAACGATGTCTTCAAACACAAGTGAAAGTAAATTAAATGAGTTGGAAGATTTGGTAGAGATCATTTTATGATGAATGGTGAGAACATACGATGTAATTATGTTATTTACAAATCAGGGATTGTAAGGAGAAACGGAAATTGTGGAAACAACACTGCGGAACTAAAACACATAAAGCACTTTTTGCAGCATTAAATGAAAAAGAAGAAGAAGAAAATTTACCACTTCAATCTGAGTTCTTTGAAGATATGTGTAAAATGAGGGTACACGCCAATATACAGGGTGTATATAATTGAATATCGGGGTTTTAACTCTTTATAATATTTATTACATTCAACTTCCAGTTATAAATGATATGTCGAATGAAACAGCAACTCAAACAGTTTTGTTTGTTGGCACAAGTGCGCATGTGCGTGCAATGTTTCTGCCGCAATCCGTTAGACAGCCGTAGTAGCAAAAATGGCAACTAGTAAACAGAAAACGTTTTGTGTTTTGCAGTTTGTAAAGACCGAATCTCTAGTTACTGTGCAACGTGCGTTCCGTAGTAAGTTCGGTTGTGATCCTCCTAGTGATAAAAACATTCGTAGATGGTGTAATCAGTTTGAAGATACCGGCTGCCTTTGTAAAGGGAAGAGCACGGGACGACCAGGAGTAAGTGAAGAGACTGTTGAGCGAGTGAGACTTGTTCACTCGTAGCCCAAAGAAATCAGTCCGGAAGGCTAGTCGTGAATTACAAGTTCCTGTGTCGACTGTTTGGAAAGTTGTAAGAAAACGCTTACAGCTACGTCCTTACCGTTTACAGTTATTACAGGCTCTAAAGCCGACAGACCACGGATTACGTGCCAAATTCGCAAACGACATGTTGTTTCATGACGATTTTATGGATCGTGTTGTCTTCAGTTCTATGCATGGCCTCCACGTTCTCCTGACCTAACGCCATGCGATTTTTACCTTTGGGGCTTCATCAAGGATCGTGCCTCCGCTACCAGCTGACCTCCCTGAATTAAGAAACCGGATTGAAGCAGCTGTTGCTACAATTACTGAATACACACTTATCAACGTTTGGGAAGAACTCGGCTATAGACTTAATGTGTGCCGTGTGACAAAGGGTAGTCAATTTGAACATTTATAAGCTTCTTGGTAAAACTGTTTGAGTTACTTTTTCATTTGACATATCATTCATAACTGTAAGTTGGATGTAATAAATATTATAAAGAGTTAAAACCCCGATATTTATTTATATACACCCTACTATCCCACAAGGTAGAACATAAAAAATTTAAAAACTACATTACAAAATATAACAAGTGCAACAACTTTACGAAAATACACTGTATCTAAATGCTACAATAATGTTATCTCGGAAATATGTAAATCTGTGGGTTAAAATAAAATTTCGATTTCCATGGATGAAATCCAAGATTCTGTTGGGAGGTTTGTTACAAATGTAGTTGTGGGAGCACTTTCGCCAGACACACCTAAGAAATCTTTCTTATTAACGTTTGATGTCACTGAAAAGGTTAACACAAAAGTATGGTTAATATTTTTCAAAATAACCTCAATGTATTTTGGCCAGAGGGGATCAAATCTGATAGAGTGCTACTTTTTGTGACAGATGGTGCAAGTTATATGTTAAAATCTGCTAAAGAACTTAAAATGACATATTATTCCAAAATGCTACATTGGCTCACGGTCTTCATCGAGTTGTCCAAACGATACGCTCCTGCTATAGTGTCGTGGAGCGATTCATTGCAAGATTATTACGACAAAATAGTAGAAATAATCAACATTTTTTATTATGAAGATAGCTCTGCAATAAAATATGCACAGCCACTGGTTTCAAGCAGTTTACATGAACATTTGTTATTTATTAAAAACGATGTTGTAGATGTGACCAAAACCATTGAAGTTAAAATCAAGAAATATAAAATTGACAGAGACTCTACAATTTGTAAAAGGACCTTCCATTAGTGCAGCTCCTGCGCCAGTTACCAAAGCAGTGCAACATAAAATGAAAGCCGTGTTTGAAAAAAAATTCTGGTTATGCTACAATGGTGAAAATAAAAAATACTTCGTTACAGCCCGATAAAACGCCCTCTAATTATAACGAAAATGATATACAATATTTTATGTGTGCTTACGTCACATCATGTGACGTTGAGAGAAGTTTTTCGCTGTATAAATACTGTTTAGATGACAGGAGAAGAAGTTTCACTTTTGAACTGTTTAAAAAATCCATTGTTCTTCATTGCAGTGTGTTTGAGGAACAAACAGAAAAGGGCACTATAAACTTATGCTTAATACTACATGTGTTGCACGGGTATTAAATAGCAACACATTTATACCCATTTAGTGTTTAATTGAAAGTCTTAGAAACTATTCCACATGCAGTTGTTTAAATCACCACTTGCCACTTGTATTATATGATATTGGCTTTTTACACACTCTTGTATCTTCAGGTACCTCAGTTACGTCACCAACCACCCATGCCGGGGAGTCTATACTCGGGTCGCGCTCACACTAGCAGCCAGCGGATATTTGTCCTCGCACTAATAATAATGAAGAGGTCTCCAGAGCTTATTCCCAGAAAATTCAAAATATACATTTTGTTTGTCATATAAATATTTTAAATATAAAGTATTTTAGTCAAAATCGTTAGAACCATACATGTGAAAATAAAATTTTTCGAACTTTTTCCAGGTAAAGCGAGTTTGGACTGGGGGGATTTTCTTGAAAATTTTCGTGTCGCATCCTTAGAAGATGTTAAACTTAAATATGAAGTTTGGTATTTAACCAACTTTACGTTTTTGTACATACACACGTACACAGACACACATACACAGATTTAGATACGCACGCGCGAGAGAACTTGTTTCTAAAAATGCGTTTATTAATAGAGAGGGACCTAAAATGTGTATTTCCAGTGAAATGTCGCTATCCTATTTTTCGGTGGAATGCAATACCTTCTCTACCTCTGCAGCATGTGCTAAATAGTGAAAGTAAAAAGTAGATGTCAATATAGTACGCACTCTTACTCCTTGCATCTTCGGACATTTTCTGTGAAAAAATATTTTAATAACCGTTTAGTTGTTCGGATTTATATTATATGATAAGTTTTGTCACTTAGTAATAAGAACTACATATAAAATAGGTTTATGTATGATATTCAGATCTATTTCTCTTCCTAAATAAATAAACAAGCTTTTTCTCCAAAGGAATAATGTGTGTAGTTGTATTAATGAGTGGTTTTCACGTATAGTATTACGTTACTAATTACAGCGAATCTTGTATTTTAGCCCAGGAAGAAGAAACTGCAATATGCTTATCGAGGACGAGAGATAGCGCCACCAACTGCTCCAGTCGAGGAGGAGACTGCTGATGTCCTTGCAAAGCAGAAACCAACTAGAAAACTATCCTTCGGTTTTGATTTAGTTGAAAACGGACTAGTCCTAGAAATGGCTACTGCAGAATTTGGATTAGAAAAAAATTCTAATGAATTGCTTTCAAACGGATCTGAAGACTCCACTGAGTGGAACTTTGAGGTATCTGAAATGGAGGAAAAATGTGTTCGTTCCTACTCTATAAATGGCGAGGTGCTAGAGAGAAACATTTTGCCAACACATACGATCGAGGGACCAAATGGCTTGTTAGAACCACACGAGAAGCGTAAATGTGATCCAATGGTTATGGAAGAAACACAAACCGAATTAGAGCTTCTGCAGCAGTTGCATCTAAATGATATTAAGCAAATCCACAATATACCTATACAAATTGTATCAGTAGAAAGCAATTGCAAACCAAAGCTTAAAAGAAAACGAAGAAAAAGCCAGCAGTACGATCTAGGAAACAAACAAGAAACAGCAGCGAAAGAAAGATGTTGTATTTCCTAGAGATGTATAATTTTAACCACTCGCACGCGTTATTGTAGTGCATTAATGCCGAAATATCAGTTCTTGAGGTTTTATGTATTCGCTGTTAGCTAGGAATCCAGGTTCAATTTAATCCTGCAGAAACTTCCGTCCCGGATTTAAGACTGAACGGGTATAATTCAGTTCCCATATACCGGAGGGCAATGACAATCCGTACTGTTTCACCTGCCTTTCACTAAATCGTGACTGCTATTCGTGGACCTACCTAACTTCGAGCAGAAACTTAATCATCATCGATATCGAAAGAGGTTTTCTGTAACGATCAATTTCAATAAATTAGCGCTTTTGTATTCACAGACAAAAATGTATAAAGCATGCGTCACCAACTCGCTATGTAATAATTTTTCTATAATATTTTTATAATAATTAGGGGCTAATGCAACAATCTGATGCGACAGATCTATTTGTAAACTCATTTACTGTAAAACTTTAACTTTTGTTTAGAATATTTAAAACTGTAACACGAAGAGCATTTTTAATAAGGTGCGTTTCAAGATGATAAGGCCAATGGATGAAACTTATCATGTATAGAGAAAAACCATATATACCTACTTGCCTGTGGAAAATTAAGTATATATCCTTTATGACGTGATTAGTTGCAGACAAAAGTATTTATTTCATACATTGCTGAATACAAATAATAATTCTGTTACAAAATGATAAGACACTGGTTTTTAATATCATATTAATGAGCCCCTTTTCAGATCTAACTGAAACGAACGACCGTCATGCTCTCTACAAGTCTCTATGTCACCTAAAGTTAATTCCATGCATATATCATATAGGTATTTAGACCTGCACATTAGGAATTCCTTCCCTATACGATCAACTGATCCCCATACGTTTTCCATGAAGTTTGGATCTTGAGAATGGCGAATCATTCCATGACAGTAAGACCTTTGTGACGAAACCACTTCCTCGCAGATCCAGCAGTATGAATAATCGCCCTGCTGAAATATCCAGTCCACCCTTCCATTGCTCTGTGCAGCCGGGAAAGGCGCTCTTCAATCAATGTCTGATAGTTTATACGATCTGCAGGGAATACAAGATGTGATTTCACTCCGTATTCGAATCTACTATGTACTTGCTCGGTGTCTTTTTGCAAGCACTTTTTTTTTCTTTCTTGTCTGAGATCATGCCAATGGTCTGCCCGGCCATGAAGGTTGAGTTTCTTTTCATCACTGAATATTACACACTTCCATCCTTTCTGTCAGTTGGCTTGATCCTTAGCCTAGTCAACAGGTCTCTGTCAAACTGAGTGCGTTTTCTATTTTTTGTATTGCATTATGTATATTTGACTAGTCTG
Source organism: Hymenopus coronatus (assembly GCA_030762935.1). Lineage (NCBI taxonomy): Eukaryota > Metazoa > Arthropoda > Insecta > Mantodea > Hymenopodidae > Hymenopus > Hymenopus coronatus. The sequence continues at coordinate 170,885,043 of CM060892.1, read as the reverse complement.
GAGAACGTCGATTTGTGAACACTGACGGTGGCATCACGAGTAAGTTGTCCCAACAATGTATCACTGAAGTTCTGATCGCTTGCATCTTCTGTCGACGCGGAGGCTTTTGAGGTATTTCAGACGACATTTTGTTCCATATTTGTCTAGATTTAGGAAGTTATTTATCACACACGGTGAACCTGTCTAGCGTTCGCGCTATTTCCCGAGATGAATAACGTTCTTCTTTTAAGCCGCCTATAACTTGTCGTAGTAATGTTTGTGGCCACCCCGTTAGGGTGCCAATATGTCGCAGTATTATCGTTGCCACGTTGTTGTGACAGTATGATGTTATCAGGTGAGTCTACTTGGAGTTGGTCGAGGGTTAATGCTCGTGAAATTCTCTACATTACGAGTGTACATACCTTGCAGATTCCCTTTGTTGCACTGGCTAAGCTCGTTCGAGTAGACCAGGGGTTGTCTCTTGCTCAGGGGGGAAAGAATGACAATGGTGTGTAACACTTTTGGTAGACTCAAATAAAAGAGAAATTTCACTTAATTCACTGTAGACTTCCTTTATTGATGAATTGTTCGTTTAAGGCACTAACCCTACGAGTGACTCCCGACATAACCAATCGCGAACTTGATGAAGTAGTTTTATTTAAGTGCTAATTCCCCTTTTATGGAGTTGTATCTTTACACTCGTCGCCGTAATCTTGAGTTTCTCGGTACGCATAACATTTACGGTAATAATTGCTCGTCTGATTAACTTATAAAACAACGATTTCCTACAATGTACGCCACGCGATTTCTTAGTCACTTTTCTTATACGTGTTTTCCTACATTTTGTGTCTTACTTTATGAGCCCGATATCTTGTACCTTGTTTCCTACATTGAGAATAACTTTATGAGCCCTGTTTCTTGTACGCACTTCATTTATATACTAAAAGGTCCAAGTATTGCCCTCCTTTTTAATTGGCTGCAAAAGGGCGCATAAAGTGGCGTCGTCAGGTGACTATCGGGCATTTTTCTTTATTTTACACTCACGTAACCTTGTTCTACAATGAAAAATTCCGTCTTTAAAGTTTTAAAGGGAAAATACCCTTCTTCCTCTCAAGGGTCGTTACTTGTGTCCCTAATGCACTAAACTTCGTGTTATTTTTAACAAAGCGCGTGAAGAATACAAAGGGAGTTTCTACACGCCACGGTACTGCGTTCTACTGAGCATATATTTCTTATGTTAAATACTGTAAACTAATGATTAAACTAATAATATATGCGTCGTGCTAAAGTACTGTCGCAAACTTGACCTTGCTCGAAGCTGGACTGCTACCCACATTCATCCACTTCAGTAGTTCCTCCGTTGCTGCAGCTTTGTGTATGAGTACGAAGGTCACAGAATATACAGCCTGGCCTTATCATTTTATGTGTTTCAATCTGTTTGCAAGAGTTTGTTTGTAAATGCTCCTACGATACACTGATATAATTTTCTGTTTATAAGTGAAATATATTTGAATTTAGTTCACCTCTATATATAATGAGTTTCATCTGTTGGTTTCATCATTTTAGAACGTACCTTGTTAGATAATGCTTTTAGATGACATTTTTTTTTTCATTTAATAACCATATATGCTAAAACTTTGAAACCTGGCCAAACGACCAGTGTTATGTGATTTACACTGGTGGTATGCAGTGTACCTGGTATACGTTTTAACAAGATATCTTACACACTGTGGATTTTTCAAATTCTACGGATGCATTACCTTAATATCGGGCAACTGATACTTACATGGTAATTTTGGGCACGCAACTGGTTAACTTTTAGTTGTTTCGCAAGCAACTAACATACACCCACATAAATATCCAGGGCACGCTGTCTGAACACTTGCTCCTTCCACTTTGAGTATGACGTCATATAAAATGTAGCTGAAGAGTGTATAGGTGATTTTGTTGTAATTTGCTCTTTCTGGGTTTTAACACAAAGAGCCGTCATTTTTCAATTCTTGAATTTTTAAGAGGTCAGTAATTATTTGGATATGTTTTAGTCTCCAGTTAGAACTCTCTGCTTTGCCCATGAAAAAGAAATAGGTGACGGGGTTCACTGGTTGGGATGTTCTATGTAAAATGCATACAACACAAGTTATGACATTCTGCTTTCAATGATCATTACTAGGGATGATACCGTCGATACCTGTATACTCTCGACACTCGAGATAATCAAGTATGTCTAAAACATTGAGATAAACTTTGCTTACTCTTTCGATGGGTTCAAACATTTAAGTTTTGCATGATTAGACAGTTGTTGCTTTAACTTGATGCTAGATAAGGAATGAAAGGTGCCGAGATTTCATATAATTGCCTCGCAAGTATCCCCAAACAATTGTTGGACTGTAGCTCCTGATAGAACTTAACTTTGCTTGCTGTGGGTGAATGATGCAACATTCTTAGATACTCATAACTGCAAGCAAAACAAAGGGCTAGAGATACTCTGTAACATGCAGCGTTGTGAAAAACTTAGCTGGCGCACTAAATCACGTTTCTGATTCACTAAATCACGTCTTACTTTTAAAACTTAAAAGGAAAGGAATTCTCAACATTAATTCCCAAAACTAATATTTTATTTTAAACTACCCTTTGATATTACATTATATACGAGGGTTGGGGTAAAAGCCAGGGCAACTATATTTTTTTTTTTTTTTTTGTAGATATGTGAACGGATCACAAACGTATATGTGTCGTGTGGAAGTTCTGCAGGCATAGTGTATATACAGAACAACAGATTGCTGTGATAGCTGGTAGTAGCGCAGCGAGGGTTGTGAAATCAGTCAGATGATGAGTGTCGTGCGAGATGGAAGTGTTGAGCAGCGCGCTTACATTAAAATAGCCGTTCTCCGAAATGCAATGGAATGTCACAGTGAATTAGTGGGAGCCCTTGTGAATAATGCCATACCATACCGTACAGTAGTACAGTGGGTAGGAAAGTTTCAGCAGCGACGTGTGTCAACCAGTGATGAGCAACGTTCGGGACGACCTGTCAGTGTGCGGACCGACGTGGCACGTGCCATCATCGAGCAGCTCCTGGATGAAGACAGACGATGGAGGCTACTGGAGTTGAGAGGGCAAGTGACATCGAGAAACGCACCATCCACAGAATATTGCATAATGAGCTGCAACTACGCAAACTCGCATCACGGTGAGTACCGCAAGCACTGACGGAAGCTCAAGGTGGGTGCGCTATGCAATATGCTCCGACCACTTGCACGCTGGCAACAGGACGGCGATCAATTCTTGTCACGAATAATCGCCATCGATGAATTTTGGACCAGGGCATACGAACCAGAACTGAAACGTCAGTCCGCGGAGTGGCGACATGCTGGATGACCGAGGAGACAGAACTTCCGTCAGAATTCTTTCCCAGTCAAATTGATGGTGATCGACGCGTATGACGTCAGAGGTGTCATTGTTTGTCACTTTGTTCCACATGGCAGAACAGTGACCGCACAGTACTACAAGAACTTCCCGGTGCGACAGGTACGACGTGCCGTTCGGGAGAAACGTCCGAGTTTTGTGGACAGTGCAATAATCCTGCTCGGCAATGTAAAACCACATAAAGCAGAGTGTGTAGGGCAGCTCCTGCGACGTTGGGGATGGGAAGAATTGCAGCACCCACCGTACTCTCCCGACATTTCGCCCTATGACTTTGATCTCATTCGAAAGATTAAGGAACCACAAGTTTGTCATGCCAACTGAATGTGTACTGTGTTGTCATTCTTTTGCACCGTGAAGGTCATATTGCCCTGTATACTACCGTAATAAATTAGTGTGTTAGGACATTCAGTGCTATTCATTGTCCACACATGTAGTTAACACCTTGTCCTTTCGTCTGTACATGTCACATTTTCCAACTGGACTGGTATCTTCAAGAAAATAAACGGTACAAAGCATAGAAATACATGTTCTTTTTTTCCATGTGTACTTTGTGTTGATGCAAGTGAAATTTGTGTCACGAGCGATGGTTACATGTATACCTAACTTTCAAGTAATTCTCATAGAAATGTTGTTTTATCAACGTATAACGGTGATGTATAAAACATGATTGAATGTAAAACTATTTTGAAGTAGACAATATTAATAACAACAGAGCAGTGTATAAAATATGCAGTAAAACATTTTCGCGCAGTGTTTTCTGTCGTTAAGTCTCTGAAATTATAGTGAAATGAGTGAACTAAGACAACTCTGGCATATAATTCTTAAGCGTGCTTGTTAATGTCGGAAACAAGCTTGTTTTTTTTTTTTTTTAATGTGTTTTGTTTGTGAATGTATACTGTAAATTTTAACGTAAGTGGCTCAAGATGCATGTTGTTGGATCATTAAATGTTCCAAATGCAGCTAGCTGTATTATTATAAAATCGATTTATCTTTTACTGCAAATTGGCAATATTAATTAACAACTAAACAACCAATGTCACATAGTCTCATTGCACGTCCCTTTCACACAACCAAGAACTAGTTTGTTTACCTTTGCATGTATACCAACTTATATTTGGTCAGAGTCTTTTGAGGCACTAACTGACTGGGGCATGAGCAACTGCTTTCTACATTTGCCCATTAAACTGTTCTCAAAAGACTCTGCAAGAAACTTTTTTTGAAGGTGTCAAGAAATTGCTGATATAGTTGAAAGTCATAGTTAAAATATCGTAAAAATAATTTTAAAACTATAGATGTACTTGAAAATTGAACATATAAAGATGAACTTCTCTTGGTTCTGGAGAATGACCCTCAAACGTATGAATAAAATTAAGTATTTCAGGCTAACAACTAAGAAAAATGTATTGAATACAACTGTATGTGTATTTTGACAGTGAAAACCTTATTTCTGTACAGTTGAAGCTTATGTATATTTGTACAAAATGTTTAATGTTTGAGTTATGGTTACCAAATTTAATAACTGTTGTAAATATGCCAATGAAATATTTTGACTTTTTTTCTCTCAGTGCACATTAGCCTCGAAATCCAGAGGTAGCAGGTCCGACTCCCGGGACATTGTCCCTAGAATCTGGAAGCATGGGTAAAAGTGGAAACGTGTGGGTGAGCTTAATGCTTAAATGGAAAACCCAAAGTAAAAGAAACGGAAAGATTAACACCACAGATAAAACGAGTGAAACTCATTGCCAATGTGCAGTTGTTCCAAAGACAAAGCCACGGTTATGACCTTAGATATTAAAAGCGGCATATAAACGGAAGGGCGGTGTCGGACTGAGTGGCTAGACCGCTCGCCTCTCACCGCCTAGGCCCGGGTTTGATCCCAAGCGCCCACACTGGAATTTTGTAGTGGACGAAGCGGTGTCTGGGCGGGTTTTCTCCTGGTCCTCCGCTGTCCCCCGCCACTCATGCTGACTGCATCGTGCCAATTTAGCTGTTTTAATGACATTTAGCTATAAGAGACGTTAGCGTCTAGTTCCTGCAAAACGCCACTAAAAGCATTTCCAGTTATTTTACCTAATGACTGGGCCAATTTTAGAGATGTTCCACCATTTCTAGTCGTTTTCTGTTTACAGCGTCTTTCTTTTTAAAGTAAAATCGTAAAATATAAAGCAGAGTTTAAGTGTATATCTTTATTGCAAACTTGATCGTTCGGATAAAAATATTCAGATCAATACCCTTCACTTCCAGATTTCCACACTTCGGTGTTTTGCATAGAGGAGTGAGGACAGGGAGGTTCCGATATGAAAATTTTCTTCTGAGTTGCAGCCTTCAGGGATTTGTTAGCTAGAAATTAAAATCTATGAAGATGAATGTTTATATGCAGTATATTATATTTTTTGTTGTCAAGTTTCATTTTCCCTTTAACTTCTAGGTAATATCGGGAATTTTACTCCTGAAGCAACTTCTGGTGTTTTGATCGCTGAACTGTAGGATTTCATAAGGTTGATTTTTTTTGCGTATTATACTATTACTATTAAATACACACACATACATATACACACCCACATATTTATGCCACGTTCATACTTCCAGACAGTGTGGGGGACAGGGAAATGATTTCGGCTGGAGAAAAAAAAAAATCTCGCTTCAGCATGGAAATCGAAGCTGGGATCTCTGACATTAAATTCGTATTTCTTTGAATGCTGAATATCCGTGCTTGTTTGTTTTGCTTGGCATAATTACACGACTTATTAGCATTTTATAGTGAAAAAGTAGAAAATTATTCCCAAATGAAGGAAATTTCTTTGGCGAGCCAGAAGATGTTTTTAATTCATGGTATCATATTGTATGGGACAAATCCCTGAATTTTGTGCAGTTTAATCTTTTACGGCAGACGTTAACAAAAGCTCCACATATTTATGATACATCTTCATATATTTATAAGTATATATTGCATGTCTGCAAAATAAATACTCAATCACATTTCATAGCTGAATTTTATTAATTGAATATTACGTCTTTACTTTCCTTTATATGTTAACATTTACGATACTTACGGTTTAATAAGTGACGTATCATGCATGATATATGCACTTCGAACTAGTTTCAAAATATAAAAGATAAGAATGCTAGCTGAAGAAAATGAGAGTGAGTGCTTTAATTCAAACAATCGGAGGTATTCAGAACATGTTGCAAAAGTAAATTACCTTTTCTGTCTATGTTACACCCATAAAACCAATGAATCGTTCTCTAGGTTGTCGCATAGCGAAAGGTAGTGACAGTTGCAAATTCTAGCAAACTTCAGAAGTTTTATCTAATGATAGGGAAACATTGTTTAGAAATCTGTTTTCTGTTTATCGGTCATTACCTCCTTTGCTGATTAATTTATTTGTATAAAAAGACGAAGTTAATTCATTGTGTTCAATGAAATTCTCTCTTTTAGATTCAGGACCGTCAATATGACCACAAATAAAAGCCCCCCCCCCACAACATAGACAATTCATATGAAGTGTGTATTGCTCTGCTTTTTCCACCTTACATTTTATGCTGTTCATTGATTACCTTAACTAGTAGTTTAAGTACAGAATTAAATTTCCCGCTTTACCGAACATTTATCTCTTTTTCGCGAGAATGCGGCCCAAAACGACTTTTCCTTAGAAAGCAAAAGACAACCAACAAATATTTATTTAGAGTTTAGAGTTATTTAGAGTCATGGTTCATTTTTCTACTCTTCAATGTATTATTATTATAAAGTTGCAGACAGTTATAAAGGTTTTAGTTAGGGAATGTTTCAGCTGCTGCTGTAATTATATCTTCTTTTACAGGAAAACTAAATTTGTTGAGTGCACGGAAGTATTCGAGCACTTGGCTTAAGCGAAATGGAGCGTCCCTCATGATAACCCAGGCTACTTACTCTGCTCGAATTTATTATTACACGTTCACCCGTAATTAGCTCCAAAATACTTCATATTGTTATAATATCGTAAGTTAAAAAGTACAAAATTAAGCTTTTTACTTTCTCTAGCACGTATGTAATATGTACTTAGTAGGTAGAGAAGATATTGCATTCCACCCGAAAGTCGATACCGAGATTTCACCACAAATACATGCTTTAAGGTCTCCTATATACAAATAGTATTTTTAGAAAAAGGTCCACGTGTGTGTATGTGTGTATATGTTCGTGAACACGGTAATTGAAAAACGAAAAGTTGGTAAAATACCAAACTTGGTATTTAAGTTTAGTATCCTCCAAGGATGCGTCACGAAGACTTTCAGGACAATTCCTTCACACTAATTACACTTACCTGGGAAAAATATCGAAAATTTTGATTTTCTCAAAAATTGCTCTAACGGCTTCATTAAGGTATTAAAAATATTTATATGGCAAATAAAATGTATGTCTTGAATTTTCTGGGAATAAATCTCTTAATTCTGGATGACTTTTGTATAACTAATAAACCGTAAGAGATAGACAAAAACTTATTGCCCGAAACTGTAGATTTCGTTAAAACACAATTTATGTCATATACATTTTTTGTTGGAGTTGATCGTTTCCTGGATATTTCTTATTATTGGTTTCAGTTTTAAAATACTTATACTTTTCTCATACGGGAATTTGTCAACTCTTGGTCATGCAAAGAAACGAATTTGAACACACATCAACCAGTTTTACAAGATTTGACTATCGTTTTAACCTAGTAAGTTCCATTATTTCCCTTCTACATACAAGGAAGGAATTAATACGGCCAGTTTTGCTACCTTCTGTTTATCTTGATTAACACAAATAGAGAGAAGGGTCAGCTTTTGTAAGATAATCTGTTGCAGAATAGCTACAGAAGGTCATGTGAATGGAACACAGATTTTTATGTTAAGCAAATAATGAGAAACTTTATTTTAAAGCTACCTTAACCTTATCAAGTAGGGTATATGTGTTCTGCTATGTTACAACCTCTGTGTGCGCATACCATTTGTTGACGAGATTGCCGTGTGCCATGCAAAAAGCATTTGCCGGATACTTTTCCAAGACTAACGCGTCGCTGAGCAGCATGTTATGGAAAAAATGCTGTTCAGATCATACTCAAAAAGGATTGTATCAATAGGATACATTGATACAACAAGAAATTGTTACCGAAAGTAAACTGCTAGGATGTGTACAATCACGCCCCTGGATTTAATTAATACAGCATTTAAGTATGTCTTTCGGCGCAAACTGCTATGCCACCTTCATTGTTGCCTGGTTAACATTACTAGGCGTGACTAATCGATCACCAGCTTATCGTCTGCGGTGCCATTTGGAGTGCATGCACCGATGCAATGATGGAGCAAGGTGCAAAAGCCAACTTGCGTGCGTGCGTGCGTGTCTTGTAGGCTCATGGTGAGCCTGGGTGTTGTTGCTGTGTACCTACCCTGGTAAGGGTTTAACCACAGGAATGAGGTGAAGATTGAGGTTTTATTTTTGAGGTTTCGAGTGTTGGTGTTAAGGAGGTAGCGCTGGTAGACTCCTCGAGCGGTTGCATTTTCAGGAGCAGCATCCTTTCCTCTGCTCCGCTGGTGTTTATTTTATTTAAATATGGTGGTGAATTTTGAAGGACCTCTCCCAATGGGAGGGGGAGTACTTTGTTCAGCTATTACGCTGTTGGCTGGTTTAAAGCCGTTGTTACCGGGGGTGCCCATAAGCCATGCGGGGAACCCGGAACCGCCTCTTTCGGCGTTCAGAGGGTAAGTACTCCCCCAGAGATCTGACAAGTGCGTTCTCATGTTCGCCCAATCTGGCGTTGAATTTTTGAGCCCGGCGCCTAATAACATCTTCCACATGTGGGAGGGCCGAAGCTTCATGTAATAGCCTCAAAGGGAAACGTCGACATACAGAATATATGGACCGGAGTCCTCTATTCTGTACCCGCTGTAACCAGAGAAGCCAGGAGTCTGCTGCCATACCCCACACTTCGCAGGCATAGAGCATCAGGGGGACTATAAGCGCCTTGAAAAGGCGTAACTTTAAGTGAACCGGCATCTGGGAGGCCAGCAGAGGGTAAAGGGAGGCTACCGCCCCCTTCGCCCTGTCCGACGTTCGCCGCACGTGTTCACGAAAAGTTAGGCCCTTATCAAGAATGACGCCCAAGTATTTGATGGAATTCCCCCACTCTATCCTTTGGCTCTGATAGGAAAAGTTGGGTATCTGGTTTATTTCGGGGCGTTTTCTGGTGAACTGAACAGCATGACTTTTGCCCGCCTCTGTCTGCACCAGTCCTGGACGAGACGGAGGTGTCTCTGTTTGGGGTTGAAGGCTCTGCGTATGTTCCTGTCAGTGCGGTAGAGCAGGACGTCATCAGCAAACTGGGCCATGTTGACGCCCTGCACCGTAGGGAAGACTGCCATAAAAAGGCTAAACAAGGTGGGTGATAATACAGAGCCTTCTGGGACTCCGCCTCGTAGGGGAAAAGCAAACTTCATTAGGTTGTCCTCGATTTTGAGCAATAGTGCCGTCTTTCTCTTTCCTTATGATTGCATCTCTCATCCTGGGGCCGCCCCAATCCACATTGAGAATTGTCCGAGCTGAACTGAGTCGGACCGATGCGCGGTGTACAGCGCCTCTGCACCTTTCTTTGAAGTGTGATATTTTACGCGCTTGAGAGGCCCTGAGCTTGAGCTGACTGTCATTATTTCCCTAAGTATTTGTACTATTCACAATCGTGGGAAAAACCAGAATGTCTCAAAATTATGTTTACATTTTTTGAAACATTATTTCGCAGGAACGAAATAACACAGAAATACAATTTGTGTTGTGTTGCATTTATTAAACCTTCCATTCCTGTCACAAGACACTTACACCAATGACGTTTTTCATGCAAAACACTGCATGACTGTATCAACACTCTCGTTATCGGTGGAAACTTCTCTTTCTTCTGTACCGCCCTTTCAACACAACTTGCACCATTCCATCGATGTCAAACTTATCTCGGACTCTTACGATTGTGTGTTTGTTGTTGCTGTTAGTGGTGGTGGCGGCGTACCCAATTCAACCCTCCAACGTCGTTAGACCTAACAACATTCTTCGTTTTACACTAACATTTCTGTACATTCATTGAACGATATGTGCACCGAAACAGCCAAATGCGTATTAGTGGTTTCCATGCCTTCTGAATAATAATCAACAAAAAATTGTATTTCCATTTCATTTCGTTGTTAAGGAGTAGGTTTCAAAGAGCGTTTACATCACCTGTTCCTTATCCTCTGGTTTTATGCAACCCTCAGATTACAGCCTAACCTTCCCGACACCCATCTCCTGCATACTAACATTATAGACTTTGGCGATAAAGGTTATAGCTGAACAGTAGCGTATTTGATTAAAGCGCGGTATTAGCAGAGCTCCAAGATGCTCCATTACGGCTCGATTCTTACCAAAACGTTGACCATTTTTTTTTCTCGCTTTCTTACTTTCTGATTTGGCATAAAGCTAGATGGGATATTGGAACACTTTTTAACTTGCTTATTTATTTCCTTTATTGTTGTTCTCTTTATTTATGTTTATTCTAACTTAATCAGTCCAGTTACAGGAAACACAAATGAAAATGAACATTCTGAGGCATATTCATCCAGTTTCTTATAAACATGCAGGGATTATTACAATGTTTTAAAACTAACATTGGTATTTCAGATAATACTACAGAACCAGGCCCATTTTCGGGTCTCTCTAAAACGAAAAATACACAAAATGCCTAAACTGACAATCACAAACTGTGCCAAATACATAGGTATTCACTAATACTTTCAGTTGAAAAGAAAACTAGGTTTAATCCCCATAATTTAACAAACTTCTCAATATCCACTAGATAAAGTGTTTCCGACATGAAACTCAGTGATGAAACATTCTCTCTCTAACTACGAAGAACAATCAATAACATGTTAGGATTCTAGCATTTTGAAATTGTTTTTATTAACTTCATACGTTTTGAAGATTTCCTTTATTGTTTAAAGGCTTAGTGAATTTTCTTTTTCAAAATAATAGAAAGAAAATTAAGGATCGAAGACTGAAGAACACGTAAAATGAATTTTCTTTTGTTATTCATTCGTATACCTTTTCGTTTACATCTAAAATTATTAGAGTGACAAACACTGAAGTAACTTTGCACCTCGATGGATAATACATAGAGAAGAAAAAGAGTGCACGCAGTCTATGGGACTTGATCCGCTGACACGCTGGAGGTGATGAGAGAACATAAAATTAACCAGTTGAGTTATAATCATTGCGCGCGCTCACTCCGTTAAAACTTGTTTGCCTCTCCACTTCTGATCTCTTTATAACTGTTGTGGACCCCTTTTTGTAGCTTAAGCCGTTCATTATAATTTACGTTACAGAACATATGACCGACAAGCACGGTAATTTCGACCTTATTACTTTCAATTCATTGGTATATATTATAATTTTTATGGAAACAATTTTTTGGTTGGTAGTCTTAGGTAAAAAAGAGTATGAAGTGTTGCCTATCTCCAAAAATAATAAGGAACAGATGAGCCACCTTGTATATAGACACACACACATATATATACACACAAGGTGGCCCACGCAAGCCGTCCTCTGCAGATTTATGTTTCCCACATACGTTAATGCATGAAGTTCAAATGGGAAGTACACGTATCAGCGAACCTTCACTGAGCAGTACTGCTATTTGCGTGTGCTTTCCTCTTGTTTTTTTTTTTTTTTTTTTTTTAATACAGTTCCGGAGTCTGTTCGGGACTCCGGCGCCGTATACCCTACTTTTATTTACCTAATTGTTTTACTCGCTCTCATAAGGCCGCGTGACGGTCTGTTTGTAATTTGAGTCAGGTCTTTCAATCAAACAGGTAACAACTGTAATAAACTCCAGCGAAGACTACACACCTATATGATAATGATCTATGTACCGCATTGCACCTGAGGCCGGAATGCTATATTCTCAACGTTTTCTGACAACACATCTACTTTCTGAGCCTGTGTTTAGACGTACAGAGATACGTTTAAGAAGCGAGAAATCTTTCCAAATACAAAGTGTCGTGGAAAGACCATCTGCGACGCACCTGAATGTTATGGGAAATTTTGGAGAAAATCCCATGCAAGCTAGGCATAGCTTAAATTAAAATAACGCGAACATACAATGTAGTATAAACAATAATGTTGTCTTATTACTTAGTTTACATTATTACCATTATTATTATTACTATTATTATTATTATTATTATTATTTTGAAAGCCATTAGTTCTCAACCATTAAGGTAACGCATCTGTGAACTTCCTAGATCCAACAGTTTTCAACTAATCAGCCTGAAATTTTGAACATGCATTTAAGTTGTACAGTAGTTACGTGCTTTAAAATTTGGTTATGTATCATAAGTAGTTTTTGAGCTATTAATTTTTAAATTAAAAATCTGGCGCCAAATTCAACTCACTCCACACGATGAAAATGATGAAATATTTTATTTTTTTATTTGTCAAAATATGCATTTAAGTATCAGAAACAAAACTATCATATGAACTATTTGTACCACAATTAGTTAACAGGTATACATATTAAAGCAAGAAACAGACAAAAATTCAAGAAATTGACTTTAAAATCAATATCTACAACAATATTAGGAATTTTAAAAAATCATATGATAGAAACCCTTTATTGCCCATTAATAACCTATTCTAAAAATTTAAGAGAGCTTGAATAAAACCTGCATCGTGTGCAACATTTTGAATGACAAACTAGCAGCATACCTGAAAGACGAGGAGGAACCGTAGTGAAGGGGAGCTGAAAGTGTAGATGAGAAACCATTCCAGCATTTGTCAAGGCGACTAGGGGAAAATCCTCTTCGTGATCGACGTGAATCAAACTCGAGGCCTTCTGAATGTGAATGACACACGTTACTCCCGATGACTATGGCGCACTCTCAATACACGTAAATATAAAGCAGTATGGAAATCCCGTTTTGTCCATATTGCATTAACATTACACTGTTGAATTAATAAGCATTTCTTTCAGCAACCATATCTCCATTTTTGCAGTAATGTAGTTGCCCTTCTCAGAACAAAAGCTAAAAGAAAGTGACATGCATCACGGTTGACGTCATTACTGACAGTAAGATCCGCCTCTTGGAAACTTTCACTTCAGATATGCTGACACCCTCGTTCTGCCGGATATCCTGAACAGTCAAAAGGCGAGGTTGCGTGGGATTAGGACATGCATAAGGAGTTCTATCTATAATTTCTGGTTTAGACGAGACTGCGTTTTCATCCATTTCCCATTCATGGCCTCATGGTGAAGAAAGTTGAATTTCCTGCGTTCAGTGATGCAACCTAGTCAAGTGCGTGTTTTGTCTATTTTACTTTACACACGTGCATATACTATATTAAATCCTCAAATTGTTAGTATAATCATTTTGACATGGAAATATTTGATAGTTTAATTTTACCATTTAAATATTATCTCGGCCATTATTTTATTCTTTTTTGTTAATATTTACTTACTATCTCACTCGAGCTAGTTGTTTATGAGCTACAAGTTACTGATTTCTTGCACATTGTAACTAATTTATGGGTCTTATCAATATTGTTGCCACGAATTAGAAGTTGAAATACTCATGAGTAATGATTTTACAATGGAAACAAAAAAAAAAATCTCAATGAAAGAAATGATCGAAAGGAATAGTGCGGCAAATAAAATCATCACAATAAACCCTAATGACATTTCGTATATCAATACCATCATTTAATTTTATCGTAGTTTTCAACATAAAAATATCGGACTACAAACTTCTAGACTCCTCAATATCCTACTTCTTAGAACGAACCAAGTATCTTCGATTTCCACATCACTTAATACGTCGTCTATTGATTATCATATATTGAGATAAAATAATTCAAATTGCTGCTGCGAATATAAAACTGCAAGATAAAATGACGACACGGAAACACTTATTTACAAACTTTCTGTCACCATAGCAACACATATATGCGAATCCCCTCTAAACTATGGTATATATCTTCAGTACACCTAATATACGAGTATATTTCAACTGATATCTCAATGAATAGAATGTCATCGTGATATATATATATATATATATATATATATATATATATATATATATATATATATATATGTGTGTGTGTGTGTGTGTGAGCAAAAAAATGGTATGCAATACACATTTGGTAGGACTAAAGGAAGCGCATAACTCGGTGCAACCCTTTCCTCGATCCGAATAAAGCGCTTTTAAACTATATTATCCTTGCCATACGAGTAGTTGATATAGGACAGAGCTACGCAGGGGCTCGTGGGTATACACAGGAAAGATATTCAAGGTGGAGGACGACCAAGGGCTAATGCGCATACATTGGAAAGATAGGGAATTAAAGGAGACATGTTGAAAGAGGAGAGGAAACCTAATTTAGGCTCTGAGTTTTTTATGTATTTTTCAAGCCTTTATGGTCCATAGAAGGGTTTTGTTTTACATTCATTTTTATTTTTCCCGGTATTATGTCATGTTTTAACGATTTTAATGCGTTTCATGTATTGCGGGATTTGTGTTTGAGGACCTTTTTCTATTATTTTCCAGTGTTCATCTTTTGCTTGTGTGCTTGCAGTTCTCCGAGTGTTAGAATAGCGTTTAGAATGCTTTTCATGCCTTCTGGAGGATGTTTAGGACAGAGAGAAAATAGTTTCAGGGCATGCATCGGCATTTTAACTCTTTTTAATTCATTTCACGGTATATTTTGGGAGCATGTAGGACTCTAAAACAGCAATTTTAGGATTTTGAGTCATTGTTTGCTCATATCTTACAGTATTTTGCAGTGTTTTAACGCTTCTTATCTCCTTTACACACATTTAAGCACGTTTTAACTCTGTTTTTCAGTTATTGTAGTGCTTTCACATGCATTTTCAGGATTTTAAGATGATATTAGGGTTGTGACAGTTGTTTAGATATGGAGGGATGTATAGGTCTCTACTACAGATAGTTTTAGAATATTCATGAGGCATTTTAACAATTTTTACTTTCTCTATACGTACTATGTACATAGTGTATAAAGAAAGTATTGCACTCCACCCAAAATTCGATACCGAGATTTCACCGGAAATATATGTTTTAGGGGCCCCTGTATCCAAAAAAAGCATTTTCAGAAAAAGGTCCGTGTGTGTCCGTGTGTCAGTGTGTCCGTGTGTCTGTGAACGCGATAACTCAAAAACGAAAAGTCGGTAAAATACCAAACTTGGTATTTAGGTTCAATATTTTCCAGGGATGCGACATGAAAATGTTGAAAAAAATTCCCCCACCCCCAACTACTCTTTACATGGAACTTTTTTCGAAATTTTTGATTTTCTCAAAAATGACTCTAACGATTTTGATTAAAATTTCGTATGTTAAAGATATTTACCTGACAAAGAAAATGTATATTTTGAATTTTCTGGGAATAGCCTCTGAAGACTACTTTATTCTGAGTGAATTTTCGGAATTTTGCATAACTGCTAAACTATAAGAGATGGTTAGAAACTTACCAGACAAAAACTTACCAAACTTGGTATTTAAGTTTAGTATTTTCCAGGGATGCGACACGAAGATTTTGAAAAAAATCCCCCCACCCCAACTACCCTTTACATGGAACTTTTTTCGAAAATTTTGATTTTCTCAAAAATGGCTCTAACGATTTTGATTAAAATTTCGGATATTAAACATATTTACCTGACAAATGAAATGTATATCTTGAATTTTCTGGGAATAGCCTCTGAAGAGTAGTTTATTCTGGATGAATTTTACTAAATTTTGAATAACTGCTAAACCGTAAGAAATGGACAAAAACTTACTACACAAAAAAATGTAGAGCACATTAGAACACACAATTTATGTTATATACATTTTTTTCGTGGATTTCGTCGTTTTTGTGACATTCCTTATTTTTGGTTTCTGCTATGAAAAACGTATACTTTTCTCATACTGGAACTTGTCAACTCCTATCCATATAAACAAAGGAACTTCATTGACATAGCAACCAGCTTTGGACTATCACTTTAACCTACGGTTGTCCGTTATTTCGCTTCTACTTGCAAGGATGCGAGTAATAAGACTATTTCTGCTAATTTTTTCTGATTAGCATAAAGTAAATAGAAGTATAAGCTTGTTAAAAATTATTTGTTGCAGGGATATGGTACACATCAGATATTTCCGATATCATATGTTTTGTTTGATGATACGAAAACATTTACAGCTTCATAGCGAAGTCATTTTTATTTTCTCTATATGCACTATGTACATAGTGTATAGAGAATGTATTACACTCCACCAAAAAATTCGATACCGAGATTTCACCAGAAACATATGTTTTAGGGTCACCTGTATCCAAAAAAAGTATTTTCAGAAAAAGGTCCGTGTGTGTGTGTTTGTGTGTCCGTGTGTCTGTGAACACGATAACTCAAAAACGAAAAGTCGGTAAAATACCAAACTTGGTATTCAAGTTTAGTGTCTTCCGGGGATGCGACATAAAGACTTTGAGAAAAATCCCCCCACTCCAAATTACCCTTTACATGGAACTTTTTTCGAAAATTTTGATTTTCTAAAAAATGACTCTAACGATTTTGATTAAAATATCATATATTAAAGATATTTGCCTGACAAATAAAATATATATTTTGAATTTTCTGGGAATAGCCTCTGAAGACTACTTTACTTTGGATGAATTTTGCATAACTACTAAACCGTAAGAGATGGACAAAAACTTGACACAAAAAAATGCAGAGCACGTTAAAACACACAATCTATATTATATACATTTTTTTCGTGGAATTGATCGTTTTTGAGATATTCCTTTTTCTTGGTTTCAGCTTTGAAAAACTTATATTACTTTCTCTATAGACACAATGTACATAGTATATAGAGAATGTATTGCACTCCAGCAAAAGATTCGATACCGAGATTTCACCGGAAATATACGTTTTAGGGTCCCATGTACCCAAAAAAAGTATTTTGAGAAAAAGGTCCGTGTGTGTGTGTGTGTGTGTGTGTGTGTGTGTGTTCGTGTGTCCGTGTGTCTGTGAACACGATATCTCAAAAACGAAAAGTCGGTAAAATACCAAACTTGGTATTTAAGTTTAGTATCTTCCAGGGAGGCGACACGAAGATTTTGAGAAAAATTCCCCCTCCCCAAACTACCCTTACATGGAACTTTTTTCGAAAATTTTTATTTTCTCAAAACTGGCTCTAACGTTTTTGATTCAAATATCATATATTAAAGACATTTACCTGACAAATAAAATGTATATCTTGAATTTTCTGGGAATAGCCTCTGAAGAGTAGTTTATTCTGGATGAATTTTACGGAATTTTGAATAACTGCTAAACCATAAGAGATGGACAAAAACTTACTACACAGAAAATGTAGAGCACGTTAAAACACACAATTCATGTTGCATACATTTTTATCGTGGGGTTGGTCATTTTTGAGATATTCCTGGTTTTTAGTTTCTGCTATGAAAAACTTACACTTTTCTCATACAGGAATTTGTCATCTGCTGTCCATACAGACAAAGGAACTTCGGTGACATAGCAACCAGCTTTGATTTTCACTTTAATCTATGGTACTCTCTTATTTCGCTTCTACTTACAAGGAAGCAAGTAATAAGACTATTTCTGCTATTTTTTTTCTGATCAGAATGAAGTAAATAGAAGCATAAGCTTTTTATTAATAATTTGTTGCAGAAATGTAGAGAAAGTCATGTGAATGGTACACATCAGTTTTTTTTTTCCATACAGGAATTTTTCAACTCCTATCCATACAAACAAAGGAACATCAGTCACATAGCAACCAGCTTTTGGCTTTCACTTTAACTCATGGTACTCCCTTATTTCGCTTCTACTTACAATAAAGCAAGAAATAAGACAATTTCTGCTAATTTTTCTCGATTAGCATGAAATAAATAAAAGATAAGCTTATTAACAATAATTTGTTACAGAGATATAGAGAAAGTAATGTGAATGGAACACATCAGATTTTTGTGTTAGTTATCCGGCAAATAACGTGTATTTGAGAACTGTTTCTGGGTCATGCCGTATCGGTTTCTCCTTCACACTTACATGGTAATCCCCAGGTGATTCAAGAAACTGAAAGTTCCTTACAATGCAACCGTTACATCTCCATTTGTCACATGCTAATACGTGAATCGACCACCAACAAATACTATCTATTTATTGCATTCAACATCGTAGATATACTCAGCTTTGCAAACTCATAATTGTCTTTGCTTTAGATAAATTTGAATTTCACTTTAGGTGCAATTTGTAAAATCAACAATGGTTAAGATATCTTGTTGAAATTTATACCAGTATTGTACTGCATATAATGACAACGACATTTTTGCAATCTTTCAAAATTATAACTCGCATGGTTATTTAAGTAATAATTTTTTACGGTTTAAATTCATTGATCTTACAAAATTTGTCCTAATGAGTTACTTTTTAAATTATTTACAATAAAAATCCGATGTTTACCGTAAATGAGATAACAAACAGATCTATCATATCAGTTGTTTGCACTAAGCGTAATTAGTGTATACAATTTCTTACCTTCTACAAAACTCTCGATTTTTAGAAATTTTGTAATGTATCTCCAAAACTTGGAGCATTCTCTCAAAAACTTTGATGTGTTCCATCACACGAGTTTCTCTAACTGTTCCAACAAACAAAGTTTTTTTACAAAACTATTATTATTTTATCTAAACATACTAATCGATATAAACGTTAGTAGAAATGATCTTTTTACTTGCTTCCCTGTAAGTAAAATGGAAACACACTAGCCAGGCTCGCCCTCCGTGGTGTAAGGGTTGTCATGCAAACCTTTAAAACTCAACGTAGCTGGTTCAAATCTGTCGGAGTGCGATGGATTTTTTTTCTTTTCAGACGCATAACATTAGCACGACTTCCTTCGGAAGGGAAGTAAAGCCGGTGTAAACTTATAATGTTTATTTGCACGTAAATGAACTCCATGCCTTGAAAGAAGAAGGAAACTGTACAAAATCCTGCCATTTCGCGACCCCTGATCTCTCGTCACGACGGCGCATAGCGGCGAAATCACAAACTAGAAAGTGAAATCCGATCATGGAAACATCGTAACGATGCCTTATGCTTCACTTACTAGTTACAGAAAATAACTAACTATAGCGATAAATAAAGCAATAATCAAATCCTCTGGAAGCTGTGTCTCTGTGAACAACTGAGGTTCCATTTCTTTCCTTGTCAGGAGTAACATAAAAGAGAGATGAAACAAAAGATGACTTTCCGTTTGATAAACGTTTAAGTCATTTAAAATTAAATGCAATTAAAAAGATTATTTTAGAAACGGTTTAATCGAGAGAGAATACATATGAGATAAATTGTGTGTTTTAGCATCTACTTTTTTTTGTGCATTAAATTTTGGTCTATTTCTTACGGTTTTCCAGTTATTCAAAAGTCATCAAAAATGAAGAGATCTTCAGATGCTATTCAAGATATACATTTCGTTTGTTATAATCATAAAAAATATCTTACACATTGGTATTTTAATCAAAATCGTTAGAGCCGTTTTTGAGAAAATCTACATTTTCAAAAAACGTGTCATGTAACGGGTAGTTGGGGAGGGGAGAGTTTTCTGAATATCTTCATATTGAATACTTGAAAGATACTGAACTTAAATAGAGGTATTTAACCAACTTTTCGTTTTTGAGTTATGCTGTACACACACACACGCACACACACATACACACATACCCACACACATGGGAACATTTTCTAAAAGGGTTTTCTTTTTTGGATCCAGCGGGTCCTAAAACATATGTTTTCGGTGATATCTTGATATTGAATTTTTGGGTTGAATACAATGCCTTCTCTGTCTACTATGTACATTATATCTACTTGTTAGAGAAAGGAAAACGTATAGGTCATTTCAGTTAATATATGTACTTTTGAGGGGCACTACAAACATTTTGAAACAAATCAGTAAAAAATTGTATCGTGTGGACAATGTTTAGTATGGAAAATGCTAAAAAATGTATCGTGTGGACAATGTTTAGTATGGAAAATGCTAAAAAAATGTTTGCAAGAAAACAAGGTTTAAATTTCGGCGTGAATATTAATAAGCATGTCTATTTATAGCTTCAATTATTTTGTAGTTCAAACGCGTCAAGGGGAGAAACTTAAGTTTAGAATTCAAAGTATTTGATTATGAAGAACAATTACTATTTCTTATTTAAGATAAACGTTTTACGGATGCATTAACCTTAATTATACTTATCGGATTAAATAGGCCAGCCGTTTTCAAAACTCATAAATTTGGGTTTTCAGTTATTAAACACTATATTCTTCTAATTTAGCTCTATTCGATTTTAATGGCTGTACTACTTATTGAGCGCACCACATGGCGACTTAAATATCTGCCTGTAAGATTAGCTTCCTTTAGCTTTCTAGCAGAAAAGAGCACAGTACGAGGAAGAATTCATCTATGCACTAAATACTTTTAAAAACATAAAGTAAGCGTTCTTATTTTAATTTATTTTCTCGGCTTTTCATTTTACAGCACATTCTCATTTTCAAAATTTTCCACTTGAGTTACTTCTCAGAGTAAATAATTTAAACTATGTTGTATAATAAATAACAGGCTAAAATGATGAGATGAATTACTTTATCTGGCCGGTATGTACAGCCGTGTACACAAAAAATGAGTCATTCCGAGATTCCATGTGTCGATCGAAGAGCTTCGTGCACGTTCTAAAAGCTGTGCTCAGAAGCGCACGAAAGAACTACATGACCTGTGTTTAACAGCGCAATGGTTAACTTACGAGCACTGAAAAGAAATCACAGAACAATGTTACGGTAGCCGAGAGTTTAAAAACCCTCGCTTCCACTCGTAGGTCCTAGGATCAGGCCTGTGCTACTTGTCGTTTTTTTTATGTTTGTTAATTTTATTACTGCATATGCAGAACATAATATGGCAGCGACGTACCTTTGGCACTTGAAGTTGTGGATCTATCTATGTACATAAATACATACTTCTATTAACATACCTACGTGTCAAATAACTAAAAAGAATATGCGTAAATTAACTTCTAAAACTAAACCAACAAACTAAACATAATTTATATCGGGTGCATAAACCCTCAGCCCGTATAACTGCCCTCAATATTCGGGGCATAGACAAAATTAAATACCTGCAGTAATGTGGACAAGAAGCTACAAGATCCCAGGCTTCTTGAACCCAGAAGCCATCTTTTGCCCTTCGCCCATCTACAGGTGAACGGGAGCGCAGCTCCCCTTTTACCTCGGCCCAATCATTCTCAATAGGGTTCAAATCTGGTGAAGACGGAGGCCAATCTACCAGTCTAATATCCTGCCTCTCTGAAAACCAATTTGAAAATTTTCCTGTACAAATTCAACAATTCTATCAGGATATCTCATCCTCACAGAGGGAATCAAAATATTATCGAGTATTATTGTGTACTGCACACCGTTCATTGTATCCTCAAGCTGTATTATTGTGTACTGCACACCTAAACCTCGCCTTGATATACTGCCCCAACTCGATACACATACGTGACAAAATGGAGTTGTGAGGCCATTTTGCAAGGTATCGGGACCGCTTTGGACTACAGATAATCACTTTTCCTTACGTGTGGAAGAAAATGTCACCTCGTCTGAGAATATCACGTTATTCCAGTTGCGGTTGCCATTTTCCTGTTGGATCGGTTTGTGAAAGATGTGTTAAGTTAAATAACATTTTTAAAAATGATTTAAAACGTAAGTTTTCTTAACAGTACTCTTAGTATTTTTTCATACTATATAAATTCCTTTTTTTTTTTTTTTTTTCCATTGAGAGAAATCTGTTCGTGCCTAATGCATTTCGTGTGCAGCATATTACTGTTCGGTAGAATAAATCCTTAAAGAAGCATGATAATAACTATCATATCATTAACTGTACCGAAAATCGTTTGTGAAATAAATATGTCTAAAACATATAGCCGCTATGTGTTAGTTCAGTATCATTAAGAGAAGAAGAAGAAAAAGAAGAAGAAAGAAAGAAAGAATTCTTGCTGCATGCGAGAAGCAAACCCGCGACCCTCACCAGACGTTTTGCCATAACGCTATAGTGAATAGACATGGAAGGATTTAGTAATACCCTACAATACAAGATGTATCATGCTTTGTATCGTTTATATGTTTAGCTAATATCTTGTTGTTGAAGAAGCTTAAGTTATGTATTTGGTTATGATCATAATCAGATAACAGGGGTAGTAATAAGATTTGGAAATTGTGGCAACTTTTTGCTGCCGCTATATAACTGTATCACGCATAGTGTACACAAGGAGCTGTGCCATGTAGGACTTAGAGATATTTAGATTGCAGACATGACTCATTTTTACTTTCTCTACACGTGCTATGCACGTAGTGTGTGGCCGCGCCGTGGCCGAGTGGTCAGACCATTCGCCTCTCACCTAGACGGCCCGGGTTCGATCCCAAGCGGCCGCATGTGAGATTTGTGGTGGACAAAGCGGCGCAGGGGCGGGTTTTCTCCGGGTTCTCCGGTTTCCCCCGGTATCTCATTCCACCGGGGCTCCATCTTCATGTCTCATCAGTGTCATCGCCTGCGGTGCCAGAGCAGTAAAAGCGGGCGTTAAACACTACCAAAAGAAAAAAAAAGCGTAGTGTATAGAGAAGGTATTGTATTGCATCCAAAAATTCGATACCGAGATAACACCGTAAATATGTTTTGAGACCCCTGAATAAAAAAAAGAAGTCATTTTTAGAAAAATGTCCGTGTGTGCGTCTGCCTGTCTGATAGTGTGCGTGTGTGGGCAACATAGCTCAAAAACGAAAAGCCCGTTAAATACTTGGTATTTAAGTTTAGTATGTTCCAAGGATATGACACGAAGACTTTGAGGAAAATATCGCACCCCAACTACCCTTTACATGGACAATTTTTTGAAAATTCTGTTTTTCTCAAAAATGGCTCTAACGATTTTGATTAAAATATTAAAGCTATTTACATTACAAATAAAATGTATATCTAGATTTTTGCAGAATTCCTCAACCGCAAGAGATAGACAAATACTAAATACACACAAAAACATATAGATTTCGTTAAAACACATAATTTATGTCATATACATTTTTCTTGTAGAGTTGGCCGTTTTCGAAATATTTCTTGTTATTGATTACGATTTTAAACTACCTTAACTTTCTCAAACGGCTCCATCCAATGCGAACGAAACCTCAATTGTTTCACACAGAGAACCCCTTTTAAAAGATTTGACTATCACTTTAGCCTTGTGTATTCCCTTATTTCCCTTGTACTTATAAGGAATGAAATAATAAGACCATCTCTGCTAATGTTTATCTCGATTAATAATAAAGTAATAATTTAGTAAGAATCATTAGTAAGAATTGTTTTATATGGAACACAGAAAGGTATGTGAATCTAGCACATCAGATCTTTTTGGTTAAGATGTTTAGCTATCATTTTATTAAAAAATAATACCTATACGAGGATGTATTAATAAATAACCGGACCGATTGAATTCAATTTAAATAAGCCGCCCTGGGCCGCAACGGCTGCTAGCGCGGAAAGGTGAAACCCTCGTCTAACAGGTCGGTCTCCGTTATCTAAAGGTAATATGGTAGCCTCTGGTTCCCAAGGTCACGTGTTCAAATTCAACTGAGAGCTATGTATTTTTTCGGGCGTAAAAATTCTTAGTATTGCTTTCTTCGCAAGGGAAGTAAAGCCGTTGGTCCCATGTAGCAGATTTACGGCACGTAAAAGAAACTCAAGCCTGATAATTCGGCTTCTGAGCAAAATTAAGCGGTGTCCATAACAAAAGCTCAATTTAAATTCATTTCGTCTGGTCGTGCTGTAAATGCCAATCATGAAGAACGACTTAGAATCAGATACTGCAGGTAGGTTTACTGCACCCAACATTACACTGAAATTGCGCTATGTTAAAGCTTTGTGTTCTTCTAGACAAAACTCTAAAATGCTGCAACAAGTATATACAGTCATGCTTTAGGCAGAACACAAGTCTTTGAGTGACTGGAAGAACCGTAACAGCAAAAGCGGAAGTAAACATCAACAAAATTGACGTAATTGTGCAAGGAGATCGCGCATACTAATTACGAAGGTGACAGATATAATGAATTTGACTTTTAGAATGCATGATTAGAAGAGAAGCGATCTGATTATGCTAGAAAGGGTGGGTCTTGTAGCGACAATGTGCCGCGTGCAACTCAAGACGTCATCTAAGAATTGGCAGGAGGTATATAACAACGTTTCCGGTGCAGATATAAGAAATAAAAAGGGCAATTAATTTGCATATCAGAAAACCTGAATAATAATTAGAGCAATTAATTTGAATATCTGACAGCTATCGATGATTGATGCACATCAATAAGCCACCGCCGACCATGCCTCGACGGAAAATCGGGAAACTGCGACTTGGCTATAATTTTTGCAATTGTTGAGGTACAATGGACTTTAATGGAGCATGACTAGCAATTTCAATGCATACCATCAGAAGCTGGCATATACTACACGTGTTTATACATGAACAAGTTTGAAACACGCAATACAAACACTTAGAAATAAAATACAAAGAATTCGGCGTTTTATTTAGAAATTCCCTTAAAAACCACCAAAAAAACACAAAGTGACAGAATATAAGGGGAATGAATCTTCAAATATATAAACCTTGAGGGATGTAATACAACTTATAGCCAATAAAGGAATAATATGATTCAGAGAACTAGAAGACCATGAATTATTTATTTATTTATTTATTTAATTGCAGAGGGAGGAAGGGAAATAGACTTGTTTGGACACCCATCCAACATTTCAAGCATAAAAGTTTCAAGACCAGTTATTTGCGCATCGACTTCCTGATATCAAAGTGTCAAGTCCTCTCCCAAGTGGAGGAACAGTTCACGTCACTCTCCACGTAGATCTTCTTCTGAAGACTCTTCTGGGGGAACATAGATTGGCGAGCTCCATCTTTGCTGATCTACACCTCTAATGGGTTTCGAGATTCTCGAAACGAAATTCTTGTTGGAAGGGGTACCTCCCCAGTGGAGGAAATGGAACAGGAGGATCCTGCCCTCACTGCTAGAGGGACAGTGTGTGACTGCAGATGGGGTCACTTGTTGCTCATCAGAGATGATATTTATACTGAATCCCTCTCCTTACAGTCTGATATGCAGTCAGTCGCAGTGAGGATTAAGCTGCCATCTATCAGCTTTGCCATTTGCAGATAAACTGCCTTCATATAATGACCTCTCGCGCACTGACTTAGAGGATCTCGTTTCCCAGCTATCAACATCATTTCTGTTGGTAGGGGACTTAAATGCTCATCACTCACTTTGGAGCTTGTTTCGGGTGTCTAACCCAGGCAAGTATTTGGCTGAGTATCTTCTAGTTAAAGTTCAGGTGGAATCTCACGGATTCTCCTTTCCTTCCGGAAACCGTGAAGATTATAATTGTCTTTTCACCATGGCTGAGACAGACCATGCACTTTGTCTTCGCGAAACTCTGCCCCAGGACCAGATGGCATTTACGTCCAAATGTGGCAGTATCTCTTCTTGACGGAAAGGATTTCTTACTCGAGGTGTATAATCTATCTGGGAATGTATCACTTTTACAGAAAACTGGCGGGAGGCCTCCATCATTCCTATTTTGAAACCTGGAAAGGACCATCATCTTCTTTCCTATCTCCCTCAACAGTTGCGTGTGCAAGGTGATGGAATAATCAATCCAACAATCTATTGACTAATTCCTAGTGCGGTTTTCGAAGACATCGGACAGCGGCTGACCACCTTATTTCGCTATTGACCAGATCATGAATGGATTTCTTAAGAACTGTCAAACAGTTAGGATATTTTGTTTTATCTCGAGATGTCTTATGATACGTGTTGCCGAGCAGGGGTATTACGTTCCCTCCACAACTAGAATATGCGTGGACGTCTACCGTTGCTCATCCAGGAGTTAATGAGCGACCGCGTTTTCCGAGTCAGGGTCGGCTGGGTTTTTTCGGATCCTTTTGTTTAGGAGAACGGAGTGCCTCAATGATCGGTACTAAGCGTCACGCTGTTTGCTATAGCGATTAATTCCAAATCGCAATATGCTCCCCCGGGTGTCTCGTCCTGCTTAATTGTAAACGACTTTGCCATCTTTTGTACTTTTCAGCGTACGCTGGTTGTGAGCTATACCCCACATATTGTTATTAGACAACTAATAGCGCAAAGAAACTCTACGTACTTGTTTCTAATATTCAAAAAATTAACTAGGGGGACCCTGGTTTGAACCAGTGACCTCTTGATCTGCAGACGAATGCTCTACCACTGAGCTGTACCCCACATGTTGTAAACGTTTACTGTCTAAATTCACTGTTGTATAAATGAGCCACGTGATGCATTTTTGTTTTCTCTACGCGTACTATGTACATAGTGCATAGGGAAGATATTGTAATGCACCCAAAAATTCGATACCGAGATTTCACCGGAAATACTTGTTTTGGGTCCCCCCTGAACCCAAAAAGCATTTTTGGAAAAAGGCCATGTGTCTTTGGACAGCATAGGTCAAAAACGAAAAGTTCGTTAAATACCAAATTTGGTATTTAAGTTCAGTATCTTTCAAGGGTACAACACGAAGATTTAAAAAAACAAAACAACAAAAAAACACCAAATACTCTTTATATGAAAAATTTTTTGAAAATGTTGATGTTTTCAAAAATGGCTCAAACGATTTTATTAAAATATCATATATTAAAGACATTTACCTGATAAATAAAATGTATATCCTGAATTTTCTGGAAACAGCCTCTGAAGATTACTTTATTCTGAATGAATTTTACGGATTTTGCATAACTGGTAAACCATAAGAGATAGACAAAAATTTACTTAACAGAAAATATGGAATTCGTTAAAACACACAATTTATGTTATTCATATTTTTTCATGAAGTGGATCGTTTTTAGATATTCCTTGTTATTTAGTTTTCAGCTTTAAAATAGTTATGCTTTTCTCATACGGGAATTTGTTAACTCCTGTCCGTACAAACAATGGTACTTAAGCCAATAGCAACCAGCTTTTGACTATTACTTTAGCCTAAGCTGTTCCCTTATTCTTTTTCCACTTACATGGAAACAACTAATAAGACTACTTCTGCTATTTTTTTTTCTCGATAAGCATGAAGTAAAAAGAACCATAAGCTTTTTAACAATAATTTGTTGCAGAGATGTAGAGAAAGTCATGTGAATGGAGCACATCAGATGTTTAAAACTGTTCTCATATTAAATTCAACATTTACATTGAATGAGTTTACAAATAAATCTGTTATATTACATTTGTTTATATTAAACCTAGCTACTGCAGAAAAGGTTTTACTTTTCGTATCTTCCAAAACTCTTAATTTTTGAAAATGTAATAATTTATTTCTGAAAATTGAAGCATTATTTCGGAAAACTATACGACCATATACTTTTGAAGTACACAGGATTAGGAACAAATTAGTAAAAAATCGTATGCTGTGGAGCAATAGTGGAAGATAATTTTGGAGAAAACAAGCCCTAAAGTTAGGACTACCTGTAAGCATGGACCTGCACGTTTTAAGCTTCAAATTTGTAGGTAAAGTGCGCCAATTGGGAAAAACGATATTTTTGTTTTGGTTTAGTAGTCTTATTGTTTTATTATAACAAAATTAAAATCCTTTACGATTTTCGGTGAAATTTTACAGATGCAGCACCTTAAGTGTTTGTGCTAAACTGAAGAAACTGCAGTAAGCTTCAGTGATTCGGTTTTTATTTTTGGATGGGAAAACTTTCGAGGACAGAAAAGGGAAATTTGTTGCTTTTATGGGGACATTTCACAATCTATAACAAAAGTTACCTATTTACCAACTATTTTAAACGGGGTCAAACATGCGTTTTTGACGAGGTGCGCCCAGAACTCCTGGTTGAGGTTACTGAGATAATTATGAAAAAGTTCACGACGGGATTTTAGCTTATTATTGAATGAAATTTCGCAAAATGAAAGAGGCTATAGGCGTGACCGACGGGACTGGCAATTCGTATTTTACATGATAAGTTAGAGATGCAAAAGTTTTCGGCTCGATTGGGTGCCACGATTACTCATAGTGCACAACGAGTGGATGGAGCTTTTAACTTGGAAGCTGTTTAAGGGAAATCCGATGGTATTTTTGCCAATATTTTTCGATGAGACCAGGATTTATAATCATACTCCGAAAACCAAATAATAATTAGAACGATGAGTTGTTTCCGGTGAAGCGGCTCACCAATAAATAAAAAAAAAAAAAAAAAAAAAAAAAAAAAAAAAAAAAAAAAAGCCAAAGACCGTCAGTCGGAAGTTTTTTTGGAATGCGAAGGGTGTCATTCTGATTGACTTCTTAGTAATAGAAATAAAGATTGCTAGATAACACTAGAGTGCGTTATTCGCCCGATTCAACAAGAAGTTATAGGAGATAACAAAGTAGTTAATTTCAACTACCTCGTTGAGAAACTCGGTATGAAAGTAGTTGTAATTATAACGATTTTGCTAACGATTAACTTAGAAAATAACCCTAAATAATCGATTACTCTTTCCAGGTATGTAAACGTTTCTCGTAACTACAGGGAACTTAGCGACAGTGTCAATGACTCGCAATACAAAGTAGTTAATTTCAACTACCTCGTTGAGAAACTCGGTATGAAAGTAGTTGAAATTATAACGATTTTGCTAACGATGAACTTAGAAAATAACCCTAATGGTCTCATTTGGCGAAGAAGTTGTTCACTATGACAACCACCGGAGTTGTGTCCTCAAATTACATGAAATGCTTTATGAATTGCTGCCGCACATCCATATTCCTCCAGCCTGGCTCCCTGCAATTTCTTCTTGTCCCGAAACAGGCAGAAATGATTCGTGGACATAAACTTTAGATCAAATGAAGTGGCCATCGTCCAGACAGAGGCGTGTTTTGCAGATCTTGACAATTCCTGTTTTTGGAAGGTTTAAAAATGGCAAGAACATTGGGAGCAGTGCATCTTCTTAAAAGGGCCTACGTTGAGAAATTAATAATTTGTATTTGAAAATAAATTGACGTTTTCATTCCTATCATTAACACTTATTGAACCACCCTCTTAAGCAAACAGTCACTGAGGAACTTCTGTGCTACCTTTAGTATCTAAGATCACATCAACGGCTTTGAGTTGGAAACTGTTGCGCACCAATATTATACGTTTAATATTTTGTGTAACTACTAATCCTGACTTGGATCAGCTTATCATTCACACCTGTAAGTCTTTGAGAGCAAGTGGAATGATCTCAGGTAAAAAATTCTAGCCTAGAAGCTGATGAAGTAGGCCTGTGGATTGAAGGGATGTTGTGCGTTTTTCATCACCTCCTAAAGTTTAGAAGGCCGGTTATAATTTAAAAGTGAAGTTTGAATTTTGGTACGCCCTATAGATGCCCTACTGTGAAAGGGTTTATGTGGACCTGAGATATTTCATCAGGCTTTATTTGGCGTGGAAGAATTCAGAGTAAAAAAAGCAGGCTAGGGCTTATATTGTGTTGCATACAAAAGCTCAACAAAAAATGGTATAAGCAGATGTGAGGTTTTCCTGGTAGACAGTGGCTAATTTACTTCATAAGGTAATTTCAGTTGCTTGGAACTCAACAGACGCTTGAGAGATTTCAAGCATCCCACTGAAAAATAAAAGGAGTAACAAACTCTGCAGTAACTTGCACAAATGGCTACATTAAATCACTTTTTTATGACGGAATGATCACAAACAACATTACGATATCGATTAATAGTATACGCAACACAAGGTTGCGAAATTAATTTTATCTAGCGGAGGATAGCGATTGGCATTAAAAAAGGTATTTAAAAATTCAAACCAATAACAAAGAATATTTTGGAAATGGTTAATACTACAAAAATTGACAGCTGGGTGCCACTCCTCGCCAATGAGAACGAGAGGTGAAGTACAATAGGTAGAAACTATGAACGAGTGAACACAATTGTCATAAGTAATTCTTCTAAAAGAAAAGCCGCTGTTACAACCTGGTTGTTAAAGGCATTCATGAATAAACAGCATACTTTAAGAAGATTGTATTTTTTGCGCAGGATGTTTATATTTCTAAAAAGCTGTTGTCCTCAAGTAAGGTAAGCGAATGTAAAAAGAGCGCAATTGTTCTATGAATTGGCCGTCTACTCCTACGAGAAGAAGCCAAAATAATAATAATAATTGTTCTACACTACGTTGTGTGCTAGGGATGATAAGAGAACATAAAAGTGTGAAGATTCTAACAAAAATGAAATACCCAAAATATCAAATTTAATTGCATAACAGACCCTATCTTAAAACATTGTTATTCTACAAGGAACTAGTATTTTCTCCGCCTTTGAAATGTAGATATTTTGTTTCTATAGAGCCTGCGCACCGAGTCTACTTCCACATCGGATTTTTTCTAAGCTATTAATCGCAAGGTCACTGTTATTGCTTCATGTCAGATGTTTGCCCAATATCTTATGAGGAATCAAAACTATAATAAAAATTCTTCTAATATACCCAAAGGCACTCAACTGAGGTATCCCTAAATAATATTATGTCTGAAAAGAGTATTTAATTACACTTGAATGGTCAACGAGAGGAAGATTGATGTATGAATTTCGTCTACAAATAGATAGGTTAGTTTATTGTATCCTTTTATAACCGTTTTAATACACTGAGTCCCCTACCAAAAAGTCGGTGGCGTAACGGACAGTGGTGTTTAAACTCATCCTAAGTAATTAATTTATTGCTGATAATTCTTGCATGCAGTTTCTGAGCAAGATAACGAGTGAAATTATTTAAAAAGACCTGAAATGGAGACACTCAAGTGAAAGTAAACGACAACCGTAAATAAATATGTTAGGTTAAATAAAAGTTGAATACCGAATTATAAAACCTACACTTGGCTATATTTTTACTTTTTCTATAACATACATATACTGCACATAGTAAGGTAGAGGAGGTAACTAATTCCATCCTAAAATTCTATACCGAGTTTTCACTGGAAATACTTGTGTGAAGAACCCTGAATAAACAAAAATTTTTAGAAAGATGTGGTGTGTGTGTGTGTGTGTGTGTGTGTGTGTGTGTGTGTGTGGCGGTGGACAATATAGCTCAAAAACGAAAGGATAGGGCACGAATATTTTTAGTAAACTTTTCCCACCCAAAACTACCCTTTGCATGCAAGATTTCTCGAAATGTTCGATTTTCTAATAAATGGCTCTAACTGTCTTGATTAAAATACCGTGTATTAAACATATTTACATGGCAAATAAAATGAAATGGCAAATATCTTGAAGTTTCAAGGAATACCGTTTGAGGTCCCACTCAACCTGGATGACTTTTGCATAATTGTGAAATAGACAAAACCTTACTACATATACTAAAATAATAAAAATACTACTACTATGACTACTACTACTACTACTACTACTACTACTACTACTACTACTAATAATAATAATAATAATAATAATAATAATAATAAAGAGACTGCCTCCGAGGTCGAATATTGAGCTAGCTCACTTCTCATCCGGAGGTCCCAGGTTCGACTCCATGTTGGAGTGGGGCATTTTTCTTTAACCGGAATTATTCGCTATCCCCCACAGAGTCTGGAAATACTTATGTGAGAGCGAATATGTATGCTTTTGAAGAAAAGAACATGATTACCCCACTTTCAAGAAACTTATAATCCAGGAGATTTTTATTAAGTCATAGCCCCCGATATGACCATAGATGTTCAAGGAAGCTACTACATAAATGAAAAAAAGTAGATGTTGTCAAAGCACAAATTATATCCTGTGCATTTTTTTTGTAGAGCTAACCGTTTCCGAGATATTTCTTGTTTTTAATTTTAGAACACATATTTTTCTCAAGCAGAAGTCATCTGTGCTTCTTTTGTATTATTCCTTCTTTGTGTTATTATTAGAAAACGGAATTTCAATGACAATCGCATATCGAAAGCTTTTAAAACATTGACAATCCTTTTCGCCTAATGTATTTTCCTTCTACTTACAAGGAAGCAAGTAATAAGTTAATGTTTATCTCGAGTAGCATGACGCAGACAAAGAATACTCTTTTATAAGAATAGTTTGTTTGCAGAGCAGTTAGAAAAGTCACGTAATCGTCTGCTGGGCCACAAGTAGCAAAAGCGGGCGTTAAACACTACGAAAAAGAAAAAGCCAGTAAATGGTACACTTATGATCTTATATGGTCTTTTTTTCGAGCTGGCCCACATTTGCAATACAGCAAGAAAAATTCATGTTCATGTATTCTATGCCTTGTTATTTGTTTTTTCTCGGCATCTACCTGCGGTAGGCAAAAAAAAAAAAAAAAAAAAAAAAAAGAATAAGAAGAAGAAGAAGAAGTACTTGTTATATTCCATCCAAAAAGTCAAAGTCGAATTTCAGTTGAAATGTATGTTTCGAGGTTCCTTGAGCCCTCCCCTCCCCAAAGTATTTTTGTAAAAAGAGCACTGAATCCATGAGTGTGTATGTGCGTCTATGTGGCTGTGAATATCATCGCGTTCTCGATTTTGGAAACCTGATTAACGTTTTTGATTAAATGTCATATGTTTAATATATTTTTGCGACAAATAAAATCTGTAGTTTGAATTTTCTTGGAATACTGAGAAGCCCCCTTAATTGAACACGGATATTTTACAACTTGTAAAACATGAAAAATGGGGAGGAGGGCGGGAATAAAGAAACTATACTACCCAAAAATTATATGTCTGCTTAAAACATGCAAATTATTTTAAATAGATTATTGTGGC
This sequence comes from Hymenopus coronatus, assembly GCA_030762935.1. NCBI lineage: Eukaryota > Metazoa > Arthropoda > Insecta > Mantodea > Hymenopodidae > Hymenopus > Hymenopus coronatus. Next base: position 170,851,798 of record CM060892.1, on the reverse strand, counting down.
ATTAGCCATTTCCAAGATAGCCGTTGTTATTGGGAAGGTATAACTAAAAAACGAAAAGTTGATCGATATGTGGTGTGTTGGGTCGATATGAGAGGGGTATGTTAAGTAACAAATCTTATGTATTCCATTCACATGACTTTCTCTACAACATGGCTTTCTCTATAACAACTTATTGTCAAAAAGATTAGTTTTCTAACCACTTAATGCTAATCTATATAAACATTAGCAGAAATGGTTTTATTACTTGCTTCCCTCTAAGTAGAAGGGGAATAAGGGAGTGCAGTAGGCTAAAGCGAAAGTCAAATATTTTAAAAGCTGGTTGCTGTGTGCGATTGAAATTCGTTTCTTTGCATGGCCAAGAGTTTGCAAATTCCCGAATGAGAAAACTGTTTTAAAACTGAAACCAATAACAAGGAATGCCTCAAAAATAGTCAATTCCGCGAAAAAATGTATATACGACATAAATTGTGTGTTTAACGAGATCTACATGTTTGATGTGGTAAGTTTTTGTCCATCTTTTACGGTTTTACCAGTTATCCAAAATGCAGAAAAAGTCATCCAGAACGAAGAACCCTTCAGAGGTTATTCCCAGATTATTTAACATATGAATATCTTTAATATACGGTTTTTTTAATCAAAATCGTTAGAGACATTTTTGAGAAAATCAAAATTTTTGAAATTCTTTTCATGTAAAAGGTAGTTTGTGGTGGAGGGATTTTCTTCAAAATCTTCGTGTCGCATCTTTGAAAGATACTAAACTTACTACGCTTGGTAGTTTATCGACGTTTCGTTTCTGAGTTGTATTCACAGGCACAAGCACACGGAGCTTTTTCTAAAAATTCATTATTTGGTTACAGGGGATCCATAAAGGTGTATTTCCGGTGAAATCTCGGTATCGAATGCTTGGGTGGAGTGCAATGCCTTCTTACCTACGTACCATGAACTATGTAGAGAAAGTAAAAAGAAAGTACAGTTGAATTCCACTCAAAATGTCTAATAATTTAAAATAAATAATCCAAACTAACTTGATATTTAAATTTTTCAAGGGTGTATCAGTGTGCTTTTTAAGAAAATCTTCCGCCAAACTACCCTTTATATGGAGATTTTGTCGAAGAAATTTATTTTCTCAAATTTGATTAAAATGCTATAATTTTAAGCTTAATATATTTTCATGAGAAATTAAAGTATATCTTGAAATTTCTGGAAATACCTCTGAAGCCCCCTTCATTCTGAATGGGTTTTGTATATCTGATAAACCGTTACAAAATTTTACTCCACCAAAAATGTATATCTCGTTAAGTTCCATAATTATATCAAATACATTTTTGTAGACTTAACTATTTCCGATAGATTACTTGTCAGTGGTTTGGATTTTCAAGTACTTTTACTCCTCTGAAACGAGAAGTCATTATTTGTTTTTACTGTCCTGGATCATGCAAAAGGAACGGAATTTCAAATCATCACATAGCGACCAGCTCTTGAAAGATTTGATTATTTCTTAATTCCACTATTAAACGCCTAGCTTAATGTATTTCCCTATGCGAAATATGTGATGAAACAATTTTTAAAATGTTTATCTGAATTAACATGTAGGAAGAAAAACTAGTTTATTGCAGAATATGTAGAAAAAAGCCATGTGGATATAACACATATTTTAAGAGATGTTGCTTTTTAATTGTTTCTTGCTGTATCTGAAAGATGGTATGTAATTTGTGGGTCGATATGGCGGTTTTTAGACATCTGACTATCAATTTGGTGTCCTCTAGTCGTCTTGTATCTTCAACTAAGCATGTATCTAATCACTAATGTATATATTTTGGCAAACGCTTGTTTCGATTAACGTGAAGGACAAACAATAGTAAGAAGAATAGTTTGAAGAAGGCATATAAAAAAATCTGATGTGTTCCATTCACATTACTTTCTATACATCTCTGCAAAAAATTATTGTTAAAAAGCTTATGCTTCTCTTTACTTCACGCTAATCGAGAAAAAAAAAAAAAAAAGCACAAATAGTCTTATTACTTGCTTGCTTGTAAGTAAAAGGGAAATAAGGTAATACAATAGGTTAAAGTGATAGTCAAAATCTGGTTGCTATGTGACTGACGTTCCTTTGTTTGTGTGGACAGGAGTTGAGAAATTCCTGTATGAGAAAAGTATAAGTTTTTCAAAGCTGAAACGAAAAGCCAGGAATATCTTAAAAACGATCAACTCAACGAAAATAATGTATATGACATAAATTGTGTGTTTTAAGGTGCTCTACATTTTTTGTATGGTGAGTTTTTGTCCATCTCTTACGGTTTAGCAGTTATGCAAAATTCAATTCGCCCAGAATAAAGTAGTCTTCAGAGGCTGTTCCAAGAAAATTCAAGATATACATTTTATCTGTCGTGTAAATATTTTTAATATACGATATTTCAATCAAAATCGTTAGAGCCATTTTTGCGAAAATAAATTTTTTCGAAAAAAGTTCCATGTAAAGGGTAGTTGGGGATGGGGGGATTTTCTTGAAAATCTTCATGTCACATCCTTGGAAGATACCAAACTTAAATATCAAATTTGGTATTTAACCGTGTTTTCGTTTTTGAGCCATGCTATCCACAAACAGACACACACACACACACACACACACACACACACACACACATACACGCTCACACGGACCTGCTTCTGAAAATTCATTTTTTGGAATCAGGGGGTCCTAAAACTTGTATTTCCGGTGAGATCTCGAATCAAATTTTTGGGTGGAATACAATACTTCTCTATCCCTATGTACATTGTACATATGGGGCTAGAGAAAGTAATAAAGGACAGCGATTACAGGACGTGATTAAATATTAGGAGGCTCTTTCCTGTTGGTGTTGGTCTACATTATCAGTAGGCATATACTCAGTGTTTAGCTGTCACACTAAATCATTTCTGATAACCGACAGACACGTTGTGCAAGTCTTTTCTTGGTTTCGACACACAGAGCATTGCGTGCAGTGGAGAATTGGGGCAGAGTCGAGAATGCATGCAGCATTTTTATTCCGTGTAAGTAAAAGCAGAGGATGATAACTGGACTGTAACGTTTCAGCCTAACGTTATGTTTCACCAGCAAACACATCAACTACGGTATATACTATTACTTTACAGAGAGTAACAGCTTTCCCAATATTGTTATCTAGATAACCGGTGTGAAATATTTCCACTTGGCTGAAATTAAGTGGAGCGGAAATGCCTTTTCTTGCCAATTACAATCTCTGTTTATCATTATCAGATAATTATAGCGAATTGAAATCTAACACTATATTCATGAAAACTTCATAATGAAAAAATCTGGTGTGTCCTATTCACATGACTTCCTCTACATATCTGTAACAAATTATTGTTAAAAAGCTTATGCTTCTATTTAATTAATGCTAATCGAAAAAAAATTAGCAGAAATAGTCTTATTATAAACTTTTATTACATGTATTAGTAGACCAACTCCTATTATGAGAAAAGTATAAGTTTTTCAAAACTGAAACCAAAAATAAGAAATATCTAAAACACGACCAACTGCACGAAAAAAATGTATGTAACATAAATTGTGTGTTCTAACGTGCTCTACATTTTTTGTGTGGTAAGTTTTTGTCCATCTCTTATGGTTTAGCAGTTATGCAAAATTTCGTAAAATTCATCCAGAATAAAGTAGTCTTCAGAGGCTATTCCTAGAAAACTCAAGATATACATTTTAATTTTCATGTAAATATCTTTTAATATACGATATTTTAATGAAACTGGTTAGAGCCATTTTTAAGAAAATCAAAATTCTCGAAACAAGTTCCATGTAAAGAGTAGTTGGGGTGGGGGGATTTTCTTGAAAATCTTCGTGTCGCATCCTTGGAATATACCAAACTTAAATACTAAGTTTGGTAATCAACGGTCTTTTCGTTTTTGAGCTATGCTGTCCACAGACATACAGACGCACACGGACCTTTTTCTGAAAATGCTTTGTTTTTGGATTCGGGACCCAAAATATGTATTTCCGGTGAAATCTCGGTATCGAATTTTTGGGTGCAATGCAATACCTTCTCTATACACTATGTACATAGTACGTGTAGAGAAAGTAAAAACACAGTATTCACCAAACTACTTCGCCGAAATCCAGCAGATGCCTTAAAATGTCAGCTTTCAAAACTATGGTTTTAATCAATTCAAATATAGTGTGGTAACGTGCACGACTCGCATTCTGGAGGTCGTTCGTTCAATTCCTGTGGCGTCCTTCCTTATCCATTGGATCTTTTTCCCCGGGTCACCAGGCGAAGGCTGGTAAGGTTTACTTACAACCCTGGAATTTTCCTGTCCATCAATAACTTTTACATTATTTTATTAGCATATGTTTTGGGGTTGAAGGACCAGGCAACTGTGTCCTGTGTGTTGGGCTGCATGGAGCTTCCGCACCTTAAGGTTTATTTTGGCGTGTCGTCGGTACCGCTCGGTGGGGCCTCCTCGGAGGCTCGAGTCGGGCGGCGTCGGAGGCGTTCCATATGTAATCGCTAGAGACCCCGTCCATGCTAGCATCCATCGTCATCCGGATTGGGCCACCTTTCAGGTCTTTCCCCTCGTCTCTCCCTCTCTGGGGTCATGTAAGACGCGAAGGGCTCTAAGGACCTTGTGAGGCGTCCTGACCTAGTATGGGGACCTCGTCGTGTGTTGTCCATCCATCTACCCACCCAGCAAAGGAAGTACCCGGCTATCTCCCTACCCATCGACCTACCCACCCACCTATCTAACCACGCACAAAACCAAATACCTACCTACTGACGTTACCCACCTACCTATCCACGCACATATCCACCTACCTGCCCATCTATCCACCAATCGACGTACCTGTCTGCCCACAGCCTACCTACCCAACCACCTACCCACCCACCTACCCATCTACCCACCCACATACCCACCCATCTACCCACCCATCTACCCGACTACCAATCCATCTAATCGATCTAATCTATCTACCTACCTACCCACCCACCTACCCACCCACCTACCTACCCACCTACCCATCCACCCACCTACCCACTCACCTACCTACCCACCTACCTACCCACCCACCCACCTACCTACCCACCCACCCACCTACCTACCTACCTACCCACCTAACCATCTACCTACCCACCTACCCATCCACCTACCTACCCACCTACCTCCTACCCACCTACCCATCTACCTACCCACCTACCTACCCACCTACCCATCCACCTAAGTACCCACCTACCTACCTACCTACCTACCTACCTGCCTGCCTATCTATCTATCTATCTATCTATCTATCTATCTATCTATCTATCTATCTATCTATCTATCTATCTATCTATCTATCTATCTATCTATCTATCTATCTATCTATCTATCTATCTATCTATCTATCTATCTATCTATCTATCTATCTATCTATCTATCTATCTATCTATCTATCTATCTATCTATCTATCTATCTATCTATCTATCTATCTATCTATCTATCTATCTATCTATCTATCTCTATCTATCTATCTATCTATCTATCTATCTATCTATCTATCTATCTATCTATCTATCTATCTATCTATCTATCTATCTATCTATCTATCTATCTATCTATCTATCTATCTATCTATCTATCTATCTATCTATCTATCTATCTATCTATCTATCTATCTGCCTATCTATGGCGTATCGGCCTATATCCATCCATCCATTCCATCCCATCCATTCCATCCATGCCATCCATGCCATCCATGCCATCCATCCCATCCATCCATCCATCCATCCGTCCATCCGTCCATCCGTCCGTCCGTCCGTCCGTTCGCCAGTCAGTCAGTCAGTCTGTCTGTCTATCAATCTGAAGACACAAGAAAGAAAACAATTATTTGTATAATCTATCACATATATTTCGCAGAATTGCCTTAAAAAATCCCAATCTTAACCCCGATGAAGACAATCTACCGAAAATGAGAATTCCATATCACTGCTTATCTTTGGTAAGTAGAGGAAATACTGTAATTCACCAAGAAATTGTGTACCGAGATTTCAAATACGCTTTTTTGGGGCTTATTGAATTTAGAAAAACAAGAAAAAAATCCCCTATAAATCTGACTGTGGACAGCAAAGTATAAATATTCTGTTGAGTACTAAACCTGGTGTTTACTTTCAGCATCTTCCAAGGATGCGACACAAGATATTTAAACTAATCCTCCTCTTCAAACTACTCTTTATGTGGATAGATTTTTATTATTTACACTTTCTCAACGACGGTTTACGATTTTGATTAAAGTACCATATTCTTAAATTATGCCATGGCAAATTAAATTATATCTTGAATACTTTTGGAATGAATTCTAAAGTGCTCTTTATTCTGAATAAATTCTGTGTAACTGGTAAACCGTAACGGACAGGCAATTTGTCCTACACATAAAATGTAGATCCATTAAAGCACTTCATTTATATCAAATATTTTTTTTTCTGGAGTTAACCACTTCTGGGATGTTCCTTACTGGCGGTTTGAGTTTTCAAATACCTACTCGTATTTATCTCAAAAGAAAAGTGGTCAGTCTTTTTTCTGTTGGTCATGCAAAGAGCATGGAACTTGAAAGCCATCTCATAGCAATATGCTCGATGCAATGTTATTGCCGCTTTACCTACTTACTGTATCTTACCAAGAAATGTGTTAATGTACATTGAAGCCTTTCTTAAAGAAATAGTTTTGGTATGAACAGCTTTAAAAAGTTAATAGGGAGTGTCGAGTGAATGCACAAATACGATGTTTACTGCTTTATTGAATGGGTTTGGTGTATAACATTTTCACAATTTAGCTCCAGTCTATTAGAATAGCATTTTGCATTCTTCAGATTCATCATCTTACTAGATGTTTGATTGGCTACTGAAACTTACTAAATTTTGTTAACACGTTTTTATTGTGCAAGGATGAGTTGCTGTGTGCAAAATTCTATTGAAAACCACCTAACAAAGAGGTCCTTGACGTATTCAAGAAGATGGTGATGTTGGGATAGCATTCTTGCACGATGATCAGCTTGTTTCTTTGACAAAGGTCACTACAAACCTCTATCTATAAATCTGCAGACTCTTTTAGGCAACGGTTATTTCATTTAAACCAAATAATTTCATTCGTTCCCTCGTTTTTATATGAACTTTGCAATCTCAACCAGAGCCGATACACGAATATAAGAAAAGATTCAGAAAGGTGAAAACGCCCGCTTGAATAGTGTGGTGGTAGCGTGTCTGCCTCACGTTCAACAGGTCATAAGTTTGAATCCAGCTTAGGGTGATTTACCCAGGTAAGGTTTTTTTCGGGGTTTTTCCTTATCCTGAGAAGACGAATGTCGAATAACTTTAAGCTCCATGAGCTCCGAGATCATTTGAGCATAATTTTACCAATTTCATTCATCGAACAGGTTAAAGGACGTTAAGAAAAAAAAAATGAAAATGATCACAAAAATATATTGCTATTTTTTCTACAATATTTATAATAAATAAATTCTTTCTTATATATACCTATATATTTGGCTCAAGATATATATTTTCAATCTTTTTATGAATTGTACTGCATCTGTTATTTTTAACTGAATTCTGCACTGCTTCATATAAAAAGACCACCTCTACATACCTTGAAGCACAACAGAAAATTTTTAGCGTAAATTTTGTACTACAAATGGATACCATTATTAGGAATATCGGCTTCTGTACGCTCAGTCTATATGGTTCCCTTTTTACTTTCTCTACACGAACTATGTACCTAGTGTACAGAGAAGGTATTGTAATGCAGTCAAAAATTCGATACCGAGATTTCACCGGAAATACATGTTTTAGGACACCCTGAATCCAAAAAAAGCATTTTTGGAAAAAGATACCCTGTGTGTCTGTGTGCGTGCGTGCGTCTGTGTGCCTGTGGGCAGCATAGCACAAAAATCTGATGTGTTCCATTCACATGACTTTTTCTACATCTCTGTAACAAATTATTATTAAAAAGCTTATGCTTCTATTTTCTTCACTAATCCAGAAAAAAATTAGCAGAAATAGTTCTTATTTCTTGCTTCCTTGTAAGTAGAAGTGAAAAAAGGGAGTACCAGAGCTTAAAGCGATAGCCAAAAGCTGGTTGCTATGTGACTGCAGTTCCTTTGTTTGTATGGAAAGGAATTGATAAATTCCTGTATGAGAAAAATACAAGTTTTTCAAAGCTGACACCAAAACCAAGGAATATCTAAAAAACGATCGACTCCACAAAAAAAAAAAAATATATATATATATATATATATATATATGAAACATAAATTGTGTGTTTTAATGTGCTCTACATTTTTTGTGTTGTAAGTTTTTGTCCATCTCTTACGGTTTAGCAGTTATGCAAAATTCCGTAAAATTGATCCAGAATAAAGTAGTCTTCAGAGGTTATTCCCAGATCAAGATATACATTTTATTTTTTAGGTAAATATCATTAATATACCATATTTTAATCAACCTTTAAATGAAAAAAAGTTTAGAAAACTGGTCGTGTGTTTGTATGTGTGTGTCTGTGGGCAGCAAAGGTCAAAAACGAAAACACCCTTAAATACTAAATTTGGTGTAAAGTTCAGTTTAGATGAGACACGACACCCAACTACCCATTACATAGAAACATTTTCGAAAATGTTGATTTTCTCAAAAGTGGTTCTAACAATGTCGATTAAAATATCGTATATTAAAGATGTTTATATGAAAAATAAAATGTATATCTTGAATTTTATCAGAATTGCCTCTGAAAATATAATTATTCTGGATGAATTTTGCTGAATTTTGCATAACTGATAAACCGTATGACATCGACAAAAACTTACAACACAAACAATGTAGAACTTGATCAAAAGAATTAAAATACTGGAAGTGATACACAGTGAAGCATAAATACAAATTGGAAAACTGAGTCGAATTTACACTTGAATTGCTTCATAAGTAATTAATTACCTGGACATGTTTCGAAGGCGTATGTTGCCTACATCATCAACAGATTTCGACTGGCCGGTCTGTTGTTGGTATTATTTGTGGACTCCTCTCCTTTCTCTGGTGGTTGATAGATGAACTTGTAATGCAGGTTGAATTCCAAAATTCATAAGGCTAGGTTTCTGCTTTAAAATAAAGATCTCCAATATGTTTAATTCTAGCGGTCGCTGTACTGATTTTAACAAGAGGACATTATCTTCGATTCTATGGCTATTGTCCCAAGCATGTGAGGCTACAGCGGATTTCTCCATTTGGTTGTTTCTTAAGTGTGCCAGATGTTCCTTCAACCTGGTTCCTATGTTTCTTCTGGTTTGTCCTATGTATCTTTTATCACAGTTTTTACAGTTGATTCTATAAATTCCTGATTTTATGGATGCAGGTGTTTTGTCCAACTTGTTCTTTAGAATTTTTTTTTTTATGCTATGTTTGTTTTTTGGGGCTAAGGAGATGTTGAAGTCCTGAGGGTGGAATGTGAATTTTTTGAAAATATTCTGGTTTTTATCTGCCATGAGGGTGGTTGTAGCTGCTATTTTTCTCTTTCTCTCTATTGTTTTTAGTTTTTTCAGGATAAGTGTTTTGTTAAAACCATTGTCTCGGCAGTTCTTATTATTTGGTTCAGCTCTTTTTTCATATTCTATCTTCCCCATAGGGACGTTAAATAATCTGTTTAGCAAACTGTGGATGATTGCATGTTTGTGGCTAGTTGGATTAAAGTTGTTAGATTTTATGTGGTTGTCTGTATGCGTGTCCTTCCTGAAGATTCCAAATTCCAGTTTTTTATAGTTTCTGATAATTTAGAGGTCCAAAAATGGAAAGATGTTGTCTTTCTCGGTTTCCATTGTAAAGTTAGTAGCAGCAGTGCATCTTCTATTAGTTTAGCATTTACTATGGCAAATACATTATCAACATACCTGAACCAAGTTTTGAAAATGTGAGGGAATCCATTGGTGATTTTTATTTCGATAAAGCTCATGAATAAATTTGCAAGGAATGGCAACAGGAGACTTCTCATTGTGAGGCCTGATTTCTGTTTATAATATTTGCCATTGAAGATCAAGAAGGATTGTTCAACGCAGATGTGGATGAGTTTGGAATATTCCTCGATTTCTTCTTTCATTAAGTTTATGGATTGAAACCATTAATATATATTAATCCCTTATTTCCCTTCTGTTTTCAAGGAAGCAAGTAATAAAACCATTTCTGCTCATTTTTTCTCGACGAGCATTAAATAAATAGAAGAATAATCTTTTTCCCAATAATTTATTATTTTTTTTTGGAGAGTTCGCCATTTTCGAGATATTCCAAATCATTGGTTTCAACTTTAAGCCATCTATGCTTTTCTCAAACGGGAAGACATCTGTCTTCTCGTTTCTCGATTATTTAGTCCAGAAAAGCAAAGAGATTGCAATTTCAATTGTATCACATTGACACCAGCTATTATAGGACGAGAATATCCTTTAGCCTGTGCATTTTCTTGTTTCCCTTCTTCTTATAAGGAAGCTAGTAATAAGACTAATTATGCTATCTTGATTAACATGATACATATAAAAGAATAGTCTTTTGAATAAAATGTTTGTTTGCGAAAAGCTGGAGGATATCATGTGAAAGGAACACATTAGATTTTTTCCCTTCTACTTACAAGAAATTTCTGTTAATGTTCATATAGATTAGCATGATGTAGGTAGAATAATAAGTTTTTTAACAATAATTTGTTACAGAGATATAGAGAAAGTCACGTGAATGGAACACATCAGATTTTTATAAAAAATATTCCAGTTGGCTTTATCCAGTTTGGTTTTGAATCTTTTTGTGTTTACTTTCTCTAGTGAGAACTGAGTACTATGCACACACGTAGTAGGTTGAAAAAGTATTGTATTCCACCCAACATTTCTATAAGGGGATTTCACAAAAAATTCGATACTGAGACTGCACCGGTAATGCATATGATTAGGATTCCTAAGAAAATAAAAAAGAAAACCTTTTTAGAAAAAGGTCTCTTTGTGGAGGGTGGGTGAATGGACAGCAGTAGATAATAAAGGTTCGTTCTGGGCCAGATTCACATATTAATTAGAGCAATTAATTTGCATATTTAATCCATTTGCATATCAAAAACTCTCCATATAAAATTTTAATAATAATTAGAGCAATTTATTTGCATATCTGACAGCTATCATTCATTGATGCATATTAATGAGCCCACGTACCACGCCCCCGCGGGCCACGCCCCCGCGGGCCACGCCCCCGCGGGCCACGCCCCCGCGGGCCACGCCCCCGCGGGCCACGCCCCCGCTGACCACGCCCCTCGTGAAAAAATCGCTGATCGACAATTATTGAGGTACATGTGACTTTGAGGGGTCACTTCCAATTGAAATTTAATGAGGATTCTAATTATGGAATCTGATGTTACCTGTCATTGCACAATAAAAGCTTTATGAATTACCCGATTTGAATATTTACTATAATTAATTTAATGGTGAATGAGTAGGCATTGCAAAGTATACGATCACAAGATAGCATGATACTTTCCTGTTTGAATATGAAAATGTTTAGAAATAAAAAAATACCAACACTTAAAAATAAAGAAAGAAATGTCTGCGTTTTATGTATCAAAATCCGCTTAAAAATCGCCGAAATCGGAAATGGTGGGAATATAAGCAGAACATATCTTCAAATATTTTAATCAAACCCCGGTCATGAGAGCATACATAAACAGATATGTACTGGGAAATTATGCCGAATACTGGAAGAATTAAAATGTAAGCTTCATGGTGTCCAAGAAATCAAAACAAATATTGATAGAGAATTGGATCTCCAACTCACAGATTTCTGAGCATTGTCCATAAAATATCCCCGGACGAATAAATCAAAAGGTTGCTTTATTTAATCGTCCTGTACAAACACAGATGCATACATACATTCATATATCCAATAAAAATCACGAATACAAATGTAATAGTACTACGATGAACAAACATCACACGAGCACGAATCGAACCCTGGTCATCAGAACATACACAGATACGCATACAGACTCATACACGCACAGAAACACACATGCATGCATACACAATCCCATATACACGCACGCACAACTCTTGCAAACACATAGACAAAATCTCACTCATACATACACATGCACACTTCCGCGTACACACACGCACAAACATTCATACACACTTTCACACACATATACACAAGTACACGCACGCACAGACACACTTGCACGCACATACACTCAGACAAAATTTCACACATACATACACCTGCACACTTGCAGGCACACACATAAACAATCATACGCAAGGACACGCACACACAGACATAGTGTTGTACACGACTATACTTGTATTTGTGCAACCACGCATACATAAACAAGAACAGGAAGTTCAATAACACGAGCTTTTAAAAAGATTATCACTGGACTATTAACAAAACTAAGATTTCGGCTTTCACACTTTAGTCAAAATATCAATAATATACAATATCAACAATTTTCACTACGATAATAGAGCAAGAGCGAATTAGCAATCTTCTACGAGCGTAGAATATATCTAAACAGGAAATCGGTCTATAACACATGCGCTCCAGACCAACGCTAAAACCACTCTGACCAAAAATGCAAAGGAACTTGTATAATGACTCCCTTCAGGTAAGGTCATGGTCAACCCAACATTTCATTACAAACCCAAAGGCACTTTCTCCCATTGTAGGAAGATATGATACTTACAGAAAACCGTCACTCTCACACAGTCCCACAAGACTGAGATAGAAGCGACAACTTTGTACTAAAAAAGCCTACTTGCCTATGACATTGCACATGATCATTCCATAGGAACCTAAATAAGTATACCAATTTTGCTCAAACTCGAAATATACTACTAATTTTCAATGTAGATACAAACTACATACTCATATTTTACACTTAACACATTTTCAGAAACATCTACCACACCACAAACTTGCAGGTGCCTAAAAAATTAAAATCATATCAATTTTACTCAAACTCGAAATGTACTACTGATTTTCAATGTAGATACCAACTACATACTCATATTTTACACTTAAAACATTTTCAGAAACTCTACTACACCATAAAGTAACAGATGGCTAAAAAAATAAAATCATACAAGTTTTACTCAAATCCGCAATGTACTACTAATTTTCAACGTAGATAAAAACTGCATACTCATATTTCACACTTAAGTCATTTTCAGAAACTCTACCACCCCATAAACTTACAGGTGCCTAAAAATTAAAATCATACAAATTTTACTCAAAATCGAAATGTGTAAACATTAAATGTAGATCTTAACTACATACTCACATTTTACACTTAAGATATTTTCAGAAACATCTACCAGACCACAATCATACCAATTTTACTCAAACTCGAAATTATACTACTAATTTTCGATGTAGATACCAACTACATACTCATATTTTAAATTTAAGACATTTTCAGAACCTCTTACAGGTGCCTAAAAATTAAAATCATACCAATTTTACTCAAACTCAAAATGTTCTACTAATTTTCAATATAGATACCAACTGCATACTCATATTTTACACTTAAGACATTTTCAGAAGCATCTACAACACACCAAAACTTACAGGCGCCTAAAAATTAAAATCATACCAACTCGAAACTTACTACTAATTTTCAATGTAGATACCAACTACATACTCATATTTTACACTTAAGACATTTTTCAGAAACTCTTAAAAGGTGCCTTAAAATTAAAATCAATCCAATTTTACTCAAACTCGAAATGTGCTAAACTTTCAATGTAGATATCAACTACATACCCATATTTTACACTTAAGTAATTTTCAGAAATTCTGCCACACCATAAACTTATAGGTGCCTAAAAATTAAAAAGCATACAAATTTTACTCAAACTCGAAATGTGCTACTAACTTTCAATGTAGATACCAACTACATAATCATATTTTACACTTCAATCATTTTCAGGCACATCTACCAACGTTACTCCAACTCGAAATGTACAACTAATTTTCAATGTAGGCACAAACTTCATACTCATATTTTACACTTAAGACATTTTCAGAAACATATACCACACCATAAACATACAGGTGCCTAAACATTAAAAATCATACAATTTCTGGTGAAATTCAAATGCATTGCTAGATTTCGTTGGATATCCCAACTTCATAATCACATTGATTTAAAACATTCAAGATTTGTACAACCAAACACGAGCAAAAAAAAAAAAAAAAAAAAAAAAACGATAGGTCAATGTATCGATCTCAACCTAGCCTAATCTTATCTAGTCTAACCTAACCTAAGGCTATCCTAAGCTAATTTAGTCTAACAAATCTATGTGATATTAACCGATCCTAACGTAAACATATTAGTTGGAGAGGCGCCAATGTCTTCCAGGCACTCTTTTCTTTTATGATGCTACGCCACCGAATTCTCACCTCTACTTACACATCATCCAAAAAAATATATTACATGGAGATGAGGGATAGCGAATTGCCACAGAATTTCATAACATTATCAGTATTACATTAAAGCAATTTAAACAGAACTTGAAAATACTTTTCTGTTTCATGTAATTAAACTAGCGAAGTATTTTAAATTGGCACAACTACAACCTTCACTTCAAATTGGATCTGCGATCTTCAAAAGGAATGATAATACATCTAATTTGATTTTAGAAATAATTTTAGGGAAAAATACATGTGGAGCTGCAAGCTAAATCTTCAAAGAAACACTCAGCGAACTTTTTAAGACAGACCTAACCAAACTGACAACATTGAATTGTACCTCCTATCAGAAAGCAAAATTCTACACCAAGCAAAATGCAATGTAAGTTTCATTGTTTTACATTCTAATCTCGACAACTAGAATAACTAGAATAAATTACTTCAGAAAAACAATGATTGAATCTAGAACACATCTACAACCAGATGAGCATCACCTAGTCACAACTATCTAAAGAAAAACTCATAGAAAACAAGAATCCTGATGAAATATAAGCATGTGTGATGGCGAAAACTGCTTTATACCACACCATGGTATAAAGCAGTTTTCGCCATCACACGATTTAACTACGGGGTTTTCAAGAGACCAAACAAGATTCGGAGATACAATCATAAATTAAAAAAAGGCATCAGGAGCCAAATGAAATGAGTGCTATATCTGCATTCAAAGCAGAATAAAATAAATAAATTAAGTTACAATGGCAAGTGATAGAAGGATGCCATTTCAACAAAGAAAAACCAAATAAACAGCAAAGTAAGTAGTAGACAAAGAATATGAAAGAAGTAACCCATCACAGCTGACTTCCTCACCAAGCCATTTTGAAAACTGTTATATCACAATGTATCGCATATAATTATTTTCTTGATAAATACAATTAAGAATCAACAGCAGTGTTTTTATTTACAACTATATAACAGGTTATTCACTTCTTTTCATCCAGTCTAAAAAAAGACCAAGACTAACATAATGGAGATGAAATGTAGTTCTATATCAGTCATTTAGAGATTTGAAGATATACTACATTTAAGGAATTATTTAGAAGCAAGAGTAAAGCAGCAAACATACAAAAATGAGTGCACACCTCTGGAAAAATCACTTCAAGAATCTTTTACCTAACCTAACCTAACTAACCTATTCCAACCTTGCCTAACCCATAACAAATGATCCTAACCTAATCTTTGTTTCACTTTCTAGGAGAATACTTAACATCTAATTAACTATACCACGTAATTAATCACATTAATAAAAACACATCAAGAATATTTTACCTAACCTAACCTAAACTAAACTAACTAATCTATTCCAACCTAGCCTAACCTAAAACTAATGATTCTAACCTAATCTTTGCCTCACTTCCTAGGAGAATACTTAACATCTAAACTTTTCATTAGTTAGTTACACCACGTAATTAATCACATTAATAAAAAACACAGTTTCATTCGAAGCAAAATTTTACCAGCGACAACTTTCATTGGATGTGGATCGAGGCCTACTGTCATGTATTTTTTCATGGTCCAGGCGACTTCTCACTATTCACCAATTATTGTTTTTGCAATATTCTAATCATTCAGACGAATTCCTCTTGCAGCCCAGAAAACCCTCGCCATTACCTTTCCGTCAAATGAAATCATATTCACATTCATTGGTACAGAGCCGCCAGTTTCCATCCACTGTTTTGCTGCTGTTTGGTTTCTGGCGTGTAGTAGTGGACCCACGTCTCATCCACAGTAACAAATCGTCGCTCAAAATTAGTTACATTATTTTTAAAATGGTCCAAACTTTGCTGTGAAAGTCGTTTTCGCGATTGATTTTTGTCAGCATTCAGCAATTTTGGCACCCACCAAGAACAAAGATTTCTCATCTTTAATTCTTCATGTGGAAACGTAACGTACACGTTCTTCTGGTAAGTCTATAGTGACAGCTATTCCATGTACGCTTAATTGCCGGTCGTCTAATACTACATTCTGCATTTACTCGATGTTTTCTTTAGTGTTGCAGTTTTAGGCGTCTTTCACGTTAATCATCTACAAGAGAAATACCAGTCAACAATTTCGGTTGAATTTCCGTTTGCGATAAACAACCCCCCCCCCCAAATTTAAGGAACACAAACATGTCTACTTTTAACAGCAATGGAAATAACACTATTTAGTAGATCAAGTTGCATTATTACAAAATATGTACCAATATGACAACTATTTCTGCTCCAGGTTGAAAACTTTTCTGCTTCTCTCGTATAAGATGCATTTTGTTTCATTTGTCTTAAATATATACTATTTAATATAATTATCACTTTTTACTTTCTCTACATGTACTCTGTGTATAGAGGGACATTTGATTCCCAGATTTCACCGGAAATACTGCTTTAGGACACCTTGAATCCAAAAAAAGCATTTTTGCAAAAAGGTGTGTATGTGTGTGTGTGTCTGTCTGTGGACAGCATAGTTCAAAAACGAAAAGACCATTGAATACCAAACTTGGTATTTAAGTTTGGTATCTTCCAAGGATGCGACACGAAGATTTTCAAGAAAATCTGCCCACCCTAAACTACCATTTACATGGAACTTTTTTCGAACATTTTGATTTTTTCAAAAATGGTTCTAACGATTTTGATTAAAATGTTGTATATTAAATATATTTTCCTGACAAATAAAATGTATATCTTGAATTTTCTGGGAATAGCCTCTGAAGACTACTTTATTCTGGATGAATTTTACGGAATTTTGCATAACTGCTAAACCGTAAGAAATGAAAACAAAATCAAAAGCATCAACTCCACGAAAAAAAAATGAATGTAACATAAATTGTGTGTTTTAAGGTGCTCTACATTTTTTGTGTAGTAAGTTTTTGTCCATCTCTTATGGTTTAGCAGTTATTCAAAATTCCGTAAAATTCATCCAGAATAAACTACTCTTCAGACGCTATTCCAAGAAAATTCGAGATATACATTTTATTTGTCAGGTAAATGTATTTAATATATATTTGAATCAAAAACGTTAGAGCCAGTTTGGAGAAAATAAAAATTTTCGAAAAAATTTCCATGTAAAGGGTAGTTTGGGGTGGGGGAATTTTTCTCAAAATCTTCGTGTCGCCTCCCTGGAAGATACTAAACTTAAATACCAAGTTTGGTATTTAACGGTCTTTTAGGTTTTGAGCTATGCTGCCCACAGACACAAGCACACACATACACACAGACAGACAGAAACACATGGACATGTTTCAAAAAATGCTTTTTTTGGATTCAGGGGGTCTCAAAACATATATTTCCGTTGAAATCTCGGTATCGAATTTTTGGGTGCAATACAATACCTTCTCTATACACTAAGTACATAGTACGTATAGAGAAAGTAAAAATCTTATCAATTCGATACTAAGATTTCACCGGAAATATATGTTTTGAGACCCCCTGAATCCAATAAAAGAATTTTTAGAAAAAGTTACGTGTGTGTCTGTCTGTGTGTGTGTGTGTGTGTGTGTGTGTGTGTGTGTCTGTAGGCAACATAGCTCAAAAACGAAAAGGCCGTTTAATACCAAACTTGGTAATTAAGTTTGCAATCGTTCAAGAATGCGACACGAAGATTTTCAAAACAATACCCCCCATCCCAAACTACCCTTTACATGGAAAACATTTCGAAAATTATGATTTTGTAAAAATGGCTCTAACGATTTTGATTAAAATATCGTATGTTAAAGATATTTACCTGACAAGTAAAATGTGTATCGTGAATTTTCTGGGAATAGCCTCTGAAGACTACTTTATTCTGGATGAATTTTACGGAATTTCGCATAACTGCTAAACCGTAAGAGATGGAGGAAAACTTAAAACACAAAAAAATGTAGAACACGCTAAAGCACACAATTTATGTTATGTAACATTTTTTCGTGCAGTTAATCGTATTTAAGATATTTCTTGTTGTTGGTTTCAGCTTTGAAAAACATACTTTTTCATACAGAAATTTGTCACCTCCTGTCCATACAAAGGAACTTCAGTCACATAGCAACCAGCGTTTGACTATCACTTTAACCTATGGTACTTCTTTATTTCCCTTCTACTTACAAAGTAGGAAGTAATAAGGCTATTTCTACTAATTTTTTCTCGATTAGATGAAGTAAATAGAATAATTTGTTACAGAAATGTAGAGAAAGCCATGTGAATAGAACACATCAGATTTTTTAAGAACACTTTGTAGCAAAATAGTAGAGAAATTTTAAATTTGTTTATGATAAATTGTGTGTTTTAATTTTTGTGTGGTAAATCTTATTCTATCACTTGCGAAAACAATTGCCTACACGCAATTCACAGGTTGCTCACTGAGAATTCGACTTACACGTTTTGTACTTTCTTTACACTTACTATATACATAGTGTATAGAGAAGGTATTTTAATGCACAAACAGACACACACACGGACATGTTTCTAAAAATGCTTTTTTTTTTGGATTCAGAGAGTCTCAAAACATATATTTCCGGTGAAATCTCGGTATCGAATATTTGGGTGCAATTCAATTTCTTCTCTATACATTATGTACATAGTACGTATAGAGAAAGTAAAAAATCTGATGTGTTCCATTCACATTACTTTCTCTATATCTCTGTAACACATAATTGTTAATAGGCTTATTCTTTTATTTTTTCATGCTAATCAAGAAAAATTAGCGGAAATAGTCTTATTTCTGGCTTTTTTGTTAGCAGAAGCGAAATAAGGGAGTAGCATAGGTTAAAGTGAAAGCCAAAAGCTCGTTGCTATGTGACTGAAGTTCGTTTGTTTGTATGGACAGGAGTTGGCAAATTCCTGTGTGAGAAAAGTGTAAGTTTTTCAAAGCTGAAATGAAAAACAAGAAATATCTCAAAAACGATCAACTCCACGAAAAAATGTATGTTACATAAATTGTGTGTTTTAACGGGCTCTACATTTTTTGTCTGTTGTGTTTTTGTCCATCATTTACGGTTTAGTAGTTATGCAAAATTTATCCAGAATAAAGTAATCTTCAGAGGCTATTCCCAGAAGATTCAAGATATAGATTTTATTTGTCAGGTAAATATCTTTAATATACATACCATATTTTAACCAAATCGTTAGAGATATTTTTGAGAAAATCAAAATTTTCGAAAAAAAAGTTCCATGTGAAGGGTAGTTGGGAGTGAGGGGATTTTCTTGAAAACTTTCGTGTCGCAACCTTGGATGATACCAAACCTAAATACTAAGTTTAGTTTTTAACGGACTTTTCGTTTTTGAGCTATGCTGCCCACAGACACATACATACACACAGACACACACAGACAGACAGACAGACACACATACGAAATTCTTCTAAAAATGCTTTTTTTTTTTGATTCAGGAGGTCTCGAAACATGTATTTCCGGTGAAATCTCGGTATCGAATTTTTGGGTGCATTACAATAGCTTCTCTATACACTATGTACATAGCATATAGAGAAAGTAAAAAGTGTATAGGCTTGATGATATAATATAGGTTAAATAAAGAAAAGTAGAGTCTTAATAAAAAAATCTGATGTGTTCCGTTCCCAAGACTTTATCTACTTCTGTGTAACAAATTATTGTTAATATGCCTATTCTTCTATATACTTCAAGCTAATCGAGAAAAATTTGCAGAAATAGTCTTACTACTTGCTTCCTTGTAAGTAGAAGCGAAATAAGGGAGTCCATAGGTTAAAGTGAAGTCAAAAGCTGGTTACTAGGTGACTGAATTGCCTTTGTTTGTATGGACACGGGTTGACAAGTTCCTCTATGAGAAAAGTATGTTTTTCAAAGTTGAAACCAAAAACAAGGAATATCTCAAAAACGATCAACTCCTCGAAAAAAAGTTATATATCATAAATAGAATTGTATGTTTTAATGTGCTCTACATTTTTGTGTGGTAGCTTTCTGTCCATTTCTTACGGTTTAGCAGTTTTACAAAATTCATCCAGAATAAAGTAGTCTTCAGAGCCTATTCCCAGAAAATTCAAGATATACACTTTATTTGTCATGTAAATATCTTTAATATACGATATTTTAATCAAACTCGTTAGAGCCATTTTTAAGAAAATCAAATTCTCGAATAAAGTTCCATGTAAAGGGTAGTAATAACAAGTTTGGCATTTAACGGCTTTTCGTTTTTGAGCTATGCTGTTCAGAGACACACAGACACACAAATACACAGATACACACACACACGCACATACACGGACCTCTTTCCAAAAATGCTTTTTTTTTTTTGGATTCAGGGGGTCCCAAAACTTGTATTTCAGGTGAAATCTCGGTTTCGAATTGTTGGGTGCAATACAATACCTTCTCCCTACACTATGTGTAGAGAATGTAAAAAGCATTTTTAGAAGAATGTCCGTTTGTGTGTGTGTGTCGGTCTCTCTGTGTGTATGTGTGTGTGTCTGTGGGCAGAATGGTTCAAAAACGAAAAGACCGTTAAATACCAAAGTTGGTATCTTCCAAGGATGCGACACGAAGATTTTCAAGAAAATCCCCCAGCCCAACTACCCTTTACATGGAACTTTTTTCGAAAATTTTGATTTTCTCAAAAATGTTCTAACGATTTTGATTAAAATGCTGTATATTAAATATATTTGCCTGACAAATAAAATATATATCTTGAATTTTCTGGGAATAGCCTCTGAAGACTACCTTATTCTGGATGAATTTTATGGAATTTTGCATAACTGCTAAACCGTAAGAGATGGACAAAACCTTACCACACAATAATGTAGAGCACGTTAAAACACACAATTTATGTTATATGCATTTTTTTCGTGGAATTTATCGATTCTGGGGTATTACTTGTTTTTGGTTTTAGCTTTAAAATTCATACAGAATTTGTCAACTCGTGTCCATACAAACAAAGGAACTTCAGTCATATAGCAACCAGCTAACCTATGTTGCTCCGTTATTTCCCTTCTACTCACAAGGAAGAAGGTAATAAGACGCTTTCTGCTCTTTTTTCAGGAATATCGTGAAATAAATAGAAGAATAAGTTTTTTAACAATAATTTACTAGAAATGTAGAGAAAGTCATGTGAATGGAACACATAAGATTTTTTTTTTTTTTTTTTTTGTAGTAGTACAAAGGTTTTGTAATGCCTTGTTAAGAAATATGTAAGCGGAGGTTTGGATGAGATGGATATTTTGGAAATATTCTTGTTACTTCCTTGGAATATTTCAAATAGCAGTTCGGTATTTAACCTTCCTTCCTTGCTTCCTTTCTTTCTTTTCTGTTTTATCTTTACCTGTTTTATAGCAATGCTGTTTACAAGTCTCATAAATAAGACACACACATACACACACAGACCATTTTTTCCCAAATGAGGGAAAAATGTGATACAGGATGTATCAAAGGTCGTATTCCGGTGAGATCTCAGTCTCCAGTTTGTGGGTACAATAGATTAGTATATAATAGAGAAAGTCAAAAGACTGCTCGAAGAGGAGCAGCTTGTAAATACATGCAGAATAATTTGCCACTGATGTTGCCTCATTTATAATGGTTAGGAGTGCAGGTTTCCTTTCGAGGTTTCTTACAGTTTATGAGAATGACAACAAATGTCGCAGATAATGTTTTCAACAGAAGCCATAAATTGAAGTTTACGAGCAAAAATGAAACACTATAAACATCAAGAATGGTGCCTGCTTTCCCTGCAAGGATCATGGCACACTTTCTTTCTCGTTTTAATAATAGGATGATTCAAAATAATTTTACGTTTGGTGTTGGATTCCTTACATTGAAAAAAGAAAATAGGTTTATATAACAATTGCTCTAAAATCCTTCGTTTTTGCGTTATCAATTTATAGATGAGAGTTTATGTTTAAGGGATTTCCTGAGTTATCCCTACGACTCATCTCTACGCACTCATTCATGGAAGGCTGCTTGTTTACAGTTGTCATTTGTCAAGTGAGTAATACATTTTCCCAGCACGCATTACAGACTTCCAGACTTTTGGGGGGGGGGGTAGTTTAACGTCCTTTAACCTGGTTGGTCATATCGGACGATGAATGAAATTGGTGAAATGATGCTCAAATGATCTCGGGGTCCACGGAGCTTAAGGTTACTCGACATTCGTCTTCTCAGGATAAGGGGAAAACCCCGAAAAAAACCTTATCCGGGTAACTCACCCTAAGTGAGATTCGAACCCACGACCTTTTGAATGTGAGGCAGACACTCTACCACCAAACTACCCAGACGGGCTAACTTCCAGGCTTATTAGAAAAAACACGTGTTTAGTGAATAATGGAGCTCCAGGATATTTTAGTTTCGTTGTTCAAGATGCACTGCTGGTATCAATCATGACAGATGAATAGGCAAATGAAGACCAGTCCCATGGCCTACATGTTCCTCCGATCTCAGTCCTTCGGATTGGGGGCACCTTAAATAATACGTGCCTTAGGCAGCAGACATCCCGAATGAAGAAACTTTTAATCTGCGAGTCATGAAACATTGCGAAACCAACGACACCGACAGGGTGTATTGACAGTCCATGCTTCGAGGGGTGTCTAGACGTAAGAGGAGAGCACTTGAGTGGTGTTTGTGTTGAACACCTTCTAATAAGATGAAAACGTAAAAAAACAGGATGTGTCAGTTTAAAATCTTTTGATTAATAGCCTTTGAACTTAATAAATCGAAAAGAAGGGTTTCGAAACATATATTTCTATGAACATTTTTTTCTTTTTTCGATGTAAGGAACTAATCCCCAATCTTCATAAAAGTATTTATAAATCATCCTGTATATCATGACGGGAACATTGCTCTGATGCAATTTCAGTTCATTACACCTTTAAAATTTAGATTCAGTATGAGTGGCGCTGTGTGGTTAGACCGCTCACATTTCACGAAGGCCGGGCCGGTTTCAATCCCAGAGAACTGCATGTGGTGGACAAAACATCGTATGGGAGGTTTTTCTAAGGTTTCCCCGCCATTCGTACCACCAATTGCCGCATCATCCATTTTACCTTCATTCATTCATCGATTTGCCTTACTATCACCCCCAAGACAGAGGGGATTCCACTTTCAGAAAGAAATGTGGAAGCTTTAACAAATAACAAACATTACAATGCAAAACATTGTAACATTCCAAGTAAATACATGTAAGTTGTTACCAGCATTTAAGAGTTCTATAAATGTATATTAGAAATATTGGACATTTTGATTTCATTTTATAAGGCAACAATTGGCATTTATAATTAAAATAGGCAAACTAGCAAAAAAACTGGTTCTATCATTTCCAAATGCCTCAAAGTAAAATTACATCTACATACTGTAAACCGAGGCTACTTTTTCATGCTTTCGAGGTTGCAACTGTATGATTTATGATGAAAAGAATGAATGTATGATTTATTGCACCAACTAAGCCTTTAACTATAAGTCTCATGTGGCATTTTTATCCTCAACAGGACGATAGCCAGTTTTCTTAAGGTGAATTTTACATGTTGGGACTCCTTGACATCGCCGTTGTTTTTACAGCAATTCACAGTAGGCCAACCGTAAGTACTACTTCGACACCAATTTATCTTTTAAAATATTGTTGTAACCCCATTAGAAAAGTTTTATGCGCTTTTTATCAATTCTGAAACGAGAAAAGCCACAAAACTTATCTTAATGCTGAATCAATTTAAGAGTGGTTCTATTTACGTGAAACTTTTCTGCAGCTTGCCTCTGAGATAATTTACGAGTTCTTGATTCTTTAAGGACATGTTCAGCACTTTCATTACGGCAATTTTTGTATGCATGACTCCCAGATTTCTTCTTATAATGTCTAACCACTGTAATAACTGCAAGCAGAAAACTTACTGAAGAATTAATTAGGTATTTAGTCATAGTTTAGGAAATATATATCGTTGTTAAAACTCCACCAAATGTATTTCTAATAATTAGCATCTACTTTCAAACTAGCTTAATTACAAGTCCACCATTGTATTCTTAAAATAGGGCAAAGCATGTAGCAAATATCAATTAGGACCAGTGTCAAAGCAACTCCTTCAGTCAAAACAGGCACTTTAGGGTTTTTATTTGTTACCACCCAGTAAAAAGATTTTCGTCTAATATCCGAGTTATAATAATAATAATAACAACAATAATAATAATAATAATAATACTAATACTACTAATAATAATGACGATAATAACAATGATGATGATGTTGATGATGATGATGATGATACTACTACTACTACTACTCCTACTACTACTACTACTACTACTACTACTACTACTACTACTACTAATAATAATAATAATAATAATAATAATAATAATGACGATGATGTCTTTGTCCTAATCAAGAAATTACGTTTCTTCATATGTTTAAGTGTGAGCAGAGGAGGAAATAAGAGGAAAAGCGCATACTGTCGACTGGTGTATTTTCCGAGGAGAAAGCCAGGTTGTAGCTGAGGCAACAATGTAGGTAGGATGAGGTTGCGGGGGCAGCGGAGGGGGAAGAAGGTTTGCTGCTAGAAGTGCGGCGGGCCACGCCATATGTTTTGTGGCTGCCGCCAGTGAAAGAACGTCTATGAACCGTTGAACACCAGAGAAACGTTAGAATGTGATTTTTTTGTCGTGCTCATCATCATTCAAGACAGACACTCAACTAGGACATCGTCAGGAAGGTGTCTTCTTAGCAGTGGTAGTAGATTTGTGTTTGTTGACCACACCTCGAACAGTGTCTTCGGGGACCTTGTCGGAAAAATAAACATTGTTTCTTGTCCTTGTTGGAAACCCTTATGCAGTACAACGTGTCATATTCAAGGAGAGAAATACGAAATGCTATAACTGTTTGCAGTGACAATTGAAGTACTACAAGCAAAATGTGAAATCCTCCTAAACTGGTAGTGTCAATAGCTTTAACAAGTGAGTTCACTTTGAAAAGAAACGTGTTAATCGGCTTCATACAGACAGGAAGAAAGTTCGGTCTCAAAGCCAAGAAAAGAGATCATGGAAGTGAAAACTTGGAGTGACATAGTTTCTACAAGTGTTATTAAGCGAGTGACGAGTGTATTCTGTGTATACCAAATTGGAATGATTGAAAATAATTACGATGAAACATAAACATTCATTTGTGCTCGAGAAACCAGGGAAATATCCTTGACTTTCGTGTTATCGTTTCTTGTTTTATATACAGTGATTGTAATGACAGGTGAATTAGTAATCCTTAAAACTTTCAAGATGGCGAAAGAAAGCAGTGAGTGGGGTTGGTGGGAAAGGAGAAATGCTGGTGCTTTGATGGATGTGTTTAGCTACGCTCTCCACCGTTGGACGATGCTGATGGCGCTGGTGGGCTTACTCTTTCTCGTCGGCTGCACACCGGTTTCAGGTAAGCGAGAGGTTGAAGACCTCTGGCCGGCCTACGTGAAGGTCTCCTTCATACGATTCTCTGCGTTGGCCTTGATAATGCTACTCCAGTAATGTTTGTTTACAATAACAAATCTCATCTGTCAATACGTAAATGGGGAGGGGCAACCCCAATACCCATTTGCCCGTTTTAAAATGACTTTAATGCTTACGTTTCCTCCTATGTTGGCACAGTTGAAACTTACTCCGGGTCATGATGCATCCAATTTATTCCTAAACACGTTTATTTACTGTGGAATTTACAGCACATATCCAAACAACTCGGTCATGTTAAATGTGCATATTAATTAAGCTGGTTACAGCATTTCTGCGGAACTTTGTTAATATTTTTACTTTCTCTACACGTACTATATACATAGTGTATAGAGAAGGTATTGCACTCCAACAAAAAATTCGATACCGAGATTTCACCGGAAATATATGTTTTAGGGTCTCCTTTATCCA
This sequence comes from Hymenopus coronatus, assembly GCA_030762935.1. NCBI lineage: Eukaryota > Metazoa > Arthropoda > Insecta > Mantodea > Hymenopodidae > Hymenopus > Hymenopus coronatus. The sequence continues at coordinate 170,825,502 of CM060892.1, read as the reverse complement.
AATAAAGTTTTTTTTTTTTTTTTTTTCAGAAAAAGGTCCATGTGTGTGTCCGTGTGTCTCTGGACACGATAACTCAAAAACGAAAAGTCGGTAAAATACCAAACTTGATGTTTAAGTTTATTATCTTCCAGAGATGCGACACGAAGATTTTGAGAAAAATCCCCCCACCCCAATCTACCCTTTACATGCACCTTTTTTCGAAAATTTTGATTTTCTAAAAAATGGCGCTAATGATTTTGATTAAAATATCGCATATTAAATAATTTATGTGACAAAATGTATATCTTGAATTTTCTGGGAATAGCCTCTGACGACAACTTTATTCTGGGTGAATTTTACGGAATTTTGCATAACTGCTAAACCGTAAGAAATGGAAAAAAAAAGTTGCCTCACAAAAAATGTAAAGCACATTAAAACTCACAATTTATGCTGTATACATTTTTTTCGTGGAGATGATCGTTTTTGAGATATTCCTAGTTTTTGGCTTTAGCTTTGAAAAACTTAACTTTTCTTATACAGGAATTTGTCAACTCCGGACCACACAAACAAATGAACTTCAGTCACGCAGCAACCAGCTTTTGACTATCACTTTAACCTACGGTACTCCCTTATTTCTCTTCTACTTACTAAGAAGCAAGTAATAAGACTATTTGTTAATTTTTTTGTCGATTAGCATGAAATAAATAGAAGCATAAGCTTTTTAACAATAACTTGTAGCAGAGATGTAGAGAAAGTCATGTGAATGGAACACAGAATTTTTACCTTTGTTAGAGTCTCTCTCTCTCTCGCTCTCTATCTATCTGTCTGTCTGTCTGTCTGTCTGTATGTGTGTGGCATAATTCAAAACTTGCATGTAATATATATATATATATATATATATATATATATATATATATATAAATAAAATTAAGAAAAACTTCAATAGGAGATCCAGATTTAAAAGTGTTAAAATATTAACTGATGCAAATATGTAATCCGCTAGATTGCCGAAATCATTGGGGATTTAGTTTCACGATTCCTCACCTTGTCTTCGCTCCGCAGACATGGCCGACTGGTCTGTTTCTCTACTTATAAAAACATCCCTCGGTATGCTTTGCAGATTAGGGCCCTCCATCTCGGGTTACTCTTTGTGGCTTAGGGTCCTAAAATTTATGGCGGGAATTACAGGCCTAGTAAATAACCGCAAAGTGGCAACAAAGCCAGAGTAACAAAAGTACCAAATGTGAATCACACAAGGAAGCAAGTGGATCGGATTTATTATGATAATAAATGCCACACTTGGACCACACCGGGTGATTTTCCAGAAAATGCCCTCACCATAAACATTCTTTATAGGGAAACATTTTCGCTGTTTTTTTATTTTTTTCAAAAATGGCTGGGTCTTTATTCCTTTGGGGATCCAGATTTCGTAGTATATTAAATAGGCCATTAGAAGCGCTCATGTGGTTGTTTACAAGAGTTTCGTTGTTTCCGTCTCTATTATTCATTATTGCGTTGGCTGCCAACTTTAATAAAATAATACCGCGACATGAAAGCTGTCGTATATACTGACATCTAAGGGCTTTGTACATTTTAAGCATAGGGGCAGAAATGCGATTCCATAGCAATTCTGTGGGTTACGGGTGTGCGCACTAAGCAATAATGCTAAGTGTTTTGTTTTAATTTTGACATTTGTATTATATGAACTGATTACAGTACTGTGTATGTGTAAATAGAGACATATTCGTGTAATTTTTAGTAATTTCTACTGGTTTCGTTAAGTATAGGTAAGTGTGTGTGTGTGTAAACGGATGTTTGTAATTTGTTTTATTTTAGTATTGTTAAAGAAGAAAAAATGCAAGTGAAGCGATCATGCGCTCGGTTACCTCTATGCTAGTGTGTGTGTGTCGTGTGTAAATAAAATGATTTTCATATAATTTTATTGTAGTAATTTCCACTGTTTTCATCAAAGAATGCGAGTGAAACGAGCATGCGCTCGGTTAGCTCTAAGTTAGTGTGTGTGTGTGTGTGTGTGTGTGTGCGTGTGTGAAAATAAATTGATTTTCGGGTAATTTGTTTTTATACATTTCTATTGATTTCATTTAAAGCATGCGTGCGCTCGGTTAGCACTAGGTCAATGTGTGTTAGTGTGTGTGTGTGTGTGTGTGTGTTAGTGTGTGTGTGTGTGCGCGCGCGTGATCTAACGATTAAAATTAAACATTAATAGAAACCTGCATACTCTAGTTAACATAATTGGCAATAAGCTCCACAGGAAAATGCCGCTGATAGGACCATGCAGTTAAAGGCGGGATATAAATGGAGCAATTAAAAATAGATCCTGAACATATCAATCTTATGTGGAGTCATTTGCGCATTCATTTAAATGGAAGGCAGTTTCAAAAACCATGTATGCACTCGAGTAATGGGAGTCTAAAAGCAATATAGAACAGACATGAGTACAAAGTGTATAGATAAATGATAAATCTAAGGCGTTTATGTCACTACAGTATTGTTTTACTTGCTTTGTCAACCCTGAAATTGTACAAGAACTGTCTGACGCACGATATATTGAGGACTGCAGTAAAAGCCCACAATTACTGGCAACTGCCAAGATTTACTTTGTTATTCAGTAAATGTACGCAAAGGAATGGAATCATTTTACATATTCCCACCTCTACCGTAAATGGCATGCAATTACTGGCAAGTTGTGCTCAGTTGCCAAGTAATGTTGGCAACCTTGAGTATAAATCATTTATAGCGCTCCAGTTATGCATAAAAGGAATGCGAAGCTAAATACAACTGAGATATGCATTTCATTATGTACTTTTATTATTGTACATGTAAAACGCCAGTTGTATTTAGTTTCCACTGCACTGGTTGTAGTAAACTGATGTTACATACATTGAAGCTCATACAAACTGTTAGATACAAGACCGTTTAGGTGCAATAGAGATACCAATAGTTTCTGAAGGACGAAAGATGACATGTTTGTATCGTTCACTGTGAATTTGATTAGCTGAATTCTTGGAATTGGAATTGTAACATGGACACGGATTGTTTCCAATAAAGGTAACAGATTAGAATTGACTCATCTTGAATTAGATAATAATTTTAACTCAACTCTACATCTTCAAGACCACCCCTGAGAAAAATAAGGGATCTCACACACTCCGGACTATAGAAGCTTACCTACAGGCAATCGGTCCCAACAATTCTTCCATTCTTGTTTTCCCAACTGTTGCCGTTAAAGTATTCAGTTTTGTTGTTCGGAGTAACTGTTTAGTTTTGTCTTACTACACTTTTTATAAATGTTATTTTGATTGTCAATTTTATTTCTTCCAAAAGTATCTCTAAACTAATATTTTTGCTGCTCTGCGAACTTGATTCTTACTTCGTTTATATTTCGACAACTTCAAAGAGTTAATCCAAATTAATTAAGTTACAATACTAGTCCCATGATATTGATTTCTAATTTTCTCCTACATGTTCCGTGTATATACATAAAGGTACATTTTGTTATTACTATGAAACTAATGCTAGGAATATTGTTTTGCATTTGGCATAAATCAGTGTATCAATCTTTGAGGATCCATTCTCTCTCCTAATTATAAGAATAGCATCGTGATCCTAAAGAACTGTGTTTTTATTTCTCATTAAATTCCCTTTAAGTTTTTTATTTTCTCTGTAGGTGAACTATTGTATTTTACCCATAAATTTGATACTGAAATTTCAAAATATATGTTTTTAGGTACCCCTACGCAAAAAAAAAAAAAAAAAAAAAACATTCATATGTGTGTCTGCAACAACATTACCTAAAATGAGTAGTCCCTTAAATATCAAACTTTATATTTAAGTTCAGCATCTTCCAAGTATGGGACATAAGATTCTCAGGAAGGTCCCCCCACTTTAAACTACCCATTACATAGAATATTTTTCGAAAATTTTGATTTTCTAAAAATGGCTCTAACGCTTTTGATTAAAATACCACGTGTTTAAGATATTTTCATGGCAATTAAAATGCATATCTTGGATTTTCTGGGAATAGCCTCTGAACCCCTCTTCATTCTTACGAACTTTTGTATAACGGGTAAACCGTAAGGGATAAGAAAAAATGTTAAAGAATAAAAATATTATATCTTAGAACAACATGTATGCCAAATAATGTGTGTTTATGTGTTAATTATTTCCGAGATATTCTTTGTTATTGGTTTAAATGTCTGAATACTTCTACTTTTCTCAAATAGAAATTAGTTTTTTTTTCTCTTGGTCAAACAAGCCCATTCAAAGCCATTGCGTAGTGACCACTCTTAAAAGATATGATTATCGCTTAAGTCTACTGTGTTTCCATATTGTCACTGCATCTACAAGGAAATATATAACAAAGTTTTTCAACAAATGCTTTTTTTTTTTCTTTTTTTTTTTTTTTGTGTGCTTAACTTCCCTTAACCTGGTTGATCATACCGGACGATGAATAAAATTGGTGAAATGACGTTCAAATGATCTCGGGATTCATTGAGCTTAAAGTTACTCGACATTCGTCTTCTCAGGATAAGGGAAAACCCCGAAAAGACCTTATTCGTGTAACTCACCCTAAGCGAGATTCGAACTCACTACCTGTTGAATATGAGGCAGACACGCTACCACCACACTACTCAGGCGGGCCCAAATACTATTGCCAATTATCGTGAAATAGATGGAACTAGTTTGCTTTAATAATGTTCTACTAAAGAATGGTTAGAAAGGGTATGTGGATCAAAGATATGGAATATTTGTTTTACAAACTCTTTACAGAACCATACACTAACTTCAAAATCTTCACTTTACACATAGAACAATAAACTAACATTATGTGTTTAAATGTAAGTCCTTCGCCAAACGAAGTCTAATTGACTAACATAAAAATCTGAATTATTTTCGCATCTAAATGACTTCAGTACACATTGAATTGAATATGAAAGCACGGGTCGAGGTCGTGCGGAATGTGTATTCAAATCAAGCCCCTACACGCCAAGCTGCGCAGACCAGTGTAAGTCTCGTGAATAGAGGGACTGGACTGGAGGGCAAAAGACCCCCCAAGGTCGCACGCAATACATTGGTTATAATGGGAAAACAGTGAAATTTAATACAGATATAATTACGTCAAAAGGGTACCTGAAATAATTGTGACAACACGTTCTTTATGATCATCTGCATCTATGCACAGGGATTAGACCTTGAATGTTTTGTTGGGAGTTGAATAAAATCACTTCATTGACTAGACGGAATTTCATCCCACAACTGAACAAAACAAAAGTAAATATTATTATTAAACTTGAATATCGCATATCCGCATTTAAAGTGTTTTACAAACGGGATGTAAGCATCATAGAGAGTATAATTCAACTTTAATTCTGTTTTCTCAGTTTCTTCTCAGTGACTCCATGTATACTTTCTGCTTTTTACTTTAATGCACAAAGTCATCAAAATAATTATAGAGAGTTAAGATGTCTCTGCAGAAAATGCTGAATTAAAAATGAAAAAATGCTGGGTTCGATTCTAGGCTGATGAAGCTATTCTTATTCCACACCCTCAAGAGCCTGGAAATGTGAATGCGATACTGAATGTGTGTTAAGTTAATCGAGAAGTACAGTTTTAATGTACACCTCAACAATTTAAGCAGTCAAAGTGGTAATAAGACGATATTATCTAAAGCGGTATGTAAATAAATAAACAAAAAAAAAAAAAAGGATTTGGCAGAAAAAACAAGCATGTGCGATGCTGATTTTCAGAAATAGTATGTACAGTATAAAAATAAAGTAAACGTGAAATTAGGTACCTGTATTCATCTTCAGTATTCTATATTCAAGACGTTAAGTTAACATTTTTATCAGCATTTGTGGTATATTTGATAAGATAAGTATATTAATATATGCACCACAGGAGAGTATGTCCTGTGCTTCCTGAAATAATTTATAAACAAATCTAAAATGAAAATAAATTGCTTAATATTCATTATGTTCTAGCACTTATGCAAAGTTCCTTTTTGCACCCTGTGAGGTGGTGTTTCAGTCCGAAATTACAGATTTGGAAAATTAACTTATAGAAATTTCGGACAATTTTTTTAAATTTAGGACAAATTATAATATTGAATCTAATAGTTTAGCACTGCCTTCTAATGTTAATGAAACATATATAAAATATTTATAACAATGAAATTAACGTTCTCATTACCTTTGTCAGATGAGAAGGGAAACTAAACGCGGTAGGAACTGTGTCGGGTTTAGCATCTTGCCTTTATTCTCATGGAAACATTTTTTGCAAAATACATTGAGTATATAGTCTGATATTTCGATGACATAAATTTGTTACCTCTCAGAGCAGCTAACGACTTACTCAAATAGCTCTAGTTTATGTAATGGAAACCTAAAAAAATTATCATCCACTCAGTGACCTAGGAAACCCACGAGAATAAATCGGAAAGAATTTGGAACACAAATCGCAAATGTTACAATTTATTCTTGCGAATGGAAAGTGGTCTTGGAATTATTTTCCCAGTGGTTGGTACAGTTATGCAGCATAGAAGTGCACAATATTAAATATTAAACCCTAATACCGTTAAATTTCACTTTCAAAGACTTTTAAGCGTACTGAACATACGGCAAAAAGCACATTTGCCCTTCACCTACCTATGCGCGAGAGGTTTCAATTAGCGACAACACCAGCGCCAGCGGTGAATCTAGGTAACATATTCCAGGGTCTTTGGCTCAAATCGATTTAATCCCTCTTGTAAGTTAATAATGTCATCCAAATCTAAGACGGAACTATAAACAGAACAAGTGACCCAATTCGTGCTGCTCTTAAAGATCTTGATGATTTATATGCTGACCTACGTATAATAAAAGCAAAAAGGAAAATTTTAATCGAATCAAATAAACAGTCGAGTATAATAATAGGTGTTTCCCGTTCTGTGCCCTCAAGTAGGATGTACACCAAGGCAGTAGTTTTCTATAGCGTCAAATAGATAAGTCAACAACGTTTCTTAGACGTGTGAGGTAAGGTGTTGAGGAATCATAAAATGCTTGGCCTAATTGGGCTTAAGCATGCTATGAATCTAGCAGAATGCGTCATCATAAGAGCGAGCTAATGATGTGGGTTGGGAATGTCTGACAATACCGTTACTTTCAACACTTGCAAGCAAGAATTTCCTGTACCTAAAACTGGCTGCTGCTTTTGACCTAAGGCAGTTTTTAATAGCTAACATAATATTTCTCAGCAAAGTATAAAATATAACTTCTTTTATTACATCTGCTCAAAACATGAATACGTATTTTTAACAATCAAGAGTGTAATGCTTCAAATCGTGTGTTCTGAAAAGATGAGAAAATAAAACTACATACACGTAAAAATAACCCTAAATAAGCGTCCATATTGTTGCTGAGACAGTACTGAAGCTCCGTGAGTTTTTAATCATTTAAATCCAGAAGAAAACAACTTTTTGATTATGGCTTCATGGATTAGCCTTGTCACATTTATAAATGTCGAGCTCTTGGCAATTTTAAACTCCATGGCTTTCAGGAAGACTCACAAACAAACCTTTGGCCGATGTATGTTTTCTATTCTTTTTTCAGTGATATTTTTTATTCTTTGGCCTTTGTCTCTTTACCCATTCCACCCCTCACAAACCAATATGAATTTTATTCTTGTAATGAATTGTTCTGCACAAATGAACATGTAGAATTCCAACACATGAATTCGTTTCCAAGGAATCCATTCTTACATAAACAACTTGGATGACTGTAACACCAACACTAGGGCGCAGGTAAAATACAGCTTTCCATGCCATTTCAACATCTGCTCTTCGTAATCCATGTCATCCGGTTTGACTCAGTGCATCAACCATCAAAACAGTGTGTGTGTGTGAATCCGAAGTTGGAAGTTGTATTTCCAAAGCGCAGTCACCACCACGAAAGGGTTCCACCACCGCACTCCTCGTCAACACTTACAACCCTGAAAGATGATATAGAGTTGAACTGAAGGGACAATAAGTTTGGGGGAATGAAGAAAGCTCCCCAGGATTTGCCTTGTGACCCGGGTAAACCCTCGAAAGAACTCATGAATCAGAGAGATCGGCCACGAGAATTGATCCCACCACCTCCAGAATGCTAGGTTTAGACGAAACGCCCTGTGAGCTACTTGGCTCGGTATCAAAACAGTTGACTCAAAGCTTCGTAAACCGTCTATAAACTTTACTAAATCAAAGCTGTTAAAATGGCAACATTGCGCTACTGGAAATCCGAGGTGATAATGGTCCAATTAATTAGAAATTGTTCTCTATATTAACAGTTCATTGAAAATAATAAAACACACGTCTTGTAAAAATAGTGTACAATATGCAACCGTATAAAATGTAATTAAATCACTTGACTTGGTCTTGTTTTCAAACTATTCCTCGATTCCCTAATAATGCATTTTCCACACTCATATCGCACATTATATTTATTTAGTGATATCGCAATGTGCTTTTAAATACCAGTATTTACTTTATTCCCCTGAACTATGCGTTATTCTTTCTATCCATGACAGAAGAGAGAGGTGAATGTGATCCCGCTGGCCTTACCTCTTCTTATCAATTAGCACTCATTTAGTATCTTTTTCGTTTAGTATATGTATGAAATTATAATTTTTTTTAGTTACTACATTTATTTAATTCAAGAAACTGCATGAATAAATTTCACTTGATCTTTGACTTTCTGAATAGATAATATACTCGTATAAGAGTGGACCATGCCTTTATGTAACGGAAAATTCCGTTTCTAGTTAATGACTTTGCTTAAGAACCAATTTAGCGGTGAAGTGTCGCTTAAGAATATTGAAATTGTGTGTGTGTGTGTGTGTGTGTGTGTGTGTGTGTGTGCGTGCGCGCGCGCGCAGGTTAGCGTGAATTTCTGCTCCACTTATATTTATATTATATTTAAGCCATCATGGAATTTGAATCTGTGAGAAAACGAATGAAGCGGATAAAATCCATCTGCATTTGTATATTTCACTCCGTATGTTCCTCTGGCAAATTAACTACCGATCTACTACCAGTGCGTCTCCCCAGTGCCCAAACCACCTCCCATTTATGTAAATACAATAAATGCACTTTTATTTAACCTTACTGCATTAAATACTGATTCCTTCAGACATATCACCATTGACAACCAGAAAGTTAAATTTCTCTTTGATACTACTAATGGTTATCGTATTGTCGTGACTTATTTAGATAGAACTATATGAGTATTACACTCCTACCCCAAAAGAATGAGCGGAACTTTAGAATGGTTATCAGAGGCTTGCATACTTTATAGGATATCGTTATTATCATGGAGGGGTTTTGCATCCTTGACTACGACTCTACACAAATTCTTCCATTGTACTATCCTGTAAGTAAACTAGCCTTACTTTATTCTTTGTAAATCTCAAACCAAACCCCAAAAATGAAAACATTTAAGAGTCAAAAAGGCTCTACTAAGCAGTAGTTAAGGTGTATCACCGAAGACTAGACGCAGTGTGATTGAGTGCATGAAATGTCAAGAGTATGGTAAGAGCAGAAATTGCCTCGTTTTAAGCGCAGCGTGCAACAACATGCGACAGACACCGCAGAAAATTTACAGGCGCACCATCAATCTGTGCAAATGGTAAAGGAGAACATACAGCAAATTATAAAGATTGCCCAGTTCACAAAAGTCTACGAGACGTATTGTGACTGCAATGTGATCAGAAAGAACCACAGCTCATCAACAAGAAACAACTATCAATCTCCTTCACATTTTGCACAAAACAATACCTCAGAGCTTGTATTATTAAGTCATTCTTCTAATCTTGAGAGTGAGCCAACTTTTCATAAACTTTAACTGCGTTGATTCTCTTCTGTCTCTCTTACATCCATTAGTACATACTTTGACTCAAGTTAACGGCTGTTTCCAAATCGTTATTAATTTGCACTGAAACGCTCAGGGGATCAGTAAAAAACATCATAGGCTAGAATCTTTTCCAAACTTACAATATTGCCATTTTATTAGGCACAGAAACAAAACTTAGCACCTCATTCCTACATTTCTTCCTGTCTGGCCACCTAAATAATGACACAAAAGAAAGAAAGAAAAATGAGGTTCCACAATCTTTGTATGCTGTAACCTGTTACATGACGCAGTACCACTCATTAAAGGAACAGCTTCTATTGAATTGCACACAAATTAAATACAGAAATTTTCATTTTTAGATACGAGAATATCCGTTTTATTCAGCACCAACAAATGAATTAAGGGCAGCACATTTCTGCAGTGTAGTAGATATAATAATTATTACGCTCACTAAACATTCCCTGCTGGGGCTCAAATAACACCAACCAACAGGAACTTAATTTTCCATCTCATTTATAGCTGCTAAATCCAGTAGCGCCATCTCACTGTTCAAATAATGGAATGTTCTTAGTATTTTCTTTACTTTAACTACGAATTCTGATGTTACAAGCTACTCTGCAATTTTTTTCTTCTAATTTTGTTGGAAACGGATTTCATTGTTCATTAAAATTGTGATGTTATATTTAAGACGACCGAGCGAGGTATTGCCGTCCTGGGTTCAATTCCCGAGACCTCCCAACCTGATTAAAGTTTTCTGGTTTTCCTCGGTCACTAGGTGAATGCTGGGTTTGCTCCTCGACCGGATTCTGACCCAAGGTATTGGCCTGCAAGTCCTTCACAGAGAAGTGTAAATCGTTAAAGAAGAAAAAAATATGACAATTGACGTATAAATTCAAAAGTTTTCCTGTTTGCAACACCGGAAAGCAAGAAAAGAAAATGAACTGAATAAAGACATTTCATGTTTCAATGTAGAGGAGGCTTATAAAATACATACAATCTCCATAGTTACTACTTTAAACATCCTACTTAATTCTATTTTTCCTGCCAGGAATTTTGGGGGAAGGAACTTTCCTAATAGCAAAATTCCGGGAATTTTCTATAACTACTGGAATATTTATTGATAGTATGATTAATACAAACTGCACTTTTCTTACTACGACTTACTACTGTAAATCATTAAAACTAAAGAAGATTTCCAGCCAAGCACATTACCCATTTTACTATTTTTGTTTTATTTATTTATTTTTTGAAGGTAAGACATACAGAAATGAGCCAAATGCATAAGTGCCAATGTTGATATGATTTTCTCAAATGAAGGTTTACAAATAACTCTCAAAATATTTATAAACATAATGGAACAGGTGCTTAAACACAGTTTTGAAAAGTTAACCCATACTTTTATAAAATTTGAAAAATGCACAGCATGTTAGATATTGTTGAAATGTATGCCAGTTATTACACAGTATGTAATAGTAATGCTTTTACTGTCTTTCAAACTGCTAACCTTCTATGGTTATGTAAATGTTAATTTATTATTGTGTAAATTCATTGTTCTAATAAAACACTCTACACAATGCAATATTAAAGAAAATCACATAATCAGATTTTCAAGTTTAACATTAAATGAGTTTACAAAAGGAGCTATTGTATCAGAGTTTTTACAGAACCCTTAATTATTATAAAACATTATTGCAGTTTGTATTTTAAACATTGCAGGTTTTTTTAAAAGTCAACTTATTTCTCAAAAGTATAACAATATTTTTATTAAAAATCTGATGTGTACCATTCACACGACTTTCTCTATATCTCTGCAATAAATTATTCTTAAAAATCTTATACTTCTATTTACTTCATGCTAATCTGTAAAAAATTAGCAGAAATAGCTATATTACTTGCTTCCTTGTAGGTAGAAGCGAAACAAGGGAGTCCAAGGGTAGGTTAAAGTGATAAACAAAAGCTGGTTGCTATGTCACTGAACTTCCTTTGTTTGTATGGACAGCAGTTGACAAATTCCTGTATAAGACAAGTATGTTTTTCATAGTAAAAACTAAAAATAAGGGATGTCTCAAAAACGACGAAAAAATGTATATAACACATATTGTGTGTTTTAATGTGCTCTGCATTTTTTGTGTAGTAAGTTTTTGTCCATCTCTTACGGTTTAGCAGTTATTCAAAATTAAGTAAAATTCATCCAGAATAAACTACTCTTCAGAGGCTATTCCCAAAAAATTCAAGATATACATTTTATTTGTCAGGTAAATATGTTTAATATACGAAATTTTAATCAAAATTGTTAGATACATTTTTGAGAAAATCAAAAATTTCGAAAAAGTTCCATGTAAAGGGTAGGTGGGGGTGGGGCGATTTTTCTCAAAATCTTCGTGTCGCATCCCTAGAAGATACTAAACTTAAATACCAAGTTTGATATTTTACCGACTTTTCGTTTTTGAGTTATCGTGTTCACGGACACACGGACACACACACACACACACACGGTCCTTTTTCCGAAAATGCTTTTTTTAGATAAAGGGGGGCCTAAAACATATATTTCCGGTGAAATCTCGGTATCGAATTTTTGGGTGGAGTGCAATACCTTCCCTATACACTATGTACATAGTGCCTATAGAGAAGGTAAAAATCTTACGCTTCTATCTAATTCATGCTAATCGAGAAAAATTTAGCAGAAACAGACTTTATTACTTGCTTCTTTGTAAGTAGAAGCGAAATAAGAGAGTACCATTGGTAGAAGTGATAGTCAAAAGCTGGTTGCTATGTGACTGATGGTACTTTGTTTGTATGGACAGGAGTTTACAAATTCCTGTATGAGAAAATCTGATGTGTTCCATTCACATGACTTTCTCTATATCTCTGTAAATTATTATTGTTAATAAGCTTATCTTTTATGTATTTCATGATAATCGAGAAAAATTAGCAGAAATAGTCTTATTTCTTACTTTATTGTAAGCAGAAGCGAAATAAGGAAGTACCATAGGTTAAAGTGAAAGCCAAAAGCTGGTTGCTATGTGACTGATGTTCCTTTGTTTGTATGGACAGGAGTTGACAAATTCCTGTATGAGAAAAGTATAAGTTTTTCAAAGCTGAAACCAAGAAAACGGAATATCTCAAAAACGATCAACTCCACGAACAAAATATGTATAACATAAATTGTGTGTTTTAACGCGCTCTACATTTTTTGTGGGTTAAGTTTTTGTCCATCTCTTACGGTTTAGTAGTTATGAAAAATTCATCCAGAATAAAGTAATCCTCAGAGGCTATTCCCAGAAAATTCAAAATATAGATTTTATTTGTCAGGTAAATAACTTTAATACACGACATTTTAATCAAAATCGTTAGAGCCAGTTTTTAGAAAATCAAAATTTTCGAAAAAAAGTTCCATGTAAAGGGTAGTTTGGGGTGGGGGGATGGTTCTCAAAATCTTCGTGTCGCATCACTAGAAGATACTAAACTGAAATACCAGTTTGGTATTTTACCGATTTTTCGTTTTTGTGTTATCGTGTTCACAGACACACGGACACACACACGGACCTGTTTCTGAAAATACTTTTTTTTGGATACAGGGGACCATAAAACATATATTTCCGGTGAAATCTCGGTATCGAATTTTTTGGTGGAGTGCAATACATTCTCTATACACTACGTACATAGTGAGTATAGAGAAAGTAAAAAGTATATTAATTTTTACTTTCTCCATACGCACTATGTACATAGTGTATAGAGAAAGTATTGCACTCCACCCAAAAATTCGATACCGAGATTTCACCGGAAATATATGTTTTAGGGTCCCCAATATCCAAAAAAAGCATTTTCACAAAAAGGTCCGTGTGTCTGTGAACACGATAACTCAAAAACGAAAAGTCGGTAAAATACCAAACTTGGTATTTAAGTTTAGTATCTTCCAGGGATGCGACACGAAGATTTTGAGAAAAATCGCCCCACCCCTAACTACCCGTTACATGGAACTTTTTTCGAATTTTTTTATTTTCTCAAAAATGGCTCTAACGATTTTGATTAAAATTTCGGATATTAAACATATTTACCTGACAAATGAAACGTATATCTTGAATTTTCTGGGAATGGCCTCTGAAGAGTAGTTTATTCTGGATGAATTTTACTAAATTTTGAATAACTGCTAAACCGTAAGAGATGGACAAAAACTTACTACACAAAAAAATGTAGAGCACATTAGAACACACAATTTATGTTATATACATTTTTTTCGTGGATTTCGTCGTTTTTGTGACATTCCTTATTTTTGGTTTCTGCTATGAAAAACGTATACTTTTCTCATACAGGAACTTGTCAACTCCTATCCATATAATCAAAGGAATTTCATTGACATAGCAACCAGCTTTCGACGATCACTTTAACCTACGGTTGTCCCTTATTTCGCTTCTACTTACAAGGAAGCGAGTAATAAGACTATTTCTGCTATTTTTTTTCTGATTAGCATAAGGTAAATAGAAGTATAAGCTTTTTAAGAATTATTTGTTGCAGGGATATGGAGAAAGTCATGTGAATGGTACACATCAGATTTTTTAACCTTTTATCCAAATTACTAAAGTATTACATTGTATGAAGCGTTTTGAGTATGCTGAAAAAACGTTTACAAGAACATCATGTTTAAACATGGGCCTGTTGATAAGCATGCGCCCGTCCATCTGTAGCTTCAGATAATTAATAGTTTAAATGCGCCAATTTGGAGAGAAAGAATATGCTACCTTGAAACTTGGAATGTATATGGTGCTATTATAAAAGGAATGTATTTTTAATTCTTCTACAATTTTGGGTGACCTTAAGGTTCATGTCGTCACAGATTTTGTGCGTTACGAACACCACGCTCAGTACCTAGTGAGAGCAAGCGTGACGTACACTATGGTCATCTTCCCAGACTCAGGTTCAACGCTTCGCAGTGGCCTAACTGCGAGGATATTGCCACTAGGCTCTAATTTCATGGCAAATGAAATATGATCCCATTCCCGCTGTGCCATAGCTTCATTGTTAAGAAATATGATATAGCCAGAGTTTAACAAAGGATATACAACCGGCAAATAGTTTGCCGCTCTACATATGAAAAACGTTGTTAGTGGTGGTGGTGGTGGTGGTGGTATATGCATCAATTAAATAAGTGAAGAAATCTCGATACTTCCGTAATTTAGTGTTATGAAAGAGAGGGAAATATTCGGGGCAGAAGATACCAGAAAATACACAATAAGATAAAATGTTCACAAATGCAGATAAACAGGACATCGGAAAATAAATATAAATGGATAAGGCGAGTTTTTGAGGTACCTACCCTTGGACAGAAAACTATAATTTATTGATTTTCCACGTATAAGATAAAGGAAACAGTTGGGAATATAACTGAGTTCCAAAATATTTTAATGAAAAGTTCATCATCAAATTAATATAAAGAGATATTGCACGCCAATGTTACATTCTTATGAGGGCAAGATAAATATTTTAGTCCCATTTCGCAAACTTCCCGAATGCGCTTCAGACGTAGGCGAATGCGTTGTGACGTCATCGTTTAATATGGACTTAAGTTACGCTATAATGCTTGCATGGATGGTAGATATATATTCTTTTTTAGAGCTTTATTTTGTAACACTGACGGATGCAGGTTTTAGAAAACCACAATCGATAACAATCGGCCGGGAATGGATGCATAAATTTGTAGTGCAGACTTTCAGAAATATCGAATTTTTTGCAGCCGCCGAAATTCGTGGCTTAATAGTAATACTACTGTTCGGTAACATACCTACCTATTATACACCTGATTATTCAAGTTTGCTAAGTTGGAATAAACATAACGCGTATGGAAAAAAACTAAGATGTGTTATTGATTAATGTGCAGATGATAACGATGAAGAATAGTGATTCTTCGCAAATGCCACATGTTGTAGAGATGGCTTTCTCTTAATTGAGATAGCCACTTCAGAACAACCGGCAAAACTGATGAGTGCTTCTCTTTTGGGTTCTTATCCCATTAAGGTGGAGAAGCACAAAACTTTACATATCAGCCGAGGTGTAGTGACGACCTCAGTTTAGACGGTCTCTCTAACGAGGAAATAGCAGACCAAGCTGTAGCTGCTGAGTACCGATTAATTGGCCAACGGGATAACAAGCCATTCCCACTTCGGACGGTCTTCCCGACTTTTAAGCGGACTAAAATACCGTCTTACATCATGTGTGGTTATGAGAGAGACCCTATGCGCCCATATATACCTAACCCGATGTGGTGTTACCATTGCCAGAGGTTCGGACATGCGCAGCAACTTGTATCAATTCGCCAATTTGTGCTCAATGTGGGCAAAAAGCATACGATGGATCTGTAAGCGCTCAGGGACCCACCTGTGTCAACTGTGGAGACGCGCATAATCCAATTCTAAGGAGTGTTCACGTATCTCGAGGAGAGGACAAGGGAAATTTAGCTTTTCAAGAGGCACGAAAACGTTATCTCGAACTTCACCCACCACCCCCTTGAAATATTCTGCTGCTGTCCGCCAGCAGAACAAGATACTATAGTTCAGACGATTCCTGGTCCCCATACACGCGGGAGACAGAATCCTCCTACGACAGCGTTTCGCCTCACATTTTAACTCCACCATCCCAAGCTTGCTCTGGTACATCTACATCTTCTGATGCTCCAGACGGCCCGATTCGTAATTCGCCCATTCGTTGTCCTAAAAGTTGTTCTCGCTCTCCCAACCGCACGACTTTTTCAGACACCAATACCAGCGATGGTAATCCGGATTTGCTTCCGGTTGGCAGCCACGCTCGACTGAGTCAAAGCCCAACGAAAAAGAAAACTGAATCGCGGCCAACCATTGATTTGATCCCTTTTTGGCGCGCGCATAATGAATACGAGTCTTCTTATCGCCCTTCTTCTGCCCATCCTCTAGTGGAATATACGTGGCCTACGCGCACATCGGCAGAACAGGATATTTTAATGCAGTCTTTTTATTCCTCTCATCGTTCGCTTGCAGGAGACAAAGCTTCGCCCTCGAGATATCGATATACGCCGGTTCACTTCGATCTGGTACCGAATGAGGACTCTCCTGCACACGGTGGTTCTATGGTCCTGGTGCGGGACAATGAGTGTTTCCGACCTGTGCCACTCACCACTCCCATGCAGGCTGTTGCTGTCCAGCTTTCTCTTCCTGATTTTAGTTTTCTTGGCTGTAGTCTCTATATTCTTCCTTCGTCTCCCTTTGCCACTACTGTAGTTGTATGGTTAGTATCCCAGTTAACTCCACCGAACCTCCTAGTGGGGGATTATAATGCCCATCACCCTCTTTGGGGAGCTCCCGGGGCGTGTACTAGGGGGACCTTAATTAGTGATCTGGACCAGCTGCATCTCTGCCTTTTGAATACTGGTGAGCCTACATTTCATTCAGACTCCACTGGAACACTGTTTCACCTTGGTTTAAGCCTCTGTTCAACACAACTTGCACATCGTCTGGAGTGGAATATTGTCTCTGACGCTCTCTTCAGTGATCATTTTCCAATTGTTATTAACCTCCTTAGTTGTAATACTCTAACCACTAGCATCCCAAAATTTTAGTTTAGCAATGCGAATTGGCTACTTTATTCTCGTCCAGCGCATTTCTCCAATAGGTAATATCTAACCGTTGATAGCATGGTTGAGCATCTGACTTCTGTTATCATGGCCTATGCCAAACGCTCCATTCTCAGCACGTCTTCCCATCCCAGGCGTACCCCGGTTCCTTGGAGGAAGGAGGATTGCGGTAAAGCCATCCATGCGCGGAGAAATGCTCTTTTGGTTTTCAAACATCACCCAACGGAGGATAACTTAATAGTCTATAAACGACTATGGGCTAGAGCGAGACGCATTTTCCATGACAGCAAAAAGACCTCTTGGAAGCGTTATGTGGAGAGCTTTAATAGATCAGCGCCCTTCGGCACGTGGCCGATAAGATGAAATCGTGTGCTATACTCGGTCTTAGGATAGGAGGTGACACCCTGGTAGAGCCGGCCCTTGTTGGTGGCAACTTAGGCAGGGCCTTTAAAGCAGTTTCCAGTTCTCTAATTATAATCCAGCATTTGTTCCTCTTAAGGTCGCTTTGGAAGCCCAGGAGTTATCATTCCGATAACCATCAGGACTACAACTTCTCTTTTAGCTTACGTGAGCTAGAAGAATATGCCCTCTCTTTTTCTAGGCATTCCGCTCCTGGGGCCGACAACATACACGTGACACTCCTTTAGCATTTACCTGCTGATAGTAAGCTCTTTCTCTTCCAGCTCTGTAATCGTATCTGGCATGAAGGTGCGTTTTCTGCTGCATGGCGTGAAGCCACCGTTGTTCCAATTCTGAAACCTGGCAAGGAAGGCCAACTATCTTCCTGCTACCGCCCAATTTCCCTAACCAGTAGCGTTTGTAAGGTTATGGAACGCATGATAAATGGGTGGTTTACATGTGGTGGCTCGAATCGCGGGACTCCTATCGAATGTTCAGTGTGGGTTTCGTAGGCACCGTTCCACCATCGATCATTTAGTGTCTCTTTCAACTCACGTTATGAACGGGCTCTTGAGAAAATCCAGACCGTTTGACATGGAGAAAGCTTACGATACGTGTTAGAGGACTTCGTACAGTTCATCAGTGGGGTTTCCGTGGTCGCCTCCCCATTCGAGAGTTCATGAAGGACGAGTATTTCGTGTGGGTTCGGTTTTATCTGATTATTTTACTGAGGAGAACGGAGTACCTCAGGGTTCGGTACTTAGTGTTATACTGTTTCTTATAGCTACCAACCCTCTTGTTGACAACCTTCCACCAGGGATTTCATCGTCGCCCTTTGCTGACGATTTTGCTGTGTACCTCAAAGCTCGGCGTACTTGTCTCCTTGAGCGTTATCTTCAGCGGTGTCTAGACTCTATTTCCTCCTGGAGTATGGTAAACGGCTTTCACTTCTCCGCCGAGAAGACGGTTTGTGTAAATTTCTGGAATCGGAAGGAGTTTCCTGCTAATTCTCTCCGCCTCGCACAGAAATGCTACCTTTTGCTAATGAAGCGAAATTACTGGGCTCAATCTTTGATACGTATGTTGGTCGGCCCATATAACCTATTTGAAGGCACGGTGTATGTTCTCTCTATTTATTTTAAAAGGCACATCCTGGGGAGCCGATAGGAGTGTCCTTCTACGCCTATATCGAACATTAGTTCGTTCCAAATTGGATTACGGATGTATCATCTATTCTTCGGCGCGACCCTCTATCCTTCGTCGCTTAAACCGTTCCGCACTAGCCCTGTCCATAGTTTTTGTGCGGAGGCTGCAGAACAACAGCCGTGTTATCGCCGTGAATCTTCTGTACAGCTATGCATGCCATCTATCTAGCATGCCACAACACCCGGCTCATGCATACTTTTTTGACGGTTCCTTCGATATTTTCTACGACTCTCAGTTCCTCGCCCTCTTGCCACCAGGGGTACATTTTCACAAGCTTCCAGGTCAAATGGGCATGACCATGCCAGCCGTGCTTCCAAAATGTGAAACCCGTTTTCCTCTGTGACTTTGCCCGATCAGCTCTCTCCATCTAGGGTCCTCTCGTATTTCGAAGTCGACTACCCCTGATTTCATTCTTCGGTCCTACTTTTTAGCTCTTAAAGACCAACATCGCGACCACAATTTTATTTATACTGACGGGTCGAAGAATGATCAAGGTGCTGGATGTGTCTTTGTGTTTGATAACCAATGTTTACTTTTCGTCTTTCACGACAGTGTTCGATTTTTACGGCCGAGCTATTTGGTATTCTTCTGGCTCTTTTTTATGTATGGCGACATGCGATACCGCTCACTGCAATATGTTCAGATTCTCTGAGTGCTCTCCAAAGTCATCGTGTGCTATACACTTACCACTCATTCGTACAGCGGATCCAATCGCCTTCATTCCCTTTCTACAGCAGGTTTAAGTGTGACATTTCTGTGGGTGCCTGGTCACACGGGAGTAGTGGGGGATGAGGCAGCTGATTCTTCTGTCAAGAGAGCTAATGCATCTTCCAGGATATTTTCTTCTTCCGTTCCCGCAAATGATCTTAAGGCGGTGTTGCGAGGGACCATTCTTTCCCATTAGGCGGCTGAATGGTCCATAACTACTGGTAACAAATTACGGGTAATTAAACGCTCCCTGAATCCTGGAAAACCTCTTGTCGCACTTCAGGACGAGAAGAGATCATTTATGTCGCCTGCGTATCGGACACTTATTTTAGACACTGTCATTTACTGCGAGGAGAGCCAACACCAGTTTGTCGTTGTGGCGCGACCTTGACAGTGGGAAACATTTTAACCAAGTGCTAGTTTATAACTAGAAGGCGACTGTCGTTGAATTTGCCGCGTGGCATGCGTGCTCTCTTGGCGGACAAACTGGTTGCTGTAGAAGGTGTTTTATCTTTTATTCGACAGTGCCCTACGATTGGACTTATATAGTTTTAATTTCCTTCTACAGCTTTGACACTGTTTAGCTTTATTTACTATTTCTTTTAACCATCTTAGGTATTTGATATTCGGAGTGTAATCTGGTACATTTTAATCCTCCATTTAGCGTGTGTGTGTTTCATAGCCTTTCAGTCCTATGTTTTATTTTATGCTTTTGCTTTTATTTTATAGAACGCTAATAATCTTATAGGCTGGATGCCCTAAAACTATATTTCTCTCTCTCTCTCTGTCTCTCTCTCTCTATTTCTCTCTCTATCCAACTATCTATCCAACTATATCTATCTATCTATCTATCTATCTATCTATCTATCTGTCTATCTATCTATCTATCTATCTATCTATCTATCCATCCATCCATCCATCCATCCATCCATCCATCCATCCATCCATCCATCCATCCATCCATCCATCCATCCATCCATCCATCCATCCATCCATCCATCCATCCATCCATCCATCCATCCATCCATCCATCCATCCATCCATCCATCCATCCATCCATCCATCCATCCATCCATCCATCCATCCATCCATCCATCCATCCATCCATCCATCCATCCATCCATCCATCTATCTATCTATCTATCTTGTCTATCTCGTCTATCTCGTCTATCTCGTCTATTGGACATCTTAGCAATACAAAAGCAATCAAGATAGTGTTTGCGATAAATTGGAAATATGAAGAATTGAATAAGGTTGTTGAAGCTGTTACTAATGGATCCTCATTCGTTATGAATCTGTAACATTCAATGCTCTAAGGAAGACTGAAACGAAGGGTGAAAAGGACCAATGGGACCATTTGGTTGCTTCTTGCGCCTTGAAAAGGAAGAGAAGCTGATGCGACATATGATACTCTCACCGTAGTACACAACTTCCTGAAGAATTATAACACTTTAACAGTGAACAGTTAAAATCATATGCTGTATGCACACACACACACACACACACACACACACACACACACACACACACATGTAAGGTTGTTCCAGAATTTAACCGCACACATTGGTAGGATTGTAGACGGGTCCTAGATAAACAGTTTGAAATAGGGGAACTATTGTCCCTTTTGCCAAATGTCAAAGTTTTGACATGTTTTCTGGATCGCACATCAATGGCCGAAAATTAAAAGAATGTGGACCGATGTGTCTTATTTTCATGTAGAATGTCTCAGTGCACAATCACTACGATATTTAAAATTATTGGACTTAAAATTTTGGCAAAAGTGCCTGTTCTTTCAGGGTGTACACGCCAGATTCAGATCATATGCACTTAGAGCACTCTGCTGTAGCATACTGGCGGGTGAGTAGGTATGGCGCTGGTAAACGAAGCGCAAGATAAAAAGCTCACACAGCTCTCTGAAGTTTCCAGTTTGTAATTTTCTTATTTTTCTCAAAGAGATACAGAATTTGAGCAGCATTGATTCGCTTAGTGTACATTTAATGGCGCTAAGACGATAAACCCTTCAGAACGGCTTACTTAAATAGACGTGACGTTCAATATTAAATGCAATAATTGTCAAGGAACTTGCGTAGACTTGCGTCAAAACAATTAGATTTGTCGAAAACATTTATGTATTGTGTAATTTGAAACGCAGTAACCGAACTATAATTTTAGCGGTGGAATAAAAAAACATCTGATGTGTTCCATTCACATGACTTTCACTACATCTCTGTAACAAATAATTGTTAAAATACTTATGCTTCTATTTACTTCATGCTAATCGAGCAAAAATTAGCAGAAATAGCCGTATTACTTGCTTCCTTGTAAGTAGAAGCGAAATAAGGGAATACCGTAGGTTAAAGTGATAGTCTAAAGCTGGTTGCTATGTGAATGAAGTTCATTTGTTTGTATGAACACGAGCTGACACATTCCTGTATGAGAAAAGTATTAGTTTTTACAAGCTGAAACCAAAAACAAGGAATATCTAAAAAACGATAAACTCCACGAAAAAATGTATATATCATAAATTGTGTGATTTAAAGTGCTCTACAGTTTTTTATGTGGTAAGTTTTTGTCTATCTCTTACAGTTTAGCAGTTATGCAAAATTTTAATGGCACTGCAAAACGCGCCGATCCTCAATTTCCTTTTAAAATATTTGACCATCGTTTTAGCGTAATGCATTCCCTTTATTTCCCTTCTGCTTAGAAGGAAGCAAGTAATTAGGCAATGTCTGCTAATGCTTATGTCGATTAGCATGGTGTAAATAAAAGAATAATCTTTTGTAAGAACAGTTTACAGAACGAGTAGAGAAAGTCATGTGAGTGGAACACATAGTATGAAAAATATGTGGCCTGTACAACAATAATACCATCTTCAACCCCCCCCCCAATTTATAGGGAGAGATTGCCAATGCATAGATTGTTTTGTTTTGGGAATGAGTAGTTATCACAAATATTAATCTTCACAGAATCTATTTAGTTATTTAAACACATTTTTCCTTCAATATGCTGCGTATAATATATCCTTTTTCTTCAAAACTATGGCCATCACCACCACGGGTCTACATTCTTATATGCCTACGTGCTCGGAGTTAAACAGCTCAGATACAGAAATCGACAAAGGATCACTAGTTCAGGTAATCGATTTACTGCCTTCTCAATTTCTCAAGGTGAAATTAACAAAAAGATAAATTTGATTACCTTCGAAATGCATTTGCTAGAGCCTGGATGCAGATTTCTGATGGTGTAGTGTGATGTCTGTAGACAAGGTCGGTTTTTTTTTAAGCAAGGTTCTCGGGTTTCCAGACACATTTCTTGCTTCTCTTATTCATGGCACTCACTGAACGTATTCATCCTGTCACTTATCCTCGGTCACAGCTCTGACAGAGCTGCATGCGGGCCTCCTCTGCATTCCTTAAAGGAGCTGGAATGAAACCATTGTTGCCTGTGTTGGGAACTAAGAGCCTAAGGGGACTGATGTGGTTATCCTGGAATGTTCCAAGTAGGTTGTAATGGAATTATGTGTGGACAGGACAGTGACGGGGAAGAAGAAAGCAAATACATTGAGCCCACCATGAAAAAAACAAAAGTAATAACAGTTTATATTATTTACACCAGCAAGTTTATAACGCATTTAAGCAGTGAAACATACCTTGTATCCACTGCGCAGCGTCTAGAAGTCGCGCTGGGACTTCACACATTTGTCGGCCCTTACGCTCTCAGTGATTGGGTATCAGATTCCTTGGCTACGCTTTGCGGTTGAAGACCCTCAAAATGCTACGCTTAAAGTGTGTGCCGAAAAGGCTAAGCAGTATGTCATAAGGTCGATAAATCGCGTATGTTTATTGATCCTTAAAAACCAAAAATACACCTGAGAAATTATTAAACCGTTTTAGTAACACATCGTGATGTGTAAAAGTAATAGATATAAAGGTAGTTTTAGTGCTGATACCAGTGTAAGCAATCATCTTTGTTGGTCCCATTGTATTCATTATCACTAGAGTTTTCTTTTTGGTACGGAGTCAATCTCTCAAAATAAAGGATCCTTTACTTGGAACATTTGTTTCAATGTTTAATTTTCTCAAATATGGCTATAAGGCTTTTGATTAAACTACCATATTAAACTTATTTTCTCGGCAAATAAAATGTAAATCTTGGATTTTCGGGCAACAGTCTGTAAAATCCTCTCCATTCGGAACACATTTTATCTAATCTTGTATACCAACTAATATGAGTTAAGCGACAATCGAAAACTCCTCCATAAAAATATAGAGAGCTCTTTAAAACACGTTTTATTTTAAATGCCTTTTCTGTGGTATTAGCCATTTCGGAGGTATCCATAATTAACGGCTCATTTTGTTTAATAGTTTGTGTTTCTTTTAAAGTCCTGACGACAGTTAGTGCTTCTCGCGATTGAATGGAAAGAGTAAGGCATTTTAAAGCCAGGGTATAGCGTCCAGTTTTTGATCATCGCCGATTCCTTTACACCCTATTGAAATGTGTGATGTAGGTATTTGTGCAAAGGATTATCTGTATTAAAATAAAGTAGATGGAATAATAAACCTGCGTAAAAATAATTTGTTTAGCCAGTAATAAATGATTGAGGGCAGAGAAAGCTCTGGGGAATAAAACACGATACTTATGTAAATATTACTACAGTCTTCTGCGATATTTCTGTTATTTAATCGATCATGACTTGGTTATTTCTTAATTATGTAAAACCAACTATTTCAGTTACTTCAAGAGAAACTCCATATATTTACTTTCTTTATACGCACTATGTACATAGTGTATAGAGAAGGTATTGTATTGCACCCAAAAATTTGATACCGAGATTTCACCGGAAATACATGTTTTGAGACCTCCTGAATCCCCCCCCCAAAAAAAAAGTATTTTTAGAAAAATGTCCGTGTGTGAGTATCTGTCTCTGTCCGTATGTCTGTGTGTATGTGTGTGTCTGTGGGTAGCATAGCTCAAAAATGAAAAGACCGCTAAAAACCAAACTTGGTATTTAAGTTTGGTATCTTCCAAGGACGCGACACGAAGATTTTTAAGAAAATCCCCCACCCCAAACTACCATTTACTTGGAAAAATTTTGAAAATTTGTATTTTCTTAAAAATGGCTCTAACGATTTTGATTAAAATCTCGTATATTTAAGATATTTTCTTGACAAGTAAAAAGTATATCTTGAATTTTCTGGGAATAGCCTCTGAAGACTACTTTATTCTGGATGAATTTTACGGATTTCTGCATAAATGTTAAACCGTAAGAGAGGGATAAAAATTTAACACACAGAAAATGTAGAGCACATTAAAACACACAATTTATGCTATATACATTTTTTTCGTGGAGTTGATCGTTTTTAAGATATTCCTCATTTTTTGTTTCAGGATTAAAAAACGTAGTTTACTCATATAGGAATTTGTCAACTCCTGTCCATACAAACAAATACACTTTAGTCACTCTACTTATATGGAAGCAAGTCTTAAGACTATTTCTGCTAATGTTTTCTCAATTAGCATGAAGTAAATAGATGCCTAAGCTTTCTAACAATAATTTGTTGCAGAGGTGTAGAGAAAGTCATGTGAATGTAACACATCAGAATTTTTTTTTTTTAATATCGATGCAAATGAATTTCAACATCGTCATTCAGGAAACATCAGACTCTTTTATGGTGCTTGGTTCGCATGACTTTCGCAGCAACAACTTCCTAGTTACGATATTCATAATCCGTCAATATTGCTGTTTATTGACAAAAATGCTGTGCACAGGTTGTCGGTAAGTGAAGTGTTTCTGGTTAACAGCAGTCTTAAAAACGGCGAGTGAACAGAAACACAATTTAAATCAACGGTATACTCCATGGTCATTTATACGCAGGCCAGTTTGCTTAAAATTTAAACATATCAGCAGAAGAATCTCTTCCCTGATGATTATCGTGTTCTTCACGCAAAATTAAGTCGTCATGGTCTTGATTATTTCATACCTTAAAGAATAAAATACTATACTATAATCTGGGCACCAGCGGGTTAGCTCAGGCGATTTCATCTGTGGAACGCATTCAGGAAGTCCGGATTCACTTCCTGTGGCCGGCCTACCTGACCTTTTTTGGGGTTTCCCCGGGTCGCCAGGCAAATGCTGGGTAGGTTTCTTTTATCCTCCGAATTTCCTGTCCCATCATGTCGTTTCCGATACGTTGGGTTCTTTCAGGGATGAAAACGTCAGCGATGGTGCTCGGTGCGGCGTGGCAGGGAAAAAGAGTGATCTAAGTAAATGTCTCCGTCAGCCGATTTCGACTGATTACCAGGATCCGCTCCTGGCGGCAGTATTGGGCCCTACGTGGGGGGGGGGGGGGGGAGGACCCGGTCTATTTGTCCGGTGTCAGGGTACATCAATCTGGAAACTTAGGAACCCTGTCATTGCTATGCTGTCGCTCCTAGTTCCACCTGTCCTCCCACCTCATTCCTCCCTCCTAGGGGCGCTCTTCGTGGGACGTAGGTAAAATAACCTCAGGTTCGGAGCCAAGTCCCCTCCGACGGTGTGCTGTCCTGTTCTGCACTGGGCAAAATTAAAGCAAACTTCTTGTGTGATGAAGCGATACGCAAAAAAAAAAGAAAAAAAAAAATTGGAATATTACTGGCTCAGCATTACTTACCTTCTTACTTACCATTTCACTACTGCTCTTCTGAAAAAATGAACTGACCTCAGTATTGAGGTCCTGCCTAATTTCGACTAGTTCATGCCATATTTAACTCCCGTCTACTTCTGCGACATCTCACCATCTTAATTGGGTTCCTCTTTTCCATTTTACCTGATCAGTATATCCAACTATTGCGCCTTTTTATCTCTTGTCTCATCACCGGGCTTAGGAATTTAAAATTAGGATTAAGTTGCACTATTACTAAACTTTACACACTGACCTCACAGATAACAAACCATCACCATCCCTATTCAGTCTATTGGCGTTTGCAGAGAGCATAAAACAATTCATCAGAGCGTGCTTCTCTTACCCTTGGCAGCTATTGTTTACTTTCCTTGCAGTGATAATAGTGTTGGTAACTTGAACTCAATTGCTTAAGAATTCCTATGTCACCCATGTGTGAGAGAAAATAAACAAAATATGCTATACATAGCTATTTCCTCGAGATTTACATAAATTAATCTCATTCATTTTTCTCATACGACTTTAATCGTGCATTGTTATTTTGGCTGATAGTTTCGTAGATGTTTTAAGTATTTTCCTAATTCCCGTAACTCTGATTATTTGACTACCACATTTTGTTTTACAGCTATGAAATATGCTGTCAAATTATATCCAATGCTGAAAACTTCAATGAAAACTTCAATGCCATAGCCGGGATTTGAACCACGGATCTCGCGGTCTCTAGCCGGTTGCTCTACCACTGAGCTACCATAGCAACATGCCGGCATAGTATTGAATTTCTCAACTGACTCGCATTTTCCCGGTAAACCACAAGGTGATCTCAAATTATTTTGAGATGGCATACCCCAGTGGCGACTTACAATGTCGTTAGTACTTCATATTTTAGCTAAGTGTTAGGTCAATCAATGGTGCTTAGTTACCATCTCTCAATGCAGTTGCTAGTCACTTAATATCTCGCACTGTCAGATCCTTCAACTGTTCTTAATGGCAGTTAATAGGATTTTATAAATATGTTCAAAATACCTCTATAATATTTAAATCCTGTTTATAAGACTTTTATGCGTGGTGTCCAAGTATACTTTGCTTATAATATGTTCTTTATTTTCTTCTTTTTAGCATATCTTCACGTTTAGCATTTCTGCAGTTGTGATGTTTTATTTCACTTAATGATTTTTAGCTCAAATGTATTAAAATGGTGGTGGTGCTACAGAATGTATAGAGAGAGAGACAAAACAAAATGTACGAGTATAGGTACTACACGGCAAAGGTAGCAGGCATCTGTGAGGGCGCTGCATTCGCTTGATATACATAATTATGTTCTCAGTGGAACAGCGAAATACTCCCGAGCTCAGTATACGGTAAATAATAGAGCGTTCTGTCCTGAGTGTTTCCTCAGATGAAATATTAAGTGATTAATTATACACATGTAATTGCACAGCTGCACAATACAAGAAAAAGTCTTAATGATGATGCGTACATTACATATCCATCTAAATAATTATTGAATTAACTAAACATTACAATTTGCAAAATGTTTGTTATATTTTACCAATAATAACAAGCCTACGAGCATATCACCATTTGCAATTTCCAATACGGAAGAGTTTTATTTGTTATATTCACATGACTTTCCCTACCCTCTTTCGCTCTCATTTTTGGGTACAAACATTCTTACAAAAATCTATTTTACGTGTACATATTAGATAGAGAAGCTATTGTATTCCATCAAAAAATGTAACTTAACGTACAAACTTTGAAGAAACATAATGTGTGTAATCGCGATATGACTGAAACGTTAAAGCGACTTAAATACTTGAAAAAAATATCTGATGTGTTCCATTCACATGGTACTCTACATATCTGTTTCATTATTGTTAAAAAGCTTATTCTTTTATCTACTTCATGCTAATCGAAATAAAATAAGCAAAAATGGTCTTATTACTTGCTTCCTTTTAAGTAGAAGGGAAATAAGGGAGTATACTAAGGCTAAAGCGATAATCAAATCTTTTAAAAACTGGTTGCTATGTGATTGAATTCCTTTGTTTGACACATTTCCATATGAGAAAAGTTTAAGAGTGTTAAGCCTGAAACCAATAACAAGGAATATCTCAGAAACGGCCAACTCTACAAAACCTATATGACATAAATTATATTTTTTGACGAAATGTACATTTTTTGTGTAGCAAGTTTTTGTCTATCTCTTTCGGTTTAGCAGTTATGCAAAATTCATCAAGAATAAAGAGGTCTTCAGAAGCTATTCCCAGAAAACTCAATATATATATATATATATATATATATATATATATATATATATATATATATATATTTTGTTTGTCATGTAAATATATGATAATTAATCAAAATCGTTAGAGAGCAATTTTTGAGTAAATCAAAATGTAACAACCTTTTTCCATGTAAAGAATATTTGGGGTGAGAGGAATTTTCGTGAAGATCTTCGTGCCGTATCCTTGGGAGATACTCAACTTATATAGCAATTTGTTATTTAACGGACTTTTCGTTTTTGACCTATGCTGTCTACAGACACACGCACTGGCCTTTTTCTAAAAATGCTTTTATTTGAATTCATCGTGTCTCAAAACGTGTATTTCCGGTGAAACCTCGGTATAGAATTCTTGGGTGCAGTACAATACCTTCTCTATACGCTATGTGCATAGTACGGTAAAGAAAATAATAGGTCTATTACAATTAAAACTTACAACGTATAAGTAGCTAGAGCAAGCATTGTATTCCACCCAAAAATTCGATGTCGAGATTTCACCGGAAAATATGTTTTGACGTCCCCTGAGTCGGAAGAAAGCATTTGGTGTGTGTGTGTGTGTGTGTCTGTGGACAGTATAGCTCGAAATGAAAACGCCGTTAAATGCCAAACTTGGTATTTAGGTTCAGTTTCTTCCTAGGATGCGACACGATTTTCAAGAAAATTTCCCCACCAAAAACTTGCTTTAACATGGAACAATTTTTTACTTTTTTCCCCTAAAAATGTCTCTAAGATTTTGATTAAAATACCGTATATTAAAGATATTTATCATAAATAAAATGTGTATTTTGAAATTTCTGGGAGTAGCCTCTGGAGATCTCTTTATTCTGGTTGAGTTTTGCAGAATTTTTCGTGACGGTTAAACCTTAAGAGATAGACCAAAACTTACAACACAAAAATGTAGATCTCATTAAAACACATAATTTATATCATATACCTAAGTTTTTCTTGCAGAATTGACTGTTTCCTTGTTATTGATTTCAATTTTAAACTATCTTAACTTTTCTCAAACGAGACCATGCAAACAGAACCAAACCTTAATTGTTTGTCTTAGTGATCAGCTTTTAAAAGATGTGACTATCGCTGTAGCCTAATGCATTTCCTTATTTCCCTTTTACTTACAACGAAGCTAGTAATAAGACACATTTTGCTAATGTTTATCTCGATTAGCGTGATGCAGATAAAAGAATAAACTTTTGTAAGAATAGTTTGTATGTGGAACAGGTAGAGAATATTTACCTATGTGAATGGAACACACCAGATTTTAAATTTTTATTAATTTATTAATTAATTTATTTTTGGTGACCTCTTCAGTTTGGAATTATCAAGTTTGACTGCACTTTGAAAGTAGTTTTAAGAAGACAAGTGATATATATGAAAATGTACCTACCAAGAGCACGATATTTTGTGTTAGAATTCACATTGCTGCAATTTTGCAATCCGTTTATAAAAGGACATAAAGCACTGACCACTAAGACACAAACTTCGCAGCCTCCACTCGAGCCTGCCTTTGATGTTTCATGGCGTAACTAAATAATAAATGAGCCACGGAACTGTTGGAATCAGCTGTGCTACAAGCGCTTTTGTATTAAGCGGTCGGTGAATTCAAATGTTGAGGTGGCCTTTATAAAAACTGCTTAATGATGTTAGGCCGCAGAATCACTGCCTTAGTTTTCGCCGCTATGCGTTCAAGTTTTAGGTAATGGTAAGGCAGCATCTTGAACGAGCGCTGAACAAAAGAAATAAGGGTAACAACAGAATATAGTTCAGACCTCGAGCTTGATTACTCGGCCTGACTTTACTCCAGTTATGGAGAAACTCGGCGTCCCTCTTCTCTAACAAGCATTGTAAGTGTTGGTATAAAGAGCGAAATGGTACCACTTGCATTCGGCAGGTCCCGGGTTCGATTCCCGTGGGGCTTTGCGGCTTTTTCTCCTGATCGATTGGCGAATATTGCAGAATTCCTTTTCTGCCATGAATTTCCTTTCTATTATTTCCTGTCTTCATCATTTCCTTTCATCTGTTTCCCCGTGTTTACGTTTCAGGGTTGTAGAACCAGACGATGGCGATCGGTGGGTTGCGGCGTAACTGCAGAACTTCCTGGTGCTTGGGTTGCAGGTGGTGTCCCTTCATAAGGGCTCGTTCTCGGAACCCCTGGAATAATAAAGGACACTACTAGACTTGCGCCTATGTCAGGACTAATATCATTCTGTCGTTCTGAAAACGTTAGCAACCCCGCCCTTACTAGCGCGCATCGACATCCGGACTTGATTTACTTTTAATCTACCATTCATTCCTTTCAGGAGTCACATATTCACAGTTCGCGTTTGGCGAATTCTATTAGTCTGCGTTCTCCATAGGAAACTGTTGGTCCTTTGTGGGGTTTCTCGTTAGAGGCTACAATGTGTTGAGTGCCAGGATGTGTTTTACACGCTTCTGAGAACATTTTGTTGAAGGCAGCTCTATCAGTTTCGTCTTTCTTGTGACTGGCGACAGACAAATGAGTCTAAGTATCCACGGCACAATGTCATGTGGTACAAAAACGTGGAACGTGGAACCTTTTTAGGTAGAAGTATATTGAACTAGTTGAGGTAGTTAGAAACTTCGCGACACATGTGTTTGAGCGCTTATTACTGTAATGGAGCACGTACCGATGTATCTCAGTTCTGGGCATTATAGAAATTTTCGCACCGTTAATTAAACCTTAGTAGCCTATATGATGTACCGGGGCTTCCTTAGCTGCAACCTGCAGACTGCAGATTAGGGTTTTTGTCAAAGCGACCCAGAGCTATTCTTATGGTCGTGTGTGTCATTCTTTAAATAAATCCGCCAGGACGTACACCTTACCGCCGTAAGAACTTGACCACGGTAAATATCACACAGCAGTGCACCAATATTTACACCAGTATAGCTGACCGTGACTATTGTGTATTTATTTTGAGATGCAGCAAGTATAAAGATATAGCAATATATTCCACACGGAAGTTGGTTATCCTTAACTGTCTAATCTCAATCTCTGATTGCAAAGTTTCCCTCATTTCCCAACACCCGCTTGGAAGAATACAAAAGCCTGCAAAACAAGGAGGGCAAGAGAGCAGCATATATTCAACATTTCACTGCAAAAATAAATAAATAAATAAAATACAACTACAGTCTCGCCAGCCGTTCTCCGACTCTGATTCCTCTCGAGAGGGGAAACGCGATGTTGCCAGTTCTTTAGCGGAAATTTCAAGCAGAGGAACACCCGTGCATTTAACATTGTACACATTATTTGCAGATCGAATAGCTGCTTCTTAAAACAAATGTGGACAACATGAGTATGTAATTGTTCATTATTACAGAATAGTAGAACATGGAGACAATTGGTATACCATATACGGGAAAAAACTTATTCTAATTAAAAGTAACTATTAAGCAATTTAAACAACTTACGCTTAAATAAGTGGGAAAACGCCGCAATCCTCGTAAATATCAATTTTCTTGGCTTCATCACTAGAGCAGCTGCTGTTGCCATCAGGACCGAGTCACATTATTAGTCCCTCCACACGTGTTTCCAGTACGCCGTCAGCTTTAACTGTTGGATATGGCAATCCTAGGAACTGGTTTTCCGAGATGTTCCGACTTCATCTGCGTGTTCATGATGTCGAACCAAAATGTCCACTTGAGTTAGCTCCCCACAGACTGTCAGATCATCGTCCATTTGGACAGTCCTCAAATACAGCAGTACCAGACAGTCACTCAGATACAACTTCAGTCAAATCTGCTTGTGGTAAAGGACGAGGAAGGTCTAAGCAAAATAACTGATATAATTACACGCCTGGAAATTGAAGGGGTTACATTTGACTGGAGTTGCGCGCTTTTGCTCTTTTTCTTTAAAAAAGAGAAAAAAGTCATTGCTGTTTGTTATAATTTTTATATGTTTACTTTCTCTACACGTACTGTGTATATTAGTATTTCACCCAAAAAGTCAAAGTTAAGATTACACTGGGAATATACGTTTTGTGCTCCTCTGAATTGAATTGATAAAACCCGACAGATAAAGAAGAGTTATTTAGTAATAAAACAGGAAAAAATGAAACAAATATAGCATATTAAAGAAGAAGGAAAAATAACGCAAGAAAACAGGGGGAATTTAAGGAAATAAATAAAGTAATAAATAGAATGCAATCACGAATAAAAAAAGAATCAAAACTACTTAAATTAAGCTATGTTAAAAGGAAAACGGACAGTGGAAATAAAATCGCTAAGTACGAAAGATCAGCAAGAGGAAACCAGGACGGTCGTTAGGGAACAATAGAGACTGGTATTTCAAAGCCTAGAAGTTCAGAGCTGCAGACAATAAGGGGAAATGCCCAGACGAAATTTACGTTCCACCAAACACAGAATGTGCAATCAGACGTGTTAAAATGTTAATAGCCGTAAGAACATAGCGTGGCGTCTAAAATTGTGAGACCCAAGAAAACGCGACAAAATATAAAAATGCAACATATTCTCAGCCAATAAAATCGGTGAAAGAAACCGAAATATCAAAAGTCTGGGCAGTCCTAGAAAATGGGCGGCGATTAGACTCTTGTCTAGCTGCCGAACATCCGAAAAAGACGACGTTCACATCGTCACTCGAACGTCAGACACCGTGTGGTGAACCCGCGTAGTATAACGATAGCTTACAAGACCGCGATGTGAAGGATTTGGTTCTCGGGGGAAGGAAGTTAAGGAGATTAACGTGACGGAAAGGTGAAATAGTTAATTTAGATTATGAACGATTTTGGTGAGGCTCGGCCCTGAAACAAATTCTTGGAATTTGGACTTGTGAAATACCAAGTGCGGGTCAGTAAAGGCTACTCAGGAACAAGTGATAAAGTTTCATTAAGGTTTCTCCCCGCAAACCGTGAGATCATCATACCAATTCCCAAGCTATCCGGCAACCCAAACTTCCTCCTCCCCTTCCAAAGCCACAAACAAACCACAAAAAAAAAAAAAAATAAAAAAAAAAATAAATAAATTAAAAAAATATAAAATTGTCTCTGCGTATGTGTGTCTTTGTTAATAGCAAAACGATAAGTGGGTTAAATACCGAATTTGACATTTAAGTTCAGCATTTTCCAAGGTATGACACGAAGGTTTCAAAGAAAATCCCAGCAACCCAAACTACCCTATACGTGGAAGAAGGTTTGAAAAAGTTTATTTTCTCAAAAATGGCTCTAACAATTTTGATTAAACTACCACATGTTTAATATATTTTCATGACATGAAATACACATATTTAATTTTCTGGGAATAGCCTCTGAAGACCTCTTCATTCTGGATGATTTTGTATACCTACTGAATCGTGACGGATAGACAAAACTTACTGCATGTAGATCTCGTTAAAACACGTAATTTTTCTCCTACACAGTTTTTTTTTTTCTTTTCTTTTTTCATGTTTATCATTTCTGAGATATTCCTGGTTATTGATTTCAATTTTAAAATACTTAAAAACTTTTCTCAAACGGAAAGTCTCTCTTGTTTTACTCCTGCCTACTCCTGAACCGAATTTCAATTATTTCACACAGTGACCAGATTTTAAAAGATTTGACTTGCGACCGTTCCTCCTCTCGTCTGTCACCCGGTACCTGCTCTGGTAAATTCTCCGGCACCTCCTTCTTTTTGCTGTATCTCCCTCTCCTGGACGCTGCGGTGTCCTCATGCCGGTGGCTGAAATATCATGAGACTCGTCTCTTTCTCAGGGGTGGAGAACAGAAAGGACACGAAACATTTTTGCTGGCTCCAATTTATTTGCTGGTTGATAAGTCGACCTGGCGCGTTGTTTTAATTGTATTGCATGGCGGTTCTTACGACGCGATTTCTCGCGCGGTGCGGTAAGAATTCCTCACTTCGCGATTTTCTTTACTCAGAACGAGCGCCGCTTTGAGCGATCTTATATTCACGCACGATTACTTCATCTCCTTTACCGCGCTTTCCTGCCTTGGCCGTTCTGTGCACTAGAGCACACTTTAACAACCGAACGCAACAAGTAACAACCCCCGTTTCTTCTAGACACCCGTATTTATATAGTTTTTAAAAACTGGCCTTGCGCCTTAAAATCATCTTGTTATTGGCCGAACGTTTTCTCGCCAGTTTCTTAATTTTCCTGCAGTTTGTAGCTGTCAGCTTCCCATTGGCCGAAATTCATGCACCCCCATAGAATATTGAGATTTTCTGGTGTCCTCCCTAGGTTCACAGATACAATCTTGATATGTATATATATATTCTGTTTTAGATATTAGCAATGAAATATCTTAAATTCTATTATATTACTACAAAAATAAACTTACATGTTTACAATGCAAAAAATAAATATGAATAAATAAATAGATGACCGGGAAGAAATTCCCGCTTCAGACTATCGCTTTAACTTAATACATTCCCTTATTTCCCTTCTATTTAGAAGGAAGCAAGTGATAAGGCAATTCCTGCTAATGTTTTCCTCGATTAGCATGATGTAGATAAAAGAATAGTCTTTTGTAAAAATAGCTTGCTTGCAGAAGACGTAGAGAAAGTCATGTGAAAGGAACAGATCGATTTTTACAATATAAGACGGTCTTATATAATAAAGTTGAGATTAGAATAAGATATAACCCGTAGATACAAAACTTATTTCTACAGTAGCGTTTAAACAAGCAGGCACTGCTTGAAATGGTCGTTGATCTAGGCAGCTCCAGCAGGAGGACGGTTGTTCGAGCAAGTAACCGTTAGGAACTTCGGCGCGTCTCTGTGGTTTGTGCATTTGTAGCATTCCTCCTGGTTCCTTCACTTCTTCTCTTCCTCCCCGTGGAAAAGCTTCATCCCTTGCATACCCTTTATCCTATACCCTATTACTTAACGCGGTATCTCAGGTGCTATAATTCTAAGACAGTGGCCCTTCTAACGCCCTAGTTTGGTCTCTTGGAGATTATAATCCCAGAACAAGCTTCAGGTTATATTGGCTTCCCCTCATGGCATGCGGGTATCTCCGGTAACAGCGGAGCAATTCCACCAGCAGCTAAAGTTGAGCTCCTATACAATCCTTCCAACAGTTTCTTGGGCGTCTAAATTTAAATAACAAACCCAAAATAATTGCATACAAAATTTGAAATAAACTTACACCAACGATGTACAAGAGCCGTTGAACCATGACTGAAAACCAGGATCAATCTTGATATCCCTTATCACTTCACAAAATTCCCACCCGACATCCTGCAAATCCTACATTCCTATCAGTACATGTTTAAACCCTAGCAAGGGTATGTACACATCTAACACACTTTCGGGCTGCCCTTGACTCACACAGCTCGTCGTCGTGCGTGCGTGCGTGCGTGCGTGCGTGCCTGCCTGCCTGCCTGCCTGCCTGGTAGGCTCGTGGTGAGCCTGGGTGTTGTTGCTGTGTACCTACCCTGGCAAGGGTTTAACCACAGGAATGAGGTGATGGTTAAGGTTTTGTTTGAGGTTTCGAGTGTTGGTGTTAAGGAGGTAGCGCTGGTAGGCTCCTCGAGCGGTTGCATTTTCAGGAGCAGCATCCTTTCCTCTGCTCCGCTGGTGTTTATTTATTTATTTAAATATGGTGGTGAATTTTGATAGACCTCTCCCTATGGGAGGGGGGGGGGAGTGCTTTGTTCAGCTATTACGCTGTTGGCTGGTGGACGTATGCTGTCGTATCGCTTTATGGGCTGCGATTCTACTTAGCGCAAGGAAATGGACTGGACCGCTAAGAAGCGTTAGAAAATTGAAGTTAATTTGTAACTGTCGTCTGCTACTTACTTAAGGAAAGAACTTTCAAGGAATATTGTTTTTATGAGCGCGGCGACAACAAGTTGCAGCAGGGATTTAAAGGGCGGCTTACTTGCAGCAGTTGTGTACAATGACTACCAGGTCAGTCGGTCGAGCACTTCTTGAGAACTCATACTCAGGGCGCGTACATGGTGCAGGGATTTACTTGTTGAAAGGAACATTTTCTTTTCTTTGAAACAAAGCTCGCCTTTATTAAAATTTTTTTCAATACAGTTTCAAATTTGAAAGACAATCTTTTTTCTTTTAAATCTGAAAATCGTCTGTAATTTAAAGATTGAATTCCCGACAAAATGTATCTATCTACTCCCGTCGAAAATATTCACTTTACTACGTATCTTACCCTTGCATTCAATGTTCTTTCTTTCTAGCTGGAAACTAAGAAGTTCCGGACAATGACTTCCTCAATTCCCCAGAAAAATCAGCTTTCTCGTCGAAAATTACGGCCTATCTATTCTCCGACGTAATATTACTTCGAAGCACAAATTCTTTTTATAGCATTAATCTTTTACCTGACGAGGAATGTTATCTCTCAGAATTAGTCCCTCTCCCCTATACAATGTATCAGGAGGAAAAATACGCCGGACCTCCTTCCCTGACTAAGTCAGAAGGAGAAGCGTAAAAGCTTTCAAAAATTTCCCTGGTTACTGCAAAAAATTTCCATTACTAAACAGATTACTGACATAAAATTAAACAATTCGTCGCCACATGAAAAATTGACTGACAAAAACAAAACCGCAACGAAATTCTAACTTCACAAAAAAGCAACTAAGGAGTAAAAACATAAAAACACAAATGACGGGAAAAGACGTACTCTTACAAATAAAATATACAAATAAAACATGAAATAAAAATGGCTATCGGTCCTCAATGATAGATCTTGCTTCAACATTAAATAGTAATAGAAATTAACTTGGAATGGCTCAAAGGCAGCATAAACAGTGAGATCACTAATATAATTTGAAGGATGACAGTTTCCAATAAGCCATTATTTGATAAAGGTAAAGATAATTTTTTTCTCAGCATGTTTCCTGTCAGCTTTGACACTTTTGTTAACCTGTGCATCAGTAAGTAAATAATTCCGTAACTCGTTCAGATTAGACCAGTACATCATAAAAAGCCCTGGCAGAGGAAAGCTATTAAAATCAATGGGCCAAACAATTAAAGAAATGCACATTAACGATCAAAAGGGGTTAAGAAAGGGATATTCCGACAGTTAACGATTTAGTAAAGGATAAAGTTGTGCATATCTTGAGAAATCAGCCAGTTATTTGATGAAAAATAAAAATGTTATCGCAAAGACTAAGTGTAAGTGACTCACTTGTAAGTCCTCCATATGGGGAGGGTAAGCTTAAGACAGAGGAATTGGTACAAGCGCGAAGAAATACTGTAAGTAAAGCAAGGAATCGAATTCAGAGGCTCTCAAGACCGTCAGAATTTAAGAATTTTGAAAGAGACCACTTTGGAAGTTAAAATATCTATGTGAAGGTTAAATACAAAAGTAAAGCGGCTGACCCCGCAGCTCAGTCACTAAAGCACATGAGCGAGGGGTCCGGGTTTGAATCCCTGGAGTGGGAATTTTTCTCTGGCCAAGAATATTCCCTATCCTTCTCAGATAATGAAAACATAAATGAGAGTGTGGATGTGTGTGCGATCTAATGAAGAAAATTACAAAGCCAAGTGACAACAGTACACAAAGATGAATGTCACCGAAAGGACCATGCTGTTAATGGCGGGATATAAATGAAAAATAAAAAAATCAGTGTCATTTATATGCCTCTGAAGCTCCAATGGATATATAAAGCCGCGCAGAAAGTAAGTTTCGAGGTGATGATAGAAATCACCTTGATAAAACTAATTAAAATTTAAAATTCACTGAGATTCAAGGTTAAAATTACTTGAGTAGTGTCTTGACCATTGCTTAGGGTTATGAAACGGCACCGGGCTACCAATCTTACTTGTAATTTAGCTCCTGATTGGAATTGAGATAATTAGATTTCTGTAATTTTGAGTTGCAAATAAGCTTTAAAGAAAAATAATTAAAGCAATGCCTCTAATGCTTTCCTTGGTGAACAAGAAAATTAGCATCAACTAAATACTCATCATCTTAGAGAACGGGCGCATTACCTCAGTGATTATTAGTGATCTTTCTTGTCTAAGTTGATCTCCCCAGCACAGACGATGAAGCAATAGAACTGAATAAACAAAAATAGTAGCAATCATGATGAGGTTGAAACCATCCCCTTCAAGGAGCACTAATCTGCTCGACCATAGAATTTTAGTTCAAATGCTCTGCAGCGTAATTCCGTGTCATCCTGCTTTCAATTGTCTATATATTCATTTAAGGTTCTAAGCATTCTTTGCGCTTTTACAGCATTTAAGAATGAATGATGGTTAGGCAAAAGACAAAATAAATAAATTCATTGAATTTAGAGCGAGGTGGCGCTATGGTAAAGTATTCGGCAGGTCACGGGTTCAAACCCCGGGACCGACCAACTTGACCGATTTCTTTCTCGGTTTTCCTCGTTCCTAGGCGAATTCTGGTTTTGTTAATTTCATATGCGAATTTTCCAATTATCCCTTTCATCCTAAATTTCAGTTTCTTTTTCACCGAAGAGAGGAGCTTAAACCAATTTCTTCTAATGAATTTATAGGAGGAGGAGTAGCTATATTACAAGAAGTTAATAAAAATCATCACAATGCCAAATCCTTGTAGGAGAAGAAGATTGTAAAACTGCAAAAGCTTATAGACTGATTCACCTAGAATACGTTAAAATGTAATGTATAAAGTTTTGAAGGAATATCATAAATGGAAAACAAGTGTATTACATTACACTTGTTGTTAAAATAGTAAAATCACGATCAAAAAAGAAAAAAAAAAAAAAAGAAAAAAAAAAACAGGACAAAGTTAAATTTTAATGTTTTACAACGATTTGAAGAAATGTAAGCGCGTTTCAGATTTGGTTGAAATTGACATGAAAAAAATAAAAGATCTGAACATAACTCCAAAAGCAGTAACACAGTAAACTCCTGATATGTGCTGCTTACAATATAGACACAAAATCCTACCAAAAATACCTGCTTGAAGACACTGATCCGTGAATGACCCGGTGACCTTGTGACAGCGTTTTGTCTGACTCGATCGTGACAATTGTGCCAAAGCAAGAGGAAGTGACTGCAATAAGAGGCAGTTGCCAGGATGCTTCGCCTCGGTCCCACGCTGGAATGAGGGCATTCCTGAAAATATAAATCAGCTATGGCACGGACTTTTTCACGGCCATTGCTTTCGATTAGTGACACTGAAAAATGTCTGTTCCAATTAAATGGGTAAGCCGCAACGGAGTTACAGAACTGATTGGAAACTTGACTAATCTGATGGTCAGTTGCTGAAGCTTCCATCAGAGGGCGTGAGGTTCCAACTCATAAAATAACAGTAAGATACTCTAATATTCACTTTGATTTTATTCCTATTAAAATAGATTCGAAAGAAATATAATTGTTTCAGTACATGAAATAACGTATTAGCATATATCTTTTCTGTGGAATATTATTAAAACAGAGGAGGAACATTCATAAAATGTATGGATACTCAGGTATTAGGAATACAGTTGCGCAGGAAATCTATCCCATGTATGAGCTAGCAGAAAATACAAACATTTGAATGCCAAATACAGAAAATTGGAGAAAATAATTTATTTTGGGAAAGTGGAGCAACATTAAAGTTTGGTAACAGTAAATAAACATTTTCGTAAATAGCAGTAAATAAATCTGTTAAGAAAATTCTATCACAAATTAAAAATAAACAGTATTGGTCAGCTAGAATAAAAGTAAAAACAATCGCTATAACATATTATGCATATAATTAAAATGTTCAATGTTTGAAACCAAAGTGTTGTAAGATTATTTTGTAATACTACATATATAATTACTGTAATGCAGCCAGTGCCAAAGCAGTGGCCACCTTGTGAATTAATGCACGATCATTCTGGCAATAAATAACATATGCAATACTCTAATATAGGAAGTAATTACCATATTTCATTAAACATTATACTCATCAAATCATCACTAAACCAAAGCGATGCCTTTTTTCAACCTTAATTGATCTGACTGCTTCGACAGTGTCTGTTGTCTGTCGTGTATGGTTTGATTATAACTGTACCTGGTAGAAATGTTCAATTTTGTAAACAAGAGTATATCGCTCAGCGCTTCTATAGTTTTCTCTTAAACGTGAAGACCCTCAAACGGGACCGCTCCCTTCTTGCACTGGCCAATAACCATTAGCAAACAAAAGATGAACCTGTACTAGGGGCGAGAGGCAGCACAATAAAATATGTTTCCCGGAGATACTGCTTGCACTGGCCAATAACCATTAGCAAACAAAAGATGAACCTGTACTAGGGGCGAGAGGCAGCACAATAAAATATGTTTCCCGGAGATACTGCTTGCACTGGCCAATAACCATTAGCAAACAAAAGATGAACCTGTACTAGGGTTGAGAGGCAACACAGTAACATCTGTTTCCCGGAGATACTGCTTGCAAATCGACAATCGCGCCTCAGTAAGGGACCAGTAAGTGGAAACTTGGCAACAGCAAGGGTTGGTTTCCAAACGGAAACCCCCTGACCGCAAAATTTAAAGACTTTGGAAGAAGAATGGGGCAGGGTCATTATGTTCTGAAAAAGTCTGTAAGTGCACAACTAAGGAGGTCAGTGGCGTCTCATAACCACACATTCACAATAATAAATCTCGCACACTATTTGTTTGCAGACCAATGTTTACTGTAACTTTTATTCTTCTGTTATCGCATACACTCCACCGTTTAGGTTTGCGCCATTAACTGTATATATATATATAATTGTTAAAATATTTGAAGCTACTATAGCTACTATAGCAACATGCCGACACGGCATTAATTCCCCAATTGACTCGCGTTTTTACTTTCTCTCCACA
The DNA here is from genome assembly GCA_030762935.1 of Hymenopus coronatus. Lineage (NCBI taxonomy): Eukaryota > Metazoa > Arthropoda > Insecta > Mantodea > Hymenopodidae > Hymenopus > Hymenopus coronatus. Next base: position 170,784,033 of record CM060892.1, on the reverse strand, counting down.
GTACATGGTACATAGGTAGAGAAGGTATTGTACTCCACCCAAAAATTCGATTCCCAGACTTCAACGGAAATACACGTTTGACAGTCAGTATCCAAGAAAAGCATTTAAAAAAAAAAAGGTCCGTGCGGTGTGTGTGTGTGTGTGTGTATGTGTGTGTGTGTGTGTGTGTGTGTCTTCAACACGATAACTCTAAAGCGAAAAGTAGATAAAATACTAAGCTTGGTGTTTAGGTTTAGTATCTTCCAAGGATGTGACACGACGATTGAGGGAAATTCCCCCACCCTAAAATTCGAAAATTTTGAATTTCTCAAAAATGGCAGCAGTTAAGATCAGAGATGGCTGGACCCGAGGCTAAAGCGCATACGTGGGAGATATAGGGAATTCAAATACACATGGTAGGAGGAGGGGAAACCTAACTTAGGCTTGCAATATTAGGTGTATTTCTTTCAGCCCTTTAAGGTCCTTTTCAAGGTCGTTTTCTGTGTTTTACAGTCGTTTTTTAGGAGTTTTCTCAGATTTTGACATATTTTAACTATTTTTAGCATATTCATATGTATTGTGGATGAAGTTTGAAGACCTGTTTTATTAGTTTGCAGTGTTTTGCTTTGCTTTTTGAGTGCCTTCAGATCATTTATAAGCCTTTTGTAGGTTTTTCGAGTGCTAGGAAAATTGTTTCGAATACTTTTAACAGCATTTCATGCAATTTGGATGGTGTTTAGGACTTTAGGCAGCTAGTTTCGGAGTACTCCTCAGACATTTTAGCTCTTTTTCAAATCATTTCACGCCATTTCGAGGGTATTTTGGAGTTCTAAAACAGTATTTTAGGCTTTTGCAAACGTTTTTCGCCCACATCTTACATTTATTTTGTAGTGTTTTCTAATGCCTTTTATCACTTTTATAAGCATTTTAGCAGTTTTGAGATTATTTTTCAGCGACTGTAGTGCTTTCATACATTTTTGAAGATTTTTAAGGTGATTTTACTGTTGCCACAGTTGTTTCGAATACTCTTAATGACATTCCATTTCGATGGATGTTTAGATCTCTAGAACGTCTATGTTTCAGGGCATGCAGCAGGCATTTTATTTCTTTTTCAACTCATTTTGCGGTATTTTGAAGGTATTTAGGACTCTAAAACGGGTATTTTAGACGTTTCATTCAATCTTTTTACAGTATTTTTCAATGTTTTCTAATGCGGCAATTTTTGCACATCTTGGAACTATTTTTCAGTGTTTGTAGTGCTTTCACGTGAATTTTCACGGGATTTTTAAGGTACTTTTAGTAGTGGCTTAGTTGCTTAGAATGCTTATAAAGGCATTCCATGTCATTTTGTGGATGATTAAGATTCTAGGACAGGTAGTTTCAAAGTGTGCATCAAGCATTTTTAGTACTTTTCGCTAATTTAAGGCCACTTTGAGTGCTGCAACAATCATTTTCGAACGCTTTTTTTAAAAGACGTTCCATACAATTTTGAAGGTTTTTAAGATCTATAACAGGTATTTTAGACTTTTCAGAAGTGTTTTTATTTTGCTAATATTTTATATTATTTTTCAGTGTTTTCTAATGATTTTTAACAATTTAATACCATTTTAGTACGTTTTAGGACTTTTTTTTCAGTGATTATAGTGCTTTCACATCTATTTTTCCGGATTTTAAGGTGATTTTAGTATGGTCACTGTTGTTTGGAATACTTTTAATACCATGCCATACCATTTGGGGAGGGGGGGGGTTAGGCCTCTGGACTAGATATTTTCAATGTTTCATCAGGCATTTTATTTCTTTTCCACTTACTTCGAGCCATTTTGAGGGTATATAGGGCTCTAAAACAGACACGCATTTTTTGGAAGCTCTTTAAGGACTTTGTGACAGCGACGAAGGCTATATTTTTAAGTACGTTTAAGGGCACTTCAAGCGTATTTGGGACAATGTCTTGTTCATGATGTCTTGTAGACCCTTCTCTTATGTTTGATGGTAATTGGGGTCATTTTACACTAGTTTTATGTCATTGTTGCAACAATTTTCTGCATTTTTGCAGTAATTGCTGTCATCGTTTCAATATTTCTGACATTTTTCACTCTATTTGTTACGTTTTATAGCATTTTCATATGTTCCTAAATGGTTTGGTCGCTTTTGTAGCCTATTTTACAGCTTGATCATATTGTTTCCCTTGTTTGTATCCTTTATAAACATTTCTATACACTATTTAAGTATTTTTTGCAGTCCCTGAAGAGTGATATTATATAATTTCAAACTTCAGCATATTCAGATCCTAACTTGTGAAGCGAGGGGATATGTTTGCAAAGTTTACAGTCTTTCTTAGGTTGTAAATTTAACATAACCTGATTTTTCGTTTGTTCATGTTTTTTATTATCTTCTCTACACGTACTATGTACATAGTGGTTAGAGAAGGTATTGTATTGCACCCAAAAATTCGATACCGAGATTTCACCGGAAATACATGTTTCACCCTGAATCCAAAGAAAGCATTTTTGGAAAAAGGTCCAAGTGTGTGTGTATGGGTGTGTGAGTGTGTGTGTCTGTGTGTCTGTGGACAGCATAGCTCAAAAACGAAAAGAGCGTTAAATACCAAACTTGGTATTTAAGTTTGGTATCTTCCAAGGATGCAACACAAAGATTTTAAAAAAAAATCCCCCCACCCTCAACTACCCTTTAGATGGAACTTTTTTCAAAAATTTAGATTTTCTCAAAAGTGACTCTAACGATTTTGATTGAAATATTGTATATTAAAGTCTCTGAAGACTATTTTATTCTGGAGGAATTTTGCATAACTGCTAAACCGTAAGAAATGGACAAAAACTTACCACACAAAAATGTAGAGCACATTAAAACACACCATTTATGTTATATAAAATTTTTTGGAGGAGTTGATCGTTTTTGAGATATTCCTTGATTTTGGTTTCAGCTATGAAAAACTTGTACCCTTCTCATACAGGAATGTGTCAACTCGTGTCCATACAAACAAAGGAACTTCAGTCACTTATTAACCAGCTTTTGGCTTCATTTTAACTTATAACACTCCCATATTTCGTTTCTATTCACAAGGAAGCAAGTAATAAGACTATTTCTGCTAATTTTTTCTCGATTAGCGTGAAGTAAATAGAAGAATAAGCTTATTAACAATAATTTGTTACACAGAAGTAGAGAAAGCCATGTGAATGGTACACATCAGATTTTTTATCTTTCAGAGGGCAACACCAGGAGCATGCTCCAAGTCTTTGTTGTCGAACTATTTATTGTTTACTGAACTTTGTTTCTTTGCGTTTTATTCGTCTTTTGTTGTTTTACAGTTTCTTTGTGTTTTACTCGTTTTTTGTTGTTTTTACAGTTTCTTTTAATTAAGATGTTTTCATCTAAGATTAACTATTCTGACCTTTTTACTTTCTCTACACTGCTATTTGCACAGTGTAGAAAGGAAGTGTTGTATTCCACCCAAAAATTCGATACCGAGATTTCACCTGAAATACCTATTTTATGACCCCCTGTATCCAAAAAAAAAAAAGTTTTAGAAAAAAGTCCGTGTGTGTCTGTGGTCTCATACTTAATATTCAACATATAAGTAATATTCAGAATTCAAATATTACTTAATACTGCTACTGCCTCAATATAGCAACTATACATTAAAAAGTTCAATGTTAGTATTCAAAACACATTTTAAAATGTATACTTTCAATATCTTTAACAACTAAAATCTTTTCAATTTCCACATTTAATATATTCAATTTCTTTATTCAAAGTTAAAATATTGAAAATGTAGAATCGCACTTCAATGCTTCATGCTTCTCTACTTTCTCCAGAATCCAAAAAACATTGTCCTGGCATCGGAGAATGAATATTATATTGCATCTCTTTACTGGTCTTTATCTCCTTCCTATCAATCACACCATTCTCCTGTATTTCTCTTCTCTTCCTTCTTCTCTCGATCTTAAGCTCCAACACTTCATTCCTTCACCTCTCCCTTCTCCTTCGTCTCCTTTTCCTACTGCTTCTCTTTTCTTATGCTGTGTCAATTCTCCCAATAATCATCCAATAATATTGTCTATTTCTATTTATTCCTCCTATTTCAATATGCCTTTCCTTCTCCATGCAATTCCACTCCATCATCTAAGTTCCCAACTTCAAAATGTCCATCTGCCTTGTTCTGATGTGTTATCTAATGGAACATTACACAGCAGTGACCTGACAACTCAGGTTTGACAGATGGTGTATGGAAACTTCCATAGGGTTTTCCATTAGGAAGGACGGAAGTGGACACGTCTCTTACGCGTGTCAACTCCATAGTGAGATGACTACCGAAGACCTCTGTGGGGGCGACATCTACCAGCTTCTAACTCTCTAGGTTAGTGCCGGAGGACATTGAGAAGTCTCACGACCCTGCATAGACCTATCTCCCATAGGTTTTGGGACCACTGCTCCGCCGAATCCAATACAATCCGAACAGCTCCCTTTCGGGAAGGGCTCAAATGTTCGGCCCGACGTACTTCTAGAAACTTCAGAAATACTAGGGGTGCCCAGGGTCCGCAGCTGAAGAGATCACAGCCTCTCCTCTAGGGAGGTTATCTAAAGGAAGCCAATATTCACTAAGTTCGTGTGTTGAAACCGGGTATACGTAAAGAAAAACACCTTAGAGTTATTAAGTATACATTCGTGCTGGCCAACCAATAGCTCCCATGCTTCCTATCCAGTTGATGTTGATTTCTTGTGGTTGCATAGTTGTCTGATCGATCCAGATGACACCGCGGTGCGATTCGCATTGGGAGGTCGTGGTTTAGATTCCAGTGGCCGACCTTATTGACACATGAATTGTTTTTCGAGTTTCCCGGGTCGCCAGGCGAATTCTAGAACATTCATTACATTCCCCGAATATCCTGTCGGTATATGCCGTAATGATTACTTATTAATCACTAATACTATTGTTTCCTTTGATTAAGTATATCTGCAGAATGACGAGTTAGAAATCGTAGGTTAGTTTTACAAATGTTCCTATCTTCAAATTTCTCTTTATTCTCAGAATTTCTGTATATTTTTGCATAACTCCGTTATTAAAAATTGTATTTTTATTACAGCGAGATAATTTCTTCACATTGTAAACGAGACTCATGCTCTAACTCTTTATTGAAAAAACTTACCCAACAGATATGTTCTCCCTTTCAATGAAGTCCCCTCTCCGATCCCTGCACTGCTCCATGCCAATTTTTCACTGCTGGAAGCAGTGTTGTAAGTCTTATGCTTAAGCAGTTCTGCTGTTGTGGACTCTCTTTGCTTTTTCCTAAACTGCATCCACGGACTCGAACCAGGTTCTTTTGAGCCCAGGCTTCACTTTTGGAAAGAGAGAAAAGTCGCATGGTGCTAGGTCAGGCGAATACGGTGTATGTTCCATCACTGGAATATTGCTTTATGCCAAAAACCTCTTCCTGACATCACGTTATGGGATAGGGCGTTTTCCTGATGAATCCAAGAGCGATTTTTCTACAGATCTGGTCTCCTTCGTCGCTCACTTTCATGAAGGGTTTTCAGAACAGTTGTGTAATAAACTTTATTGAGTCTGACCTTTAAACACCCAATCAATCTACATTAATTGTAGATAATCCCTCAGATATGAAAAAACAACAAAGAAAAAAAAAACAATCATCATTGCCTCGAGTTTTGAACTGCTCATGTGCGCTTTCTTCTACCTTAAGGAATTGAGGCTGTTCCAAGGTATGAATTATCGCTTAGTCTCTGGCTCGTATTGGGATATCCTTAATCGCACGCAATTACTTTGCGGAGGTAATCATGGTCATTTTAAATATTTTCAAAAGTATAAGCACACCAGTCCACTTGATGTTGCTTTTGCTCGTTTGTGAGGATTCTTGGCATCACTTTAGCACAGACCTTTGTCATGCCCAGATCATCATCCAAAATTTCGTTCTTGATGCAGGCAAGTTCTGAAATTGCTCAAATGCCAAGGCGTATGTCTTCAGTTTTCGAACAATCCTACCGACCTTCACCACATTATGTCTTCAGTTTTCGAACAATTCTACCGACCTTCTTCACATTATGTCTTCAGTTTTCGAACAATTCTGCCGACTTTCTCCACATTATGTCATCAGTTTTCGAACAATTCTACCGACCTTCTCCACATTATGTCTTCAGTTTTCGAACAATTCTACCGACCTTCTTCACATTATGTCTTCAGTTTTCGAATAATTCTGCCGACCTTCTCCACATTATGTCTTCAGTTTTCGAACAATTCTACCGACCTTCACCACATTATGTCTTCAGTTTTCGAACAATTCTACCGACCTTGTCCACATTATGTCTTCAGTTTTCGAACAATTCTACCGACCTTCTCCACATTATGTCTTTAGTTTTCGAAATGGAAGGATGGCCCGATTTCGGATAATTTTCGACGTCTTCCCTACCGTCCTTGAACCTCTTGACTCACTCCAAAACTTGCGTGCGAGTTAGACACTGATCACCATAAATTTGTTTCAACAGATCGCAAGTTTCTGTGGCGAGTTTTCCAAGTTTTGTGAAGAATTTGATGTTAACACTGTTGTACTTTAGAGCGCTGCATAATTCCGACGGGGATTAGGCACATGACCCGTTTCTAATAAGGCTCGTATCCAGACTAAGCACCATAGCGGCGTGAAATTTGATACAGGGATAGCCCCAGGCCAATCCCCCAATCTTCACTTTGTCATCGACGAATCCGGAAATGCGCACAACAATCAGTCCCGTTTATTAATTGCCACATCTCGTACTTAACAAACGTTTGAAAAAAAAAAAAAAGCCTATTATCTGTCCATCTTTACTTCACAGGCGTTGTAAATAAACTAGAATATATTCTTCCGCGAACGCACGTGTGTGTACACACCAGGTGATGCTTAATCATGTTCGTCTGCTGTAGAACTGTAAAACCGCGTACCTGCGTTTGGTAGGAAACGAAATGGCTTACCTACTTTCACTGTTCACAGATAATGATTATCTCTATGAAATGTACAATAAATAAAACACAATAAAATAGGCGAGTCGTTATTCAGTATGAAATGCAAAATTCTCCCTTAAAATTACATAATGCAGACATGTTGTTTCGAAAGTTGGCATACTTGTACCACACATAATGCAGTCACCTACCCCCCCCCCCCCGCCGAAAAAAATGAAATGGCGTTTTATTTATGGACGCTCTTTAACTACTGTGGTTCTCAGCGTCCCATTCTATACTTTGCTCAATCAGGCTTTAGGTTCTTTTACGTGCCATAAATCTAGTGCGCGGGACCAATGGTTTTACTTTCCTTCCGAAGGCAGCCATGTTAAGGATTTTTACGCCCGAAAAAATCCATCGTCCGCTGCCGGTTTTGAACCCGCGACCTTGAAGTATATGAAGTTAACATGGTAACCATTACACCACGGAGAAGAGCTAATCTGATGATGGAAGTGTTTCCACTCCTTCAAGGCAAGTCCCTTGTAGCGAACTGTCGCGCCGAGATTGATAATAGTCGGTCAACGACAATATTCACCATTCCCTCCAAACTCTTCCCGAACAATGTGCAGTACACATTTGCTGCATTTTTGGCTATCACTTATGAAAAGCTGCTTACATAAGATATCGCATCTTGGATAATTTAAAAATGTTGCACACTGTATGCTGTTTTGGGAAACACCAGTAAATTTTATTAAGCTGAGGATATTGTTTAATACAAAAGTAAGGTGCTTTTCACAAAACGTATTTATATACATTAGGAATAATTATTTTCTCGCCACTTTTTAGAGGTCTTCCTCGCTTATGTTTCGCAACACTGGTATCACACGCCTCCGCCATTCTTACATACAAACACTATGCTCTCTACGTGGTATGGTAACTGAAAATCGTCCATTGCAATGTGTGAACGCACAAGGCATGTGCATTGTTGCGTAAAGGAATAATGATTAAAATTCAACCAATTTCCGTTTATGAATAACTTGTACTATGCTATTTCGACAACATTCCATAATCTTAGGCGATATTTGCGTACTTCTTTCAGTAAATTAAGAGGAACTATTTTTATAGAGAAAAGCGGCGCAGCTTTCAGAGATTTTTTTGAGTCTTCGTGTCGCATCCTTGGAATATACTACATTTGTTGAATTTTTTCCCCGTTTTGTACTATACTGTCCACAGACACACGCGCGCATGCTCTCACTCTCTCTCTCTCCCCGATATTTTTCTAAAATTCCTTTTTGTATTCAGGAGATCTCAAAGATTCAAGATCCGGGGACTTTTTGGGTGGAATACAATACCTTTCCTATGTACATTATTCATACGTGGTAGAGAAAGTAATATGGATTTTGCATTGAATTTTTCGGAAACTTTGCTTACATATTTTAACCTTGGAGTTATGCAGTGCATTGATCTTAGGATTCGCTCCTTCTGAGGTCAATTCCGGAGCACGTGAATTAAAGTGTCTGTGCCATTGCAACGTCTGTAATGACTTGTATCCATGAAACATCCCAGAAAGGACTGTACTGAAATGTTCATCTTCAGCATTCCACGCTATTCTGCTTTAATGGACATGAAATATATTTTCAAGTTACTTACAGTTAAAATACCTAAGTGCATAAATAGTAGTCTGCATGGCGTTTTATCACATCAGTTTTAATCCACCAGTCCGGGTAGATAGCTATGGCTCGAGGGTCAGTAGAGGGCTCTATCTGGAAGCATTAGGATCTCGCCGGTCTCTGACTCCCACCACAACTTGCAATCCTCAGCAAATTTAGAAGCAATAATCCCAGTCCTAGCCGCAGTGCTGACACCTTCCTCCGCTGCTAAACCAAACCCGAGCCTAACTCATGAAATAATATAAACGTTCCTGCACGATTAACTTTTAACTTTTTCAATGTACGTAAGTCCAAGATAGAACAACATAAATGGTGAATTAAACATGGTTTATGATCAGAATAATTGTAACTGTCTGCAAGAGAAACTAAAAGTAGCAAATAACCTGCTACAAAAAGATAAAACGATCAATTACCGGATAGAATATCTGAGGAAGCAGGCGAAAGTAGTATGTAAAGAAAAACCGGATTCTGTTTTGCTCTACCTGAAACGTGCGAGAAGTCAGCTGTATGCAACTACTGCAGCTACTCCATACCTCTTTGTGCTAAAACCATTGCGCACTTCCCATCGCCAGCTCGTTATTTCGTTTTGCGCTAGTTGAAAACACGAAACTTAACATGTGCAGCGTTATCGTGAGATTATAAAACACTCAAATGAAGAACTCGTGATTAGAAACTGGCACTGAACTACTCAGCATGCGCACCCAACATTTAAACAGCCTACTATATTTTTTTTTCAAATGGGAAGATTTCTACTCTGCAGCGAATGAGATATGTTGTCGTGCTCTGCGTTGCCAGGTCTTTTCGTATTTCCCTCTCACACACACTGAGCATGCAAATCTGCCTGGCGACATAATGTTTATTCATGCGTATTATGGAAACTATTTGAGCTAAAAATCGGTGGTTTTTGAGGTTCTGCTACAAACATTACTCCCTATCTTCCTCGTGAATTGTTTCTTTTTTTAAAATTTTGAATATTTTGTCTTAGCGCAAGCAGTATTTATTAGAGACAGAAACACTTGGCGCGTTACTCTCCAGTTAAGTGGGAATGCAATATGACAACACAGCAGCACTCCGGTTGGCTACCGGTCTGGTGGCGCTCCGAGACAAACCTCGTTGATTTGAAAGTCACTGTAGATAAGTATGCCTATCGAAACGTGCACTCTGAATTGACTGTTTGCTATGACGTTCAAGTAGTAAAAGTATAACTTAACTTTAAAGATAATGAGATTCGAAATGTAAATGGCGTGTTATTTATGGACGCTCTTTAAGTGCTGTGGTTCTCAGCGTCCAATTCTAAAATGGGCGTGAAAGACCGCTTAATTTTGCTCAGAGGCCTCTCTATCAGCCTTGAGGTTCTTTTACGTGCCGTAAATCTACGACATGGGACCAAGGGATTTATTTCCCTTCCGAAGGAAGCCATGCTAAGGATTTTTATCGAATCTAATATATCACAATCACATGATTTTCTCTCTGCTCCTATAAACTATTGCAACAAACTGATGTGTGACATTCACATGGCTCTCTAGTTACTTTTTAATAAACCGTTCGTACAAAAGCTTGTATTTTAAGGCCTTTTCATTTATGAGCTAAAATGTCCACTCACACCCCCCTCTCTCTGACCTTTTTCTAAAATGCCTGTTTGGATTTAGGGATCTCAAAACATGTATTTCCGGTAAACATCATAACTCATAAAAGTCGGTTAAATACCAAACATGGTATTTAAGTTCGGTATCTTCCAAGAATGTGCATGAACATTTTCAATACTTCCCCCATTCCAAACTATGCTTCACAATTTAGATTTTTCGAAATATTAGGTTTTTTAAAAAGTGACCAATGAAGTTTATTAAAATGCCATGTATTAAAGATATTTAGATCACAAATAAATTGCATAACTTGAATTTTAAGGGAGTAGCCTCTGAAGCCATCTTTATTTTGGATGACTTATAATTGATAAACCCTAAAAGAGAGACAAAATCGTGCTGCATAAAAAATACAGATCTCGTTAAAATACCTAAAGTTATGTCCAATATTTTTTGAGTTAACTATTTCTGAGGTATTCCTTTTATTGGTTTAAATTTTCCAATACTTAAACTTTTCTAAAACGGGAAGTTGTCAATATTTTTATGTTTTAATTTTTTGTTTTTGTGTTTACTCCTGGTCATATAAAGAAAATAGAATTTTAATGCCTTAGCGATGAGCTTTATTTGACAATTGCTGTAGCCTTCATGCGAATTTAATACATCACATTTTAGCAGAATGATTTTGAGCAAAGGAAAAATTTTCGTTATAAAGTTAACTGCTTTAAGTACGAAATTTTGTACCTTTCTGACTTTTCATACTTGAACTATGTCATTCTCTCTCTCTCTCTCTCTCTCTCTCTCTCTCTCTCTCTCTCACACACTCACTCTCTCCCCTCTAATTCAAAGGATCTCAAAATAGTATTTGCAGTGAAATCTCGACATCAGAATTTAGTTTGGCTTACGCTCTACCTACCCTGTGATGGCTATAATTAAGAGTTCTATGCATTTTATTTGCCAGAAATATCCATTAGATATGACGTCTCTATAAGCATGAGTATGTCATTAGGTTGGTAAAAGTAAATAGACATACAAGGCTTGTTTCAACACGGTGAAAGTACAAACATACGTCTCGCTTTGTTAAGGGAGTTATTGCTCTTCGCATTTCACAGGAACTGTACTTCATGCTACTTGGCTTTGTAAGTGTGGCAGATGGTGATATCTCACAGCTCTCATGACTGGCCTACTTATATTGTCACTGTTTCTTCCTAGCATTATTTATGTATAATTACGCAAAGCGAACAAATTGGGTATTTCGGACGAGATGTAAGGACAGCGCGAATCACTGTACGAGTTTGCTAACACTTTTCTGCACGTGGCATATACAATAACGTTTACTTTCTAATCCATGTACAATGTACAGAGTAGATAGAGCAAATATTGCATTCCATCCCAAATATTCCATACCGAGATTTCATTTTTTTTTTTTTTTTTTTTGTAGACCCCTAAATCCAAAAACGTGCTTGTGAGTCTGTGGATGCCATTATTCAAAACAAAACAAACAAACAAAAAAAAACTCGGTTGAATACCAAACTTGGTATATAAGTTCAATATTTACCAAGGATATAACACGAAGGTTTTCAGAAAAATCCTCCCACCGTAAACTACCCCGTTACATGGAAGATTTTAGACTTTCTCAAAGTGGTTCTAACGAGTATATTTTATTTACATTGCGCTTTACCAACAGGTCAGGAGCACATGCGCAGGAATGACTACATTAAGACTTCATACAAGCCGCATGCTTTCCAACTAGTTACATTTTCTTCAAGTGTATTTATTTCCGGCGGTTTTCCTTATTAGCTGGCCACGCATTACCAGTGTAAGGACTGCATACGCCAAGGTTAAGGGAATGCTTCTACGTCCAAAATGTGTAACAATAAGAAATGAATATATACGTGACAGTATTTATTCTGAGTGCTCGTTTCTAAACAACAAGCTTGCGACTGAAAACATTAGTTAAAATCTGAGAAAATTTCATTCTAGGGCAGAAACATCAACAAACTGGAAATGGAGAAACAATAGTGGAGTTTCATTGTTAGGAAGTAGTTTCATATTTGCTAAGAACTGTAATTGTCATTTCCATGTTGCCAAATAAACTTCTTATTTCTGAACGTTTTTATAACAAAGCGATACCATTAATTATATCTGCTTTTAAATGAACTGCTTTGTGAAAAACGCTGGTAAAGTTTATGATGCTTTAAAATAATATTGGTTTATATTTCTCTTTTCTATGATCAAGCATATTGTTTAAAACCCTGTTGGTATGGCCACTGCTATTCGGAACTTCTTTATTACGTCGCTAAAGTATTAATTTGCTAGCTCTTTTAAAGAGCAGTACTATACATTATTTAACGAACATTTTTCTCTCCAATATAAAACTTATAGTGAAACATTAACAATGGTCTTAGGGTTAGGCATTAAGTCACGTTTTTAGAGCAAACCTAACAATGATATTACAGATTATGATATTTCAATGCAAATTAATTACACCATAAGAGATACACAAAAATGTAATCTCGTTAGGCCGACAATCGGCTAATTTTAATTATCCATTACTTTACATTTTAAGTGCCAAATGCAATATTCTCTTATGGAAAATTTTAGACGGAGAAGTTGATCACAGCACTGGAGAGATTGTGATCTGGTACCTGGAAGACGGAGGACATTTCCTGAGTAGCTTCAATAATATAATTACTGGAGGAAAAAGTGCGGTCCTGGAATAGTGTTGCAAGTGAAGATGATGCAGGTATATGGCGCAATGTTACCGGGTTAACTAGCGCACGAGGAGCGTACGTAACCAAGAGTAGCGAGATAGGAATCATATGCGGGCCTATATCGATTTCTACTGTTTTAATTCAAGTTAAACCAACGGTCGTGGCTTTTCCATCATACATTCAAGCTTCATTCTTTTCAGTCATCCAGAAAATAATTTTCTGTATGTCCGTCCATGATTAGCAGCCTCTTCACTTTTTTTTTTTTTAAATCAGTATTTCAATATTTGAACTTTCTCCCATTCTTTAACGTAAAATGAAAACAAAGTGTAGTCCTCCACAGACCACCTGCACAAATAGCATTAGCAGAGCTGGTCGCATTACTTGCTTCCTTATTAAGTAGAAGGGAAATAAGGAAATAGTCTAGGCTAAAGTGATAGTCAAATCTTTTAAAAACTGGTTGCTATGTGATTGAAATTCCTATGTTTGTATGGCTAGGAGTTGAAAAATGTTGTATGAGAAAAGTATAATAACTATTTTAAAGCTGAAACCAATAACAAAAAATATATCGGAAACGGTCAGCTGAAAAAAAAAAAGGACATTAGAAATGTGTGTTTTAACGAAATATACACTTTTTGTGTAGAAGTTTTTGTCTATCTCTTACGGTTTACCAGTTACACAACGTTCAGTATAATTCGTCCAGAATAAAGAGGCTATTACCAGAAAATTCAAGATGTATATTTCATTTGTCATGTAGGTATTATGATATGCGACATTTTAATTAAAATCGTTAGAACCATTTTTGAGTAAATCAAAAGTTTCGAAAATTTGTCCAAGTAAAGGGTAGTTTGGGGTGGGAGGATTTTCTTGAAAATCTTTGTGTCGCATCCTTGAGCGTACTAAACTTAAATACCAAATGGACTTTTCGTTTTTGAGCTAGGGCATACAGAGACACCTCACACATACATTCACTGTTTTTTCTAAAAGTGCTCTTATTTTGGATTCAAGGGGTATCAAAACATGTATTTCCGGTGAAATCTCGGTATCAAATTTTTGGGTGGGATACAATAACTTTTCTATACACTATGTACACTCGTGGACACAAAAAATGAGTCGTCCCCAGCTTCCATGTGTCAATCAAAGAACTTCGTGTATCTTCGCAAAAGCTGTGTTCACTGCACACAAAAGAAATTTACAATGGTTTGTGACTGACAGCGCAATAGTTAATTTATGACGACTGAAAACATATTACAGAGCAACATCATAATGGCGGAGAGGTTAAAAAAGCCTTGCTTCCACTCACAAATTCCTAAGTTCAAATTTCGCGCCGCTTGTTATTTTTTTGTGTTTGTTAATTTTATGATTGGATATGTAGAACATAATACTGCGTTAATATAACTTTGGCATCTGAAGCTATGGACCTGTCTATGTACACAAAAAACATATTTCTACTAACACTCGTGTTAAATAACTAAAGAAATATGTAAACAAAGTATTATCTAAAACATAAAAATAAATATATTTAATATCGTGTGAATGAACCCTCAGCCAGCAAAACTACAACTCAATCTTCGGGGCATAGACAAAATTAAATGCCTCCAATAGTGTAGAAGAGAAGCTACAAAATCCCAGGCGTTTTGAATTTGTGCCCAGATGCCATCTTTAGTCCTTCGCCCATCTACAGGTGAATTGGAGCGCATCTCCCTTTTTACCTCAGCCCACACATTCTCAATAGGGTTCAAATCTGGGTTCAAATCTGGGAGGCCACTCTGATATCCTGCCTCTCTGGAAACCAATTTGAAACCTTTCGAGATGTGTGGACAGGATGGTTATTCTGTACCATTTCAACAATTTTATCAGAACATCCCATCTTCGCAGAGGGAATCAAAATATTATCGAGTAGTACCATGTACTGCGCACCTCTCATCGCATCGTCAAACTGTCATAGCAGACCTATACCGCCCCTTGATATCCAGCCCCAACACGATATAGATATGCGACCATGGTGAAATTGTGGAGTCACGTATTTTACATCATATTGGGACCCCCCTTGGACGATAGACCTTTCCCTTATGTGTGGAAGAAAATGTCACCTCTTCTGAGAATATTACGATTCCAGTTGTGATTGGCATTTTCCTTTTGGGTCATTTTGTGAAGGGTGTGTTGAGTAAAAAAGAAGTTCCCACCTCCCAAAAAAATTAAATTGCACAAAATGTTTCAAAACATTGGTTTTCTTAACAATACTTTTAGTATTTTTTCATACTATACAGATTCCATTTTTTTTCTTTTTTACTTTGAGAGAGAACTGTTTGTACGGAATGCGTTTGCGGATCATTCTACGCGCCACATGCTTTCATGTGCAGTATATTTCTGTTTGGTAGAATAAACCCTAAAGCAGCATCATAATAACTATTAACTGTAGCGAATGTCGTGCATGAAATAAATATGCCTAAAATAAATAGCCGCTATGTATTTATTCAATATCATTAAGAGAAGGAAAAAAAAAATTACTACATGTGAGAAGCGAACTGCGACCCTCATCAGACGAGTAACCTACGTTTTGTCACAGCGCTACAGTGAACACACACGGAAGGTGCAAGGTTTAGTAATGCCGTCAAATAATAACTCTATCATGTTCTGTGTCGTTAATATTTTTAGTTAATATTAATAGTTTGTTGCTGAAGAAGCTTTAGTTAGGTATTTCATTATCTTATTGATCATATTGGAACTTGTGACAATTTGTTGCTGCGGCAACAGAACTGTATCGCGCATGGTGTACATAATGCACTATGCCGTGTAGGACAGGACTTTTTTTTTTGTCCACGGGTGTACATAGTACGTGTAGAGAAAGTAAAAAAGCTTGTCTCAAGTCTTAAAAAGGTAAACAGGATATTTGGCCGCGCCATGGCCGAGTGATTAGACCATTTGCTTCTCATCTAGGCGGCCCTGGTTCGATCCCGAGCGATCGCATGTGGGATTTGTGGTGGACAAAGCGGCGCAGGTTTTTCCGGGTTCTCCGGTTTCCCTAGCTATCTCATTCCATCGGTACTCCATCTTCATGCCATATATCACCAGTGTCATCGCTTGCGGTGTATAAAACGGGCGTTAAGCACTATCCAAAAAATAGGATGTGTTTATCTAACGCATACATGTTCCCTTAGCTTCGTCCTTTTCTACTCTCGCGCTGTCCCAAGTTGCTAATAACATAGTATAAATATTCTGTTGCTGTATTTTTTTTAGCTTTGAACAAATCTTCAACAGGGCGAGTCCAATTCAAGTTTATAAAACAATTACGACTATAGAGCAGAATATAAATTATTAATTGGAGGATTTTAGTTAGATTAATATGTTACGTTAAGTTGATATAATGATTTTAATTGCTTATTCATTTGTAGAATATTTTTATCATCAGATTGTATTACTTTTAAAGGGTTGTAAACTTTTGTGGGCTCAAATTTCTAAACAAAATGTGTTTTTCAGCAAAAGTCTGATGTTTACTCTTTCTGTGCTTAACACTAATTAACAAGATGATTGCTATTATTTTTAAATCTAGACTGCCAAAAAGAATTCTATACCTATGCAGTAGAAAAGTTATACAGCGAAAAACATTTTTGTTATTGTGTTTACTACGGGGACCAAGCGAGAGCAAATGTTGAAAACAGTTTGAGAGTTTTTAAAAGAAGCAGGAATCTTGTAATTGTTTCTATTCATTGTCTATGATAAAAATCGTCCATCTATTTCGCTCAAAGTCGCGAGGCAGAAGGCGCATAGTGTTCAGCGGTGAAGATTATCGTGAGTTTGTAAGGAAGTTTTTATAGCTTGTAGAACAGTGTGAAGGGCCATGTAGGATCTGTACAAACTGTTCAACAATACCATGTTTGGAAAAAACATGGAGAATACATGAAATCGTATGGATATACGCCTTGTGACAAACGAGAAAATATTGGAAAAGCTGATTGCTAGGCCTACATTCATTGATAGAAGTATATATGGACCTAACCTGGCGCTATTCATATGGCGCCACAGCACATTATATTCGACAAGCCAATATGCATTGATATCTCAAAAACTCTCATGTATTCCTACCAATAATATGGGATTGAAAACCTGAAGCTTATATACATGGATACGGACTCCTTCATTTATCGAGTCACAAAAGCTGACCTATACCAGGACAAACTAGAATTTCTTAAACATTCAGATATATCTGATTACTCTGCAAGCCAAATGTGCCATTCTACACTAAACAAAAAAAAAAAAAAAAAAAAATGTTGGGAAAGTTTAAAGCTGAGGCTAACGGAAAAATCATCCATCGGTTTTTCGGACTGAGACATGGGATGTATGCTCTCGATATTGATAGATATGATGAAAAAGATTAAAGGCATGAAACGAAACACTATTAAGCAGAGCATGACATTCGACAGTTGTACAAACTGCCTTAAAAACAATGAAATAATAAGAACTACTGTGAATTTGATCATGTCTCATCTGTAAAAGTTAAGAAAATCGCTCTATCGTCCCATGGTGATAAAAGAGTGATTGTTGATGGTGGAATATTAATCTATGCTTATGGACATTACAAAGTTGTGAACGTATCATGACAGAATGCTACATGCATTGCTCATAATCGGTAGTGTGGTAACAGGAATTTGGAGTTTCAACTCCACTCTGATGCACCTAGCAAAGGCATACAAAGAGAAAATAATAAGAAGAATAAGAATGAGGTGTGGGGGGAACTCTGCCATTAGGATGAATTTCTAATAGTGGTCTCAAGCCCAGATAAAAGAGGAAAGACGCCTAACTTTCCATGCTGGTTATCTTTATTTAAAAACGAAAATAAAAAGTGAAAATACTAACAATAACTCGTAAACTAATACGATCACTTCAAAAAAAAAAAAAATCTGACGTGTTACACTCACATGTCTTTTTCTTGCTGCTGAAATAAATGCCAATGAAGGAGACGATGGGTACAGGAAACGAGGGACAGGGGAGTGTGATGGAAGGGGGAACCACCCAAGGAGTCATCTACGGACTTGGGAAAAGTAAGTAAAAACTCAGAATGAGCGGTCCCTGTAGAATGGAATCCGGGACATCTTGAATGCTAGTCGTACATGTTACTTCAAAGTCACCTTGCCGACAGGACTGCTACCAGGTATTGAAAATCAGAATACACACTCTGGACACCGTCTGTAATCTTTCCGTAGGCCGCTTGAGCCACAGAGAATCAGGTCGCTAGTGTTCTGGATAACAGTTATCTCAGGGAACAAGAACATTTCCTAATGAACAGAGAAATTCTACTCTTAAGAATAAATATAAACCTACGAAAAGCTTAGGTGGTCACAAATGATTATTAAATAATATTATCGTTCAAAAGTTCAAGCAAGAATCGTAAATAATAATCGATAATTAGTAGCAAAAGGTAACCACTGTTTAGAAAGTTTGATTTGCGATGACAGAGATGATACACAAAATAAAGTATGTACTCTCCAAAATAGTTGGGGAACAGTTACCAGAAATGTTAAAAAACGTCACATGTTTTAAAATGTGGCTGCTATGGGATTGAAAATCTTTTTTTTTTGCTTGGTCAGAAGTTGATAAGTTCCTCTGTTAGAAAATTTTAGGCATTTTAAAGCTGAAACCAATAACAAGAAATATCTATAAAAAAATGGCCAACTCAACGTAAAAAAAAAGTATACTTATGACATAAATTGCGAGTTTTAAGAAGCTCTACATTTTTTGTGTAGTAAGTTTTTATCTATCTCTTACTAGTTATGTAAAGTTTATTTTATTTTTATCCAAAATAAATATCAAGATACACGTTTTATTTGTCATATTAATATCTTAAATGAAGGGATTTTAATCAAAATTGTTAGAGCCATTTTTGAGAAAATCAACATTTTCGAAACATTTTTCAGCTAAAAGGTAGTTGGGGATGGGGGGATTTTCTTAAAAATCTTCGTGTTGTATCCTTGGAAGATACCAAACTTAAATACCAAGTTGGTATTTAAGCGACTTTTCGTTTTTGAGCTATGCTGCCCATAGACATACAGACCTTTTTCTAATTTTTTTTTGATTCAGCGGGTCCCAAAACATATTTCCCCTGAAATCTCGGTATTGAATTTTTGGGTGCAATACAATACCTTCTCTATACACTATGTACATAGTACCTGTAGAGAAAGTCAAAATAGGCTCTGAAGTGACATCTTTTAAGTAGATTTAAAAGATGTATCAACTTACATTACATAAAAATATTAAGGCATTAGGGAGGAATTGCATATTTTAATATGAACGATAATCTAAAACTTTATTGGCAGAAAATGAATGAATGAAATAGAAACGATGTAAGATAAAACGCTCCTGAAACAACTATGGAAATACAACCCTATAGCAAAAAGATCTGTGGACAGACGCCAAAAAAATAGCAGGCAATCTGAAGATAGAAACAGAAAATTTACTACACCCCCCTGTGAAGTGTAGAAGAAAAAGAAATAAATGGTTTTCATTACAGCACTAAAACTATGGTCACATTCACATGACTTTCTCTACTTATTCCTTTACAACTTGTGCTTACAAAATCCAAATCTTCTATTTACTTCTTTCATTAGATATTTGCACATATTTTCAGCAAGTTAAAGAGACATTAAAGTTTTAAATAGCGGGTTGCTGTGTGGTAGCTTATGTACATTTTTAATTTCTCTACTTAGTGCATAGGTAGAAAAGGTATTGCACTCCATCCCAAAATTCGATACCAAGATTTCCCCAAAATATACGTTTTAGTTTCCCCTGTATGAAAAAAAGCGCGCGCGCGCGCGTGTGTACATGTGTCAGTGTGACTGTGAACACGATAAGTCAAAAACGAAAATCCGGTAAAATACCAAACTTGGTAATTAAGTTTAGTATCTTCCAAGGATGCGACACGAAGATTTTGAGGAATATCCCCCCACCCCAAACTACCCTTTACATGGAAAAAAATCGAAAATGTCGATTTCTCTAAAATAGTGCTTAATAATTTCAAATAAAAGACTGTATATTAAAGATATTTATATGACAAATAAAATGTATAACTTGAATTTTCTGGAAATAGCCTATGAAGATCTCTTCATTCTGGATGACTTTTGCATAACTGGTAAACCGTAAGAGGCAGACAAAAACTTGCTACCAAAAAATGTACTCGTTGAAACACATAATTTATGCCACGTGCATTTTTTTCATGGAGTTAACCATTGCCGAGATATTCCTTGTTATTGTTTTCAGTTTTAAAATACTTAAAACTATAGTCATACGGGAATTTTTCAACTTCTGTCATGCAAATAAATGAATTTCAATCACATAGGAACCAGCTTTTAAATTATTTGACTGTCGCTTTAGCTTAGTGTATTGCCCTAATTCCCTCCTACTTACAAGGAAGCAAGAAATAAGATAATTTCTGGTAATGTTTTTCTCAATTAGCATTAAGTAGATGAGGAATAAGATTTTTCACAATAATTGTTACAAAGAAGCGGAGTTCATGTGGTTGGAGCACATCATATTTTTTTTCTCACAAAAATATCTGAAGCAGATGGCACTTTGATCATAATTGTTAGAACCATATTTGTGAAAATAAAATATGTGATGTGTTCCATTCACATGAGTTTTTCTAGCTGTCCCGCAAACAAACGATTCTTGCAAAATATTATTCTTTTATCTACATCATGCTAATCGAGATAAATTAGCAGAATTAGTCTTATTAAGTAGAAGGGAAATAAGGGGGTGCACTAGGCTAAAGCGATATTCAAATACTTTAAAAGCCGATCGCTATGCGATACAGTTGAAATTCGTTCTGTTTGTTCGTTCTAAGAGTAAACAAAAGAGAGACGAAAAAAGTATCTTCCTGTTCGAGGAAAGTTTGTATGTAGCTTAAACCTGAAACCAATAACACGCAATATCTTGGTAAGGGTTAATTCTACAACAAAACTTTATATGACATAAATTGTGTTTTTTAACTTGTGTATCTCATACGGTTTACCTGTTATACAAAAGTTATACAGAAGGAATCCTGAATGAAGAAGTGTTCAGAAGTTATTCCCAGAAAATCCAAAATATGCATTTCATTTTTCATAAAACTATATTCAGCATATACTATTTTAATCAAAATAGCTAGAGCCAGTTTTGAGAAAATCAACACTTTCGAAAAATGTTGCATGTAAAGGATAACTCGGGGAGGGAGGATTTTCCTGATAATCTTCGTGTCACATCCTTGGCAGATATTGATATATACAAGTTTGACATTTAACAGACATATTGGTTTTGAGTTATGCTGTTCACAGACACTAAGACACGCACTGGCATTTTTCTTAAAATTATCATTATGATTCAAAGGACCGTAAAACTTGTATTTCTGGTGAAATCTGGATTCGAAAATTTTGGTGAAATATAACACTTCCCCATCCACTATGTACATTGTATATGCGTGCTAAAGAAGAAAATAATCTGATGTGTTCCATTCACATGACTTTCTTTACTTCTGTGTAATAAATTATTGTTAATAAGCGTATTCTTATATTTACTTCATGCTAATCGAAAAAAATAACAGAATAGTCTTGTTACTTGCTTCCTTGTTAGTAGAAGCTAAATATGGGAGTATCATAGGCTAAAGTGAAGTGAAAAGTTGGTTACTAGGTGACTAAAGTTCCTTTGTTTGTATGGATACGAGTTGACAAATTCCAGTATGAGAAAAGCTGAAACCAAAAACAAGGAATATCTCAAAAACGATCAACTCCTCGAAAAAAAATTATATAACATAATTGTAAGTTTTAATGTGCTCTACAGTTTTTGTGTGGTAAGTTTTTGTCCATTTCTTACGGTTTAGCAGTTATGCAAAATTTCTCCAGAATAAAGCAGTCTTCAGAGGCTATTCCCAGAAAATTCAAGATATACATATTATTTGTCAGATAAATATCTTTAATATACGATATTTTAATCAAAATCGTTTGAGCCATTTTTGAGAAAGCAACATTTTCGAAAAAAGTTCCATGTAAAGGGTAGTTGGAGGTGGGGGGAATTCCTTGCAAATCTTCGTGTCGCATCCTTGAAAGATACCAAACTTCAATACCAAGTTTGGTATTTAACGGTCTTTTCGCTTTTGAGCTATGCTGTCCACAGTCACACACATGCACACACACGGACCTTTTTCCAAAAATGCTTTTTTTGGATTCAGGGGAACCCAAAACATGTATTTCCGTGAAATCTCGGTATCGAATTTTTGGGTGCATTACAATACCTTCTCTATACACCTTGTACATAGTACGTGTAGAGAAAGTAAAAATAATTGAAACATTTGCATGCAAAGAGAAGTTTAGGGTGAAAATCTACGTGTTGCATCCTTGGAAGATACTGCAGTTAAATACCGGTTTGGTATTTAACCATATACTAGTTTTTAAGTTAAGATTTTCATAGACACACACACACATACAAACACAAACCTACACATACACACAAACACATACACGTTGACATTTTTCTAACTTTGGGTAGTTGGATTAATGGAGACTCAAAACGTGTATTTCAGCGAAATCTCGAAATGGGATTTTTAGTTTCAGTCTGTACTTAATCATAATTAAGAAGAAGACAAAGTAAAAATGAATCCATAACATTTAGTAAAGACAAAGAAGGCTACTTCTAAATTTAACACAAAAACAATTTTCGGCACTGATATACTCCTGGCAATTCACATCATTAATAAGTAACAATATTTTTATCAGTAATAATAATAATAATAATAGATTTGATAATTCTAACCCTAAATGCCTTTTCCGGTAGGATTCACTCCAATCCAAACGGAGCGAAGTGGCGCCACTGGAACTTTTTTTTTTTTAACCTTGTTTTTCTGGATTGCTGTTTTCTTACTTTTACAACACACACACATAAACACAAACATATAACACCCATGCCCAAGGCGGGACTCGAACCCACGATCCCCAGCGCCACGAAGCACCAAAGCGGGACGCCTTGGCGAGCGCGGCCATGGGGACCGGCAGAACTCGCATTTGGGAAGCCTCAGGTTCGAATCCCAAAATGATCCATAGGGCTTTTTTTTTATTTTGTTTTATTGTTTTTGTTTTTGTGATTTTACCGGATGCTGAAGTGATTCTTCTACCACGACTCTCTTCTTCCCCTTTTATACCTATCACTTCTCTCATTATTAGTTTCGGAATTGTAGGAGCAGGGGTCGGTGTTCAGCGTTTTGCATCTGAACAGGGGATGAGACCATTAGAGTTTTCTTCCCTGGTGTCGTTGTGGAACTATTCAGGAATTGTGTCATTATTCTCAGAGCAGAACTTTTACTGGAAACAATCTAATTTAAACTGATTTAAATGTATAACATTAATACTATTACAATAAATTTAAAGTTTGTTTAAAAGAAAGAACATTATTTCCAGGTTGAATATAAGTACAAATAGTTTGATACATGCCGTAATAAAAGGTAATACATTTTGGGACCCCGCCGAGTGAGAGGTAGCTGCAAAGGTTTAAGGTTTTTTTTTTTCTATCGGATGCGTTCGAACTGTAAACATTAGGGACCCCATCAATGCTTGCGCCACAAGTCATCTAGAATTGGTCGCCCCCCATTCCTCCCTCCCAGCGGTCGCGGTAGAAGCTCAAAGAACCACATGATTGACTTGCAGAATTCCTTTCCTTTCGTCCGTACCTTTAGCATTAAACGTTCCTCCAAATTCATCTGTGCAAAGATGCGCTGCTCCAGGTTACGTCATAAAATTCGCTTCACTGATGCTTGTAGTTAGAAATCGTTATAACCGAGCCGTGACATCCACCCAGTAGTTTTTAGATATGCCCGCGCGGTTTGTTTGTGGTAATGTTAGCTGATTAGTGAAGCGATGCACGCAGTCGCTCGTTGAAGTAAACAAGCGGACTTCCAAACGGGGCTGGGATGGGCCGTGTAACAGGACTTGAGTAAGTATTGTCTTACATTTTTGTCACCGAGCCAAAAACATTGGTTCATTGGAGCACCGTACTCTTGTTGAAGGATACTTTTACAAATTAGTAAAGCAATGTTTTCCTTCTCTAGCACGTTTACAATCTACACAGTAGATAGAGAAGTTATTATATTCCACCCAAAAATTCGATACCGAGATTTCACCTGAAATACAGGTTTCGACACCTCCCAAATAAAACAAATTAGAAAACGATCAGTTGGTTTGCAATAGTGTATGGGTGTGTGTTGTGTGTGTTTGGGGAGGATAATATAGTCGGTTAAATACCAAACTTGGTATTTATCTAAGTTCGGTATCTCCCAATGATGCGACACGAAGACTTAAAAAAAAAAAAAAAAAAAAAAAAAAAAAAAAAAAAAAATATCTCCACCCTAACTACCTTTTACACATACACACACACACATACACACACATATGTGTATATAGCAAAATGAATGCTATGCCGGCCTGTTGCCATGCTCAGTGGCAGAGCAACCTGCTAGAGACTGGGAGATCCGTGGTTCAAATGCCGGCTATGGCATTCAATTTTTCAGTCTGACTCTTCCTATCCAAACAATATATATATATATATTGAATTTTCTGGGAATAGTCTCTGAAAAAACTCTTCTTTCTGCATAGATTTTGTGTAACTGGTAAACCGTAAGGGATAAGCAAAAGCTTACACAAAAATATACATCTCATTAACACAACAATTTGTCAATGTATTTTTGTGAATTAACCGTTTGCAAGATATTCCTTGTTATTGATTTAAACTTTAAACTACTTTCGTCTCTCTTTTGTTTTACTACTGACTAGCAAACAGGTCCGAATCTCAATTTTTTCATATAGCGATCAGTTTTAAAGGATTTAACTACGCTTTTGCTTAGTGTATTCTGTTATATCGCTTCTACTTGCAAAGAGGCAAGCTATAACAATGCTATTACAACCATACTTGAGCCCAAAAATATGAAGCAATGTACACTCTTATAACCCATCTCCAAAAACAAAGAGAGAGAAAAGTTGTCCCCAGACTCCATATGTCAATCGCAGGACTTCGTGTTGTACGTTTGTAAAAGCTGTGTTAACAATGCACATACAGGAACTATAGAATGATCTGTGCCTGTGACTGTCAACTTATAAGCTGCTGAAAACAAAACTCGGATAACGTTACAGTGGCCGAGAGGTTAAAGAAGCACTGCTTTCATTCATAACCTCCGAGGTTTAACTCGCATTACTTGCCATTTAAATGGGTTTTTTTTATGACTGAATAGTAGAACATAATGTAAATATAGCAGTTTACGTTTTGGGACATACACTTATTCACACGAAAACAATTAAACTAAAATACTCTTTTATGGCTAAAGAAGTAAATGAAAATAAGCTCTTATCTTCTAAAATTAAAATGCATAAAATAAACAATTACTATTGGATGTGTGAACCTTCAGGCCCACAATATTCTGTGACTAGGTCAAATTAAAAAAGCCACAACATTCTAGGCTTTTTACTTTCTATACACGTACTATGTACGTAGTGTACAGCGGAGGTATTGCACTCCACCAAAAAATTCGATACCGAGATTTCACTGGAAATATATGTTTTAGGGTCCCCTGTATCCAAAAAAAGCATTTTCAAGAAAAGGTCCGTCTGTGAACACGATAACTCTAAAACGAAAAGTCGGTAAAATACCAAACTTGGTATTTAAGTTTAGTATCTTCCAGGAATGTGTAACGAAGATTTTGAGAAAAATCCCCCCACCCCAACTACCCTTGCATGTAACTTTTTTCTAAAATTTTGATTTTCTCGAAACCCTAACGATTTTGATTAAAATATCATATATTAAAGATATTTACCTGGCAAAAAAAAAAAAAAAAATATTTATCTTGAACTTTCTGGGAATAGCCTCTGAAGATTACTTTATTCTGGATGACTTACGGAATTTTGCATAACTGCTAAAACCTAAGAGATGGATAAAAACTTGCCACACAAAAGATGCAGAGTAGATTAAAACACACAATTTATGTTATGTACATTTTTTTCGTGGAGTTGATCGTTTTTTAGGTATTCCTTGTTTTTGGTTTTAGCTTTGAAAAACATACTTTTCTCATACAGGAATTTGTCAACTCCTATCCATACAAACAAAGGAACTTCAGTCATATAGCAACCAGCTTTTGACTATTACTTTAACCTGTGCTACTCCCTTATTCCGCTTCTACTTACAAGGATGCAAGTAATAAAAGTATTTCTACTAATTTTTTCTCGATTAGCATGAGGTAAATTGAAGCATAAGCTTCATAACAATAATTTGTTGCAGAGATGTAGAGAAAGTCATGTGAATGGAACACATAAGATTTTTTGTCTACGGCTGTACATAAATACTATATATTTTTCTTAAAGACAATTTTGACAGCACCTTTATTTTTTAATAGTTTGTAAAAGTAGCCTGAATAATATATTTAGGAAAATATACTGCATGTTTCATAAAATGCGTTTCGTTTGTCCTCCACAAACGCCCTCTTAATATAGGTCAGTGCTTGCGATCCATGTGAAATTACTTTTATAAAAAAATTCTTATTCATTGATTATATAATTCGTCTAGCAATTCTCAATATAGTAAATCATATCTAGCCATGCTTAACATTAATGATTAAATGTAACAATAACAATACACTATCATAAAAATAATGTACATTATTTATAAAACAATATTACAACACCTCCAATCAATTAATTGTATCGTAAAGTTACTTCCGCGGAGCCTTAACAGAGTGGTTAGACCATTAGCCTTCCACCTATGTGGCCGGGTTCGATCCCAAGCGCCCACTTATGGGATTTGTGGACGGGGTCTGGGCGGGATTCCTCCACCATCCATTCCACCAATTGCTCCATCTTCACCTTTCCTATCATCCATTTCGGTCTCATTTCATATCGTCTACTTCCTCACTCTCATGCTGGCTACGGACCGACCACTCGTTCCTGTAGTTGGCTCCTCGATAGGGTTTTGACCCCTGCACCCGCTTGTAAGTCCTAGAGGTGTCTGTCAGTCCTAAATATGGGAGGATGAGCCGACTATGAAAAAGTTACTTCCGTGCAGTTACAGGAAACACCACTGAATTTAGAACCCGGTCTGCTCTTCAGCTTTCCTGGCGACAAACGCTAATGGGAGTTGAACAAATAAAGCCGGCTACCTAGAGCTTGTTCTAAATTTCTGTTCTTTCAGTAATGTGCCGAAAGTCAGTGTTTCTTTGTGCAGTACAATACTTTAGGATCCACGTATTTTTACTGACGGTAAAATACTTCTGTGCAAAATGTGTGAGCAGACATTGAACTACGAAAGAAATTTTCTCATCTCAACATAAAGAAATGGGCCTTACAATAGTTCAATGTTTTAGATTTCCTTTATTTACCTCTGTAGATATTGAGAGGATATTTTCTCAGAGGAAAAATGTATTCTCTGACAGCAGACACAACATGGCCTCAGAACATTTAAACAATTGTTTGGTTGACTTCTGCAACAATAAGGCATTGTAATGCTTAGACTTTCAAGAAACACGTTTTTTTTTTCTGTCAAGAACGATTGGCATTTTGCTTACAACTTTAAAAGTTAGTTTAAAAATGTAATACAATACGATGTTAACATATTATGCTGATTGTGTGATGGAATATTGCAATCTAGTAAATACTTCTGCATAATGTAAGGTTTTACTACTTGCCTTTTATTTCCTATTTTAGCTATCTACACTTACTTCCGGCTTCTGGATATAAGAATTCTCGTATTGCATACGAAAACTGAAACATGCTGAAATGAAAATTGAGGCATGAAGAAAAATGTGGTACATTCATACAACTTTCTCTACCCATTCTTCAGCAAACCTTTCCTTAAAAACTTATTCTTCTATCTACTTCGCTTTAACCGAGGTAGGCATCTACAAAAATACTTTTATTGCATATTTCTTTTAGATACAATGGTATCAGGGGAACACAGTGAGCATATGCGACGGTCAAATCCTCAAAGAGCTGGTTATTTTGCGGTTGCTTTGAATAACGTTATATTTGCTTGACCAGAAGTAAGAAAAACAAATAATGACTTACCATTTGAGAGAAAAGTTTAAGTATGGAAAAATTTAAATCTATAACAACGATTATCTCTTAAACAGTCAACTCCAAAATAAATAAATATGTATACATATATTATATGAGTGGTTTAAATAAATTGTTTGTTTTCACGAGATCTACATTTTTGTCTCGTTTTTGTTTACCTCTTACGGTTTACTAGTTATACAAAAGTCATCCGAATAAAGAGGTCTTCAGAGGCCATTCCCAGAAAATTCATGATATGTATTTTATTTATTATGAAATTGTCTTAAATATATAGTGTTTTAATCAAAAACATTAGCCTCTGTCGGAAAAATAAAAAAATGTTCAAAACATTTTCCATGTACAGCGTAGTTTGGGGTGGGAGAATTTTCGTGTGTGCGCGCGAATCTTTTTCTCGAAATGCTTTTTATTTTTATTTTCTTTCGTTTTTTCTTATTCATTTTTTAAACTTCGGGGAACACTAAAACTGTATTTACAGTGAAATCTCGATATGGAAATTTGGGTAGAATGCAATCGTTTCTGTACCTTCTATGTAAGTGGTAAAGAAAATAAAAGTTGGTATTTATGTTGAGTATCTTCGAAAGATTTTCTCAAAAATTCCTCTAACGGTTTGATAAAAATATAAGCATTTGAGATTTTTTCATGTGAAAATTAATATATATCTTGAATTTTATGGAAATAAGCACTACTAACATCATCCAGTTCTTAAAATCTGACATGTTTTTCTTATCTTTATTGAAACGTGAAATCTAGCTATTTCCGCAAAGGTTTACCTTAATTAAAATTAAATAGAAAAATACGATTGATTAAGAATAGTTCGCATAGGTACTAATAAACGATATAGGGTATAGAAAGTCGTGTGAATATAACACATGAATTTTGTTTAGGTATACATTTAATATGCCGAGTTAGCTTTGTAGGAGCATAATAAAAATAAAAAAATTCTTAAGAACTTTTTTTTTTTTTTTTTTTTTTTTTTTTTTTTTTTTTTTTAATTTTCGCTACTGCTTAGTAGGGCCATTTATCAGAGAATATATATGCACCTTTATGTTTCTTTATTTTCTACTTTCTTTTATTTCTTTCCCTTAATTATATTATCACTAGGATTTGGATAAAACAAACCGAAGGACTTATCAACAAAGAAAAAAAGAATATTGTTCTTTGAAAACTTTCGCTCAAAAATAAAAGAATGCTCAGAGCAGTTTTTTCCAGCTTGGGTTCGCGCTATAGAGTAACAGAGTACTCAGGACTGGAAAGTTTCTGCATGCAGAATGCAATACAACTTGGAACTGAGGGCAAGCTGTCATCTGGCAGCTGAATGAGGGGGCAGGAAGGACAAGTACTTCAGCCAGAGACATATTGCTTATCACGCTTTCCATCCATTCGGGTTTCAAGAAGGGTTGCTGCATACGCGTGAGTTTTCTGACTTGGCGTGTGGTAAAACCTGGCTTAGAGGAATCTGGCGCAAATACACACTGTGTTAATTAAATGTGTGGTGTATTTCGTAAGTTATATTTTCCTATAAAAATATATATATTTTAGTAAATAGTTTTTATAGTATCTATTAGTGTCATGAGAAACACTCGGTTCATGTTTGTCATTGAGGCTGCTACCGAGCTTACGTTCTTAGAGAGGAGTCAAGCTACGCCCCAAGTTTACTGGATGGGCTCTCTCGCTCACTCTCACTCTCTCTCTCTCTCTCTCTCTCTCTCTCTCCTTTGGCCAGTAACTCTGTCACACTCATGCTTGGAGAAATGGGTAATCAAGCTCTCGGGCTCCCCGCATATTTTTATGTCTAACCACTTTGCTGTTACTAGGCACAGAAAATAAATACAGATTATTAGGTTGTCCTCATATATGTATAAGCTATAGGTACATTTCACTAATGACCTTACCAAATATGTATTTTATTTAAACACATGCATAAATAAATGAAGATGTCCTCCCTGCTCAGTATCATATCCAAAGTGAGATAACTAAAATATTGACGCTACCTCTAAGAAGGATTGAATTACAAATTAATTACTATTATCATAAAGCTATAAATTAATAAAAATAGTCCTTGACTTGTTCTGACCAATCCATCATCCTTAAAGGTATGCCAATAAATTCCCGACCTTAGTTATACTTTGAAAAAAAAAAAAAAAAATAGGTTTACTCATCTAAATGAACTACTTGTACATCCCTTGGAACATCAGTAAATCAAACGATATCATCCGTTCCAGCCAGCAAATATCACCTCAAACATGTCCCTTTGAATTTGACTGCGCTCGGGCGTTTAGGATCACCCGCTCTACTAATACGTTTTGATGATTGCATATGCAGCAAAGTTTAGGTTGCCTCTCTTGGTTTCCTGTCTCAATTTCGAACATTACATGACACTTGTATTAAATGTTAGTATAGTTTATTTTCTAGGGCGTATCTTTTCAATAGTTTTACCTAAATTGTCCATTTTGTTTGTATTGATAACAGCTGAAATTCGCATTTTGGTTTCTGTCACAGCTTTATATATAAATGATATAAGTAAGTTTGTTTGCAGTGAACCAAGTGCTTAGACATAATGAAGCTTTCAGATAGGCAGAATATCTGAATATTTTTGTTTCTTAAAACAGGTACTAGAACTACAATACATAACATTAGTTGTAGTATATGTACCTACTTGATACTACAAAATTCTTTTGCAATAGCAATAAAATGGGTATTATTTACATCCTTCGACTTTCTCCATCCATATTCGCATATTTTGTATCGATTCTGCAAACCATTATTTTAAAAGCGTATCTTTATATTTACGTCAATCGAGAAAAAAAAATTGCAGAAATAGTTTCTAATGCGTTTCGTTTTAGGTACAAGGGGGATAGAGGAATCCGAATCTTATGTTTAAAAGCGGATTGCTGTATGCCGATCTTCAAATGACATACCTTTTTATGGCATTGCGAGAAACAACTGAATGATGGCAGCTTCAAAAGGTAATGCATATTGGACATTTAAACAAATGGTCAACATCTCGAAAATGGGTCATGGCACAAAATGGGTGTTTGAAACAAGTAAATGTTTTATAAATATCTTATTTAATCAGTTATACAAAATTATACAAAAAGTATTTCCCAGTGAAGAGACCTTCCTAAGCTATCCCCCCCCCCCTAAGTGAAAATAAACATTTTATTTGAGTTGTAAATGTCGTAGATATATGGTAGTTTAATCAACATTTTGAGAGCAATTTTTGTAAAATAAAAACAATCGAAAATGTTCACACAAACACACGGAACTTTTTCTAAAGATGCATATTTTTATGTTCTCTGGCACGTATGTACAATATAATAGTAGATGGAGAGGGTATTGTATTCCTCCCAAAAACTATAATGAGATTTCGCCGGAAATGCATGTTTTGTGCACCCCTCACAAAAAGAGAATTTTTAGATAAAGGTCCGTAGGTGTGTTTGCGAATAGCATAGCTCAAAAACGAAAAGTCCGTTAAGTACAAATTTGGTATTTAAGTTCATTATCTTTCAAGGATTCAACACGAAGATTTTCAAGAAAATACCCCATCTAAAACTACGCTTTACAGGAACATTTTTCGAAGTCGTGATTTTCTAAAAAATGAATAACGATTTGGATTAAAATGCCGTACCTACATTAAAGATATTTACATTACAAATAAAATGTATATGCTTAATTTTTTGGGAAATAGCCTCTGATGTCCTCTTCATACTGAGAGAATTTTATTTAACCAATAAACCGTCAGAGACAGACCAAAAACTTACTATACAAAACATGCAGATCTTGTTAAAACACGATTTAATTTTTATAGAGCTAACCATTTTCAAGATATTCCTCGTTATTACTTTAAATTATAAGAAACGTATACTTTTCTCAATCGGGAAGTTCTTATCTGATTAATATGTATTTTATTTTACTCCTGACCAAGGAAAGAGAGCTGAATTTCAATGATAATCGCATAGCGACAGCTTTTAAAAGATTTGACTGTCGTTTTAGCCTAGTGTATTTCCTTGTTTGCCTTCTACTTAAAAGGAACTAAGTAATAAGGTTGTTTCTGGTAATTTTTATCTCGATTAGTATGCTGTAGGTAAAAGAATAAGCTTTTGTAAGAATATTTTTTTCGGAATAAATAGAGAAAGTCATGTGAATGGAACACACCGGATTTTTATTTAAGGTACATACATTGATAAATTGAAGTGGAGTGTTATTTATGCACGCTCTTTAACTGCTGTGGTTTTCAGCTCCCATTCTATACTGGGCGTGAAAGACCGCTTACTTTTGCTCAGAGGCCTCTTTTATTAGGCTTGAGGTTCTTTTACGTGCCGTAAATCTACGACACGGGACCAGCGGTTTTACTTCCCTTCCGAAGGAAGCCATGCTAAGGATTTTTAAACCCAAAAAAAGTATATCGTCCTCCTCCGAGTTTGAACCCGCGACCTTGGGTATGTGAAGTTAGCATGGTAACCATTACACCACGGATAGCGACTTAAGGTACATTAAAAGGCGTATTTCCGATGAAATATCGGCGGTTACTATGTACAAATTAATTTCTGGCTGTAAGCAATCTTCCGCATTCACTTTTAATTCATAGTAAAAGGCTTTACCACAACAACTGGAATGGTTGTGTTATCTTGTTCTTAGATAAAGAAGAACAGTTCGTCGCCGATGGAATACTCCGCAGCGCCAAATAGTTTGCATGCTTCTAAGCCTGATACGTGAGAAGGTGTTAGGTATTGCACCAGAGAATGAAATAATGATGCGTGTCCCGGACACATGGATCGGATCTCGATGAAGCACACGCAACGCAACATTCCTGAGCTCGGTCGCGACCTGGTCAGTTGAACCACCCCAGGCTTCCGTTACCTCTGTCACCGTTACGCCGACCTCTCAGACGTCACATCACCATTGTCGACCAGCAAGAAACTATCCAACGTACAAGAAATCACGCACTTTTTATTTAAGCTGTACAAACTTTTTATCCTACTAATAACCTGTTCAGAGGTTTGTCAATGGAGACGGACGCCGAGCATTTAGTATGCGGGAGAATCTGTCTGCTCTATTCTGTACAGAACTGTCCTCCTCCTTGTTTCTATTTAAGCTAAGCATGTTTTACAATTTTTATTATATTTATTTCTTATTGTATAATCATTCTTTATTATGTACCTATATATATATATTTTTTTTTTTTACTTTCTCTACTACGTAGAGTAAATATTGGAGGTGTGTATTCCACTTAATAATGCGATGTGAGATTTGACCTGAAATATGTTTTGAAGACTCCTGAATAAAAAAGAAATGCTGTGTATTCTGTGCATAACTTAAACGAACATTCGGTTAAATGCCAAACTTGATATTTAAGCCCATCTTCCAAGGATTCACCACAAACTAGTCTTTATACTGAACAATTTTCGAAAATGTTTCAAAAATAACCATATTAATTTTGATTAAAATACCATAATTAAGATAGATATGTTCATAATAAATAACATATATTTTCTAATGTTCTGGGAATAATCCCTAAGGACCTCTTCATTCTGGATGTCTTTTGTATAACTGATAAACCGTAAGAGGTAGACAAAATCTTACTACACAGAAAATATTTATCTTTTTAAAACAGACAATATTAAAATTCTCAAATGGAAAGTCATTCGTTCTCTCTCTCTCTCTCTCTCTCTCTCTTGGTCATTCAATTGGAACGGTATTTTAAAACCATCAGTATAGTGACTAGTTCTTAAAAGATTTGATAATCACTTAACCCATTGTATCTACAAAGAAATATGTAATAAAAGAATTTCCACAGATGCTCTCGACTAACATGAAGTAGATAGAAGAATACGGTTTTTACTTTCTCCGGCAAGCATTTGCTATATGCATAGTAGATAGAGAAGGTATTTATTGCATCTAAAAATTCTATTGCGAGGTTTTACCAGAAATATATATTTTGAGGACTCCTGAATCCCAAAACAGCATTTTTAGAAAAAGATCCTTGTGTGTCATTGGACAGCGTAACTCAAACATGAAAAATCGGTTAAATACCAAACTTGGTACTTAGGTTCATCTAGCGAGGATGCGACCCGAAGATTTTCACGAAAATTCCCTCAACCCCAATCACCCTTTACATGGATCATTTTTGGAAATTTTCTATTTATAAAAATAACCCTAATGATTATGATTAAAATGCCATATATTAAATACATATATTTACGTGGCAAATAAAATGTATATCCTGAATTTCTTAGGAATAGCCTCTAAAGCTCTCTTCATTCTGGATGACTTTTGCATAACTGGTAAAACGTAAGAGATGGACAAAAACCTATACACAAACAGTGCATGTCTCGTTAAAACACAGTTTATGTCATATACAGTTGTATTTGTAGTGCTAACCATTTCCAAGATATTCTCTGTTATAGGTTTCAATTTTAATTTTTTTTTTCAAACGGGAAGCTCTCATTCGATCCATATCCCGTTTGAGATACCGAACCTATTGTCCCTTTTGCCAAATGCACAATCAATACGATATTTAAAATTAATGGCAAAATTACCAGTTGTTTGAGTGTGCACGCCAGTGTTAACAGTTCGGTAAATTCCAAATCATGTGAAGTTAGAGCTCTCCGCCAAAACATGCTAGTGGGTGAGTAGGTATAGCGCTGGTCATCAAGTCCCACGATACAAAGATCGCACCGTTCTCTCAAGTTTCCAGTTTTTAGTTTTCTAATTGTCTTGTTTTTCTCAAAGAGTATACAATTAGAGCAGCACCAACACGCTTGGTTTACATATCTGAAGCTAAAATAATAAACTCTCCAGAAAAATTACTTTCAAAAGACTGTGAATGATATCTACGTAGCATTCAATTTTAAATGCTGTAACTGTCAAGAAACCTGCGCAGTTTAATGTCTTAAAATAATTAAAATTGTTGAAAGCATTTATCTAATGTGTGCTTTGAAACGTAGTAACTGAACTATGATTTTAGTGGTGGAATAAAATAATCCGGGTTATAGCCAGGATTCGAACAGCGGTACTTTGATTTTATCCGTAAGTAGGTATTATGCTGTTTTAACCACTTGAACTACTGTGGTCCTGGGAGACTGCTGTTTTGAAAATCCTGTCTAATGCGTATTGTGAGAACCACAAATTGCAAAACATTGTGTTCATATTGCAATAGTATACACATTATGTGTAAGAAAATAAATTGCTTCAATAAGGTGTAAAACGGAGGTCATACAGACTAACATCCTAAGAAATCTAAGCTGCGAACTTAAGAACTCATGTGCCTTGTGCTGCCACGTAGTACCATTGTGCATGCTTAAGAGCCCCGTTTACCAGATTTCCGTTGAATCAGTAGAATAATTACTGAGACGAACTTTAGTTTCCTGTTGTGTGGTTCACATCATCTTGGAATTTTAGACAGCGTCCGAGGTTTATTTCTTCGCAGGTGCAAGGATGTTGCAGGTCGTCACATCGAAAAGTTCCTCTGGTGACCTGTTGTATTTCGTGCTGCGGATATTGCATTATTTCTCCAAGTCTCTTTCTACTTGCCTTTCGTGCAGAGATGAAAAGTAGAATTCACTTTCCTGACTAGTACATAGTTCTTAATTCGTTTTATGTAGGTACTTGTTTTACTACAGAAATAGTTATTCATTTTTATTTTATTCGAAGTTCATTTAACACAATTGATATTGTTTGGTTAACTGTGCCTACAATTGTAATGTACACAGCACTTCAATGTGTGATACGCTGTATTTTATTTCTTCAAGGGGTAGATGCAATTGTTATTGAAACGCTCTCCGCTGCACCTGCATGCTAATTGTGCATTACATTTATTTTATTGGTCAGTACGAATACATCACATTAAGCAATACGAACAGCTCATTATAAAAGGGAGAGAGAGAGAGACAGATAGACAACATAAAAATAAATGTGTCTAAAGCTTGAAGGCTCAACTGACTCGACATTTTAAACCGATACCTACCGGCTACGATTTTTATGCTCATAGGTTCCCCATCGCAAACTGTTTATTTGTGTACTATCTGCAATCCCGCCAATTTGTGCGGTCGAATTCTGGGACATTCTGTATATATATTTACTCTGTGTTCAAAAATTCATTCTTCCAAATAGGTGTCTACACTAGTGTCCGAAAGTTAAGCATAATTCGGAAAAGAGAACTGAAAGGGAAAACGGTGAGCGAGCGCCATTAAACGTTATCACAGTGTGTGTCTCCCCTTACTAGTGGTCTCTGATAGGTATGGGGTTCACGCTTCTAAGGTCAACAACATCAGAGCAGCAAACCAATACCAGAGTATCAGTCCCAATGCAAGGCTCATCGGTTATCGTTCTCCCATTGTGAACAGAGAGTAGTTCTTCGCAAAGTGCTTACAAGTCAGCACCAACATGCCTCAAAGACGTCAACTGGACCTTGTTTTGAAGGGTAGAATTAATGGACGTCTAGAGGTAGATCAGACACAAATCACAGTCTCTCGGGCCCTGAATGTGCCACAAAGTTTCACTTCCAGGCTTTGACAACGGTTCCAAGGAACAGGAGGTGTTCGTCGGATCTCTATACTAGTCCCCACAGATCACAACGCCGCAACCGGAGTGGTATTTGACCACAACAGTACGACGACATTGGAGAATGCCCGCGACACAAATGTTTTCGGAGCTTGCTGCCATCTCAGGCGTTCGAGTTCCGAGGCAAACATTATACCGGAAGCTCAAAGCAGTCAACCAGCATGTGTGCCCTACTCACTCGAATACACATACGGTCCCGTTTACAATGGAGTCAGCAACGTCAACATTGGACCCTGAATAAATGGAGGAACGTGCTGTTTACAGATGAGTCCAGATTCAGTTTGAACAATGATTCTCGTAGCACAATAATCTGGAGAGAAAGTGGAACCCGGTTTCATCCCACCAACATGTGAAAGCATGCCCATTTGGTGTTGGTGGCATACTCGTGTGGGCAGGCATAATGTGCAATGGACGTACAGATCTGCACATCTTCGACGGTGATACTGTGAATGCCCAGAGGTACAGATACTGGAACCACATGTGCGACTTTTCAGAGGTGCAATTGGTTGACACCTCATCTTAATGGGCGATAATGCATGACCGCATAGATTCTGCCTGTTGGACACAATCTTCAGAGGGAAGATAATCAGCGCATGGACTAGCCAGCTACATCCCCGGATACGAACCTATAGAGTATGCCTGGGATGCATTAGGAAGACGAGTTAC
The DNA here is from genome assembly GCA_030762935.1 of Hymenopus coronatus. Classification (NCBI taxonomy): domain Eukaryota; kingdom Metazoa; phylum Arthropoda; class Insecta; order Mantodea; family Hymenopodidae; genus Hymenopus; species Hymenopus coronatus. The sequence continues at coordinate 170,746,857 of CM060892.1, read as the reverse complement.
AGCCCGCCAGCCTCCCAGACCTCCGACGTGCTCTCCGTGAGGAATGGGAACTGTTGCCTGCAGAACTCTTGAACCACCTTTGCAGCTATGAGGGGTCACCACACCCCATATTAACCGCTCAGCACCGTCATTGTCGTCGTGGAAATTCTCGTCTGATTTTGTGCTTGCGTAAAAAGGTGTCCCAATGTCAATATTGTGTGCTATTTCTCACTCTATTGCGATGCATTGGTAATAACATATTGCATTATGCTTAACTTTTGTACACTTGTGATTGGTAATAAAATATTCAATTATGTTTAACTTTTGTACATTAGTGTAGCAAACAACTCCTATTGCAAATAGTGAGCGTACCCAAACATCTACTTAAAACTGTAGTCATTATATATAATGTCAAAAATAAAAGTAAAAATAAGGACTAAGCATAGTAATTGAGATTTTAATAATGCTAAGTATATCTCTTGTCAACAATCTTGTTTGCCACATATATTGAGGGTTACCAGAAAATTACAATTAGAATTTTAATTTTAAAGTGAATGCCATACCTTTAAATATTAGACTCTTTCTGAAGATCAAATTGTGTTTGAGAACAAGTTATGGGGAGCGATGCTTTATTGCTGAACATTATGATTTAAGAATACTAGTTGAAAATATTCAGAGAAAAACATCAAGAAGATGGATTATTAATAATAACCCATTGGAATATGTAAAGCAGCTCAGATATGACATCAACATTAAGGAATCCAAATTTTAGCCACTATTACAATTAAATGAACACTTGATCTATAAAAAAAGATGAGATACATTCACATGCCCTTCTCTGTCTCTTCTGTAATAAACTATTCTTAGAAAATTATATCCATCTACCTACTTCTATATTGCTAATCGAGGTAAACATCAGCAGAAATGATCTATGACATATTTTCTTGTAGGTACAAGGGAAATAAGAGAATACATTAGGCTTAAGTGATAGTCAAAGCTTTTAAGTGTCGCTATGGGACGGTATTGAAATTTCACTCTATTTTCATGACTAGGATTAAAAAAATAGGTGACTTCTCATCTAAGAAAATTATTGGAAAATAGAAACCAAAAATAAGGAAGTAAGTCCATCTCCGTGGTATAGGCAGAACATGCTAGCTTCGGGTATCCAAGATCGCCGGTTCAAACCCTGTGGAGGGTGATGAATTTTTTATCGAGCGTAAAAATCCTTAGCGATGCTTCCTTCGTTGGCCACGTGTCGTAGATACACCTACGGCTCATAAAAGAACCTCAAGCCTGATAAACATGCCTTAAGCGGTCTTTCACGACCAATATAGAATAATCACGATGATAATCACAGTAGTTAAAGAATAAAGATAACCCTACATAAAACTCTGTTTAATTTTAAAAACAAGGAATATCTCGGCAGTAGTTAACTCTACAAACAATTGCAGTTGACATGAGTTGTGTATTTTAACGAGATCTGCATTTTTATATACCAAGTTTTTGGCTATGGTTTACGAATTATGCAAAAGTCATTCTGATGAAGAGCACTTCGGTGGCCATTCCCAGAAAATTCAAGATATATATTTTATTTATTATGAAAATATATTAAACATGTGCTATTTTAATCAAAACGGAGCCATTTTTTTAAAGAAAACTAGCACCTTCCAAAATGTTTCCACGTAGTTTGAGATGGAGGATTTTCTTGAATCTTTAGAAGACGTTGAACTTAAAATATATCAAGTTGGTATTTAATCGACTTATGGTTTTCTATTTCTAAAAATTATTGATTTTTCTTTCTCTACACGTACTATGTACATAGTGTATAGAGAAGGTATTGTAATGCACCCAAAAATTCGATACCGAAATTTCACCGGAAATACATGTTTTGGGTCCCCCTGAATCAAAAAAAAAACATTTTTAGAAAAATGGCCGCATGTGTGTGTGTGTGGGGGGGGTTACATAGCTCAAAAACATAAATACCGTTAAATACCAAACTTGGTATTTAAGTTAGGTATCTTCCAAGGATGCGACATGAAGATTTTCAAGAAAATCCCCCCCCCACCCCAACTATCCTTTACGTGGAACATTTTTCGAAAATGTTGATTTTCTCAAAAATGGCTCTAACGATTTAGATTAAAAATCGTATATTAAGGATATTTACCTGACAAATATATATCTTGAATGATATGGGAATAGTCTCTTAAGACTATTTTATTCTGTATAAATTTTACTTAATTTTGCACAACTAGTAAACCGTAAGAGATAGATAAAAGTTAAATTAACAAAAAAATTAGAGCTCGTTAAAACACACAATTTATGTTATATATATTTTTGAGATATTCCTTGTTCTTGGTTTCAGCTTTAAATTTTCTCATACGGGAATTTGTCAATTCATGTCCATAGAAACAAAGGAACTTCAGTCACATAGTAACCAGCTTTTAATTATCACTTTAACCTATGGTACTCACTTATTTCCCTTCTCTTACAAGGAAGCAAGTAATAAGACTCTCTTGCTAATTTTTTCCTCGATTAGCATAAAGTGAATATAAGCATAAGATTTTTAACAATAATTTGTTGCAGGGATGTAGAGAAAATCATATGAATGGAACACATCAGACTGTTTTTCTCTGGAGCGTGTATTTCCAATGAAGGCAAGGCTTTTTAGTAGGCCAGTACCTCTTTACGGGCGACCCACTGTTCCCTTGCTTGCGCGGTGAAGATATCATTCGGAAGCATAATTATGTGATTTCCCCCGTTATATATTGTATATATATATATATATATATATATATATTCTTTGAACTGTGTTCTGTTGGGTTCTGAAGATGTTTACGTATGTCCGCAAAAAGAAGCGACTAGACAGTGCTTTGACATTTCTTACCCAATACAATGATGAGGGAGATGCATTCTTAATTAGAACTGTGACCGATGATGAAACTTTGGTTTGTATTAACACTCCAGAATCAAAACAACAGTCGATGGAGTGGAGGCACACAGGATCTTCCACACGACAAAAATTCAAAACAACGTTATCAGCACGAAAATTCATGCGCGCTGTGTTCTATGACAGGCGCGACATTCTGCTTGTTGAGTTCCTTCCCAGAGATGAAATCATCAAGGCGGTACGAAACTGTGAAACATTGAGAAATCTTCGGCACGTGTTCAAAACAAAAGGCGTAGACCACTTAGCAACGGCATTGTGTTGCTTCATGACAACACACGTCTCCATGCTGCTGATGTCTCACTAAACCTTATTCGACAATTCGAATCAATATCTTAGAAAGGTAAAGAAAAAAGAAAAAAAAAAAAAGTGAAATTCCATTGAGTTGCGCTTTCGTTTACAAATTGCCAAAATTTACCAAAACGCTTAAAAGGTCCGAGATTTTTATTTTCACTCTTACTAATTATGATTTCCCACTTTTAACATGGTTATATTTGAGGCGTGTCTGAAAAGTACGTGTCTGGAAAAAAGGCATAAAATATTTGTTTTCACAACCTTTATTTGTGCACGAAAGAGCATTCCTTAACCTAATTGTCGACATAGTTGCACATTGTTCAGGCATTGTCATAGTGAGGAATCAACTTTTGCATGCCCTCGTCAAAGAAAGCTACTGCCAGTGAAGACAGTCGGTGCTGAATTTCGTGTTTAGCGTCGTCATCGATGTCAAAGCGCCTTTCTCCGGACTCACGCTTTAAGTTCAAGAACAAGTGGTAATCAGAAGGCGCAAGATATTACGCCGGGTGAACTGACGTTTTATTCCTACTAAAGGTGATTTGCAATATTTATTAGTGTTAGTAATGCTTTAGTGAATAAATGAATATAATATGTATATTGCAAATGACGTTTCTCGCTCTCGATATTTTCTGTTCCCGGTTGGAATAGAAACGGCTTAAACGTTAATAAGCTCAACTTGCGCTTTAATGTGACCAATTTTTACTTTCTCTATACGCACTATGTACATAGTGTATAGAGAAGGTATTTGCACTCCACCCAAAAATTCGAAACCGAGATTTCACCGGAAATATATGTTTTAGGGTCTCCTGTATCCAAAACATTTTTTTTTCAGAAAAAGGTCCGTGTGTGTGTCCGTGTGTCTATGAACACGATAACTCAAAAACGAAAAGTTGGGAAAATACCAAACTTGGTACTTAAGTTTAGTATCTTCCAGGGATGCGACACGAAGATTTTGAGAGAGAGAAAAAAAACCTCACCCCAAACTTCCCTTTACTTGAAACTTTTTCCGAATATTTTGATTTTTTCAAAATTAGCCCTAATGATTTTGATCAAAATATTATGTATCAAAGATAGATAAAATGCATAAAATGCATATCTTGAATTTTCTGGGAATAGCCTCTGAAGGCTACTTTATTCTGGATGAATTTTATGGAATTTTGCATAACTAGTAAACCGTAAGAGATGGACAAAAACTTACCAAACAAAAAATGTAGAGCATCTTAAAACATACACTTTATGTTATATACATTTTTTTCATGGAGTCAATAGTTTTTTTAGGTATTCCTTGTTTTTGGTTTCAGCTTTGAAAAACGTACTTTTCTCATACAGGAATTGGCCAACTCCTATACACACAAAGGAACTTCAGTCACATAGCTTTTGACTATCACTTTAACCTATGCTACTCCCTTATTTCGATTCTATTTACAAGGAAGCAAGTAATAAGACTTTTCTGCTAATTTTGTTCTCGATTAGCATGAAGTAAATAGAGGCATAAAGCTTGTTAACAATAATTTGTTGCAGAGATATAGAGAAAGTCATGTGAATGGAACACATCAGATTTTTGTTATGAAGTAAACACTAAAACCAGCTACCAAATGCTATTAAGAATTTAAAAGTATTGTATTGTTCAGAGCTTGTTTTGGACCGTTTCTTATCTGCCAGCTCCGTTGTTGATGGCTGGCTGATAGAGCGACGATTTAAGTAGTGGTTTCGAGAGCTGTAATCATTCCATCTCTTGCTCTTCTGCCTTGCAAAGTTTCTGCTTCGTGCCTGACCTAGCTTTCTCTCTTCCTAATTTTGATTCATCTTGTACAGTTCACTGTTTAACAAAATGAAGTAGGATCCATGTCGAGAGCCGAAAAATCGGTCTTAAATCTACATAGAATTATCAAAAAGGTAGCTATGTCAATTTGTTTTCTGTTGTGTTTCGAAATTCATTATCCACAATACGAATAAACTTAGTAGTTACTATTTCCTTTATTTTTAATTGATTTTTGATAAGTAGAGGAACTGTGAATTTAAAATGTTAAACTGAAGTTAGAAGAATAGAAACTAGGAGAGAGAATTTTAGTGTAATTCGCTTTAATTATACCCAAACTGAGAAGTATAGTGTGATTCGCTTTAAGTAATTTCGAAACCACTAAGGACGAGTCAGTTCATTAAAAGAATGTTATTGGGTAATGTAAAATGTAAATAGGGCAAGTATTAATAATTCTATCCAAAAGTTGTATGTCCAAATTTCACCGAACTGTAGATATCTCTTCAAGTTCCCTGAAAAGAAAACCTTCAGCGCGCGCATGTACATATGTGTGTATGTGTAGTTTGTGTATGAACAGGAACTCATAAACGAAAGTCGATTAAATAACAAACTTGGTACTTAAGTTCTGCTTCTTCCAAGGATGAAACTTTAAAGCTTTATAGAAAAATATCCCACTCCAAACTACCCTTTATATGGAATATTTTTTTGAAAATGTTGATCTCAACGATTTTGATTAAAATATCATATGTTTAAGATTTTAATGGCAAATGAAATGTTTTTTTCTTTAAATTTTCTGGGAATAGCCTCTGAAGACTTCTTCATTCTGAACAACTTTTCCATAACTGGTAAACCGCAAGAATTGTGCAAACGCTTTTTTGTTTTGCTTCTTTTTTTGTTTTGTAGTTTAACCTCCTTTTAACCTGGTAGGCCATATGGAACGATGAATGAAATGGGTGAAATGATGCTTAAATGAATTAGGGATACATGGTGCTTAAAGTTACTTGACTTTCGCCTTCTCAGTGTAAGCGAAAACCCCGAAGAAAGCCCTATCCGGGTAACTCAAACTCCGGAGATTCGAACTCAGGACCTTTTGAATGTGTATAAAATCTTATTAAACAATAAACGTTGATCTCTTCAAAACATACACTTTATGGCAAATGTATTTTGGGAGGAGTTGAATATTTTCGAGTTGTTTCTTTAACTGGTTTGCAATTTTAAATTACTTATAATTTTATCAAATTGGACATCATTATTCTTGCTCTTTCGTCCTCTCACCCTTGGCCATACAAGGAGAACGGAATTTCTAAGCCATTTCACAGCGTACCGGTCTTAAAAGGTTTGACTATCGCTTAGTTCTGTTAATGTTTGTCTCGATTAACATGAAATAGAAGTGCAAGAATAGCTTGTACAAGAGTAAGAGAAAGTTATGTGAGTGTAACATGGATTTTTTATGCTCTTGTAACAGAGATTAAAGAATTTTAGTTCTAATTAAACAGAAAAGTCTTTTTAGCATATCTGTTGTTTATAAACTATGTCGGTTTCGTCATTTAGCTTGCGAGTACTAAAGTAACATTAAACCTCGTGTTCTACACGCGCATTGAAGTCTCTGCCGCTCTCTCAGCGGAGTGCTCTTTGAAGAAATTTGTCCTCATTGACAGTTAATGGATTTACTTTCCAGAAAGTATATATCCCGGAATTCACATTAGCGTCTCCTTCCTTGCTTTCCTTCTCGTCTGATGCGTGTTTGATCAATCATGCTGATTAGATCATTTGATGATGTTACGTATATACATAAGTCTGAATGCTTCATCATAAAGCCTGGCTGCAAGTAAGAGTTCGATTGTTAATGTTGTTCCAAAAAACGGTTACATATTGTGGAATGTGGATGAATATACAGTTATGAATGTTTTTAGAATGAAGGAATTTGTTGAGCACAAACACTTCTGAAGTTACGATCAAGCAGCTTATACGATGTTTAACGGAACTGTGGGACATAAAAAAAAATGAGGCTTCTCATATTTAAGAAACGCTGAGACTCAAAAAAAATACACATCATAGAAGCACAATATTCGAGAATTTGAGAAAATGTAGATGTGTTTTATCACACACTTTTCATTGTTTATATAGATGCCATTTCCCAAAGACATTCTTTCAATAGACATAGAAAGACAAAGAGGACTGTCGCTGCGAAGGATTCTCAACGTTTTGGTTTTTCATCCAGTGGTCCCGGATTTGATTCCCGCTTGGGCCGGGGAATTTTCTTTAACTAGAGTCATTCCTTATCGCCCACAGATACTGAAGTAGGTATGTGTATGTGTATTTAATAGTGTAATATTGAACAGCTAATTTCAATAAACCTTAATGTTTAGCGAAAAAATGCCAATAATTATTTCTAAAGCAAAGACCAAAGAGGTTAGAGGGGAGTTATATAAGTGAAACATTAAAATAAAAAAAAAAAATAAAAAAAAATAGAAGGTTCAGAAATACCAATAACTCAAGGTTCATTTATTCTATTCGCAGTCGACTAATGTTGCTAAACTACAAATGTCTATTTATTTTAAATCGCACATGTTTAACTATATTCCAAATATAATTGGAGAGAACTAAAATAATTGTATTTAGGTTTAGGTGTTAAATAAAAGTGTGAAGCGTTTGATACGACATAGATCAAATTAGAAATACCTGTGGTGTGAAATAGCCCCTTACGATGATAAAGATGTGGAAAATGAATACACATCAAACTATTCAGTAATCCTGCCAATGATCTCTTTGCTTCACCAGAAATACCACAAAATTACAAGTGTACACCGATAGATATAAACGAGTCTCGAAACCTGGATGCGGCATAGTCACCTCCTCACCTCAAAAACTAACTCTTATCGTTTACCAGGTTACTTCTCCATCTTTTCATGAGAAGCCGTCCTGAAAACAATTGAAATATGCTAAACTTCACCACTTGTGAGCTTCTCTGACTCCTGTCAACAGATTGCTGTTGCTAACAGATTCTCTAAGAATTCACTCATTCAAAGTAAACAAGAACGGGTGTATTATCACTACAATAACGGCTACCAAGTTTCATTGGTATGGCTTCCATCACATAAAGGCATTATCGGAAATGAAAAGGCAGATGTGGCAGTTAAATATGCTACGAGGCTGCAACAAATTGAAGTTGGATTAAGTGGTACACGTCAGGATGAAAAAAAAAAAAAAAAAAAAATGTTTAAAAGCTTTATCGCGAACCACTGGGACAAACAGTGGAAATCTACGCCCTGAACACTGCAACTGGTTAGGAAATCTGTTACAGAACCGGCAATATCACATCTTAAATTCCGAAGAAAACAAAAAGTCCTACTTACCAGGTTGCGCATCGGCCATTTCATCCTCAGCCATGGCTATCTGATGAAGAAAACAACCAAAGATCCACGTCCGAATTGTTCAGCCCGAGAAGTCGTATCAACATCTCACCTTATCCTCGAGGGCCCTGCTTTACTGAACGACAGAAGGAACTTAAACCTCAAGAGTGATCTGTATTCCATTTTTAACACCACCGAAGGGTGCAGAAAAGCTATCAAGTTAATGGAAATATCACAAATAGTGTCTTTTATATAATGAAATTTAATTGTTGTAACCAGAGTTTCATACTATTACCAAATTACATATACTACATTTTACTGTTACCAAAATTGAAAAAGTTGTTTATGACCACAGTTGTAATATATTTGTATTAAATTTTGTATATATGTACATTGATCTTGATAGGTAAGAATATTGTGGTCGCTGATGACCTTTGTTGCTATAAAGTGACCTTAAATAAATTTAAAATAAATAACCTGAGCTACATATTTTGTTTGGCTAATAACTTTTTCTATCAACTGTCTCAATCGTAAATGACGAAGCAAGCATGCAAGGGAAAGAAACTATAGGCAGGAAAGGGCTTGACAGTTCGAGCTGTAGAGATTAATGAAAAGGAATGAGTCAACCGTTCCACGCACAAATCATTCATGCGGCAATTTAGAGGTTCCTGTTAGATTAAGATACGAGTAAAATCACCAGCGGCTATACAGTATTTATTACGAGTGCTATTTACTTGCTTTCTGTTACTCTCCGTGATTGTTACGGTATTAAATGTAATCATGGTTAAATCACTGAGCTACCGAAACACACGTAGGTGCACACATTTTACGCTTAGTTTCACAGAGAACTCATTATGTGCCACAAACATATAATTACCTACACGCACTTTTATGTTCTGTAGCTTCGCCTATTAATGCGCGACTATAAACTTTTACTGCTCGCTTTATGTAGAGGAAGTGAGGACTGGCACCTATAATTTGTAAGCATTATGTCTATTACCGGTGTTACAATATGACTCTAATGAGTGGAAAATAAATTACTTATTTATTTATTCTGTAATTATACCATGTGACCAAGCAGCGCCATTCCCCAGAAACGCTTAACATTTACTTTCCAAATAAATTTAAAGGAAGCGGAAGTTAACCCCCCCCCAAAACCGACTTTTCGTAAAAACTACACACACACACACACACACACACACACACACACACACACACACACACACACACACTATTTTCACCTTTCGATGAATAAATTAATGGGACACATATACATAGTAATTAAGGGTCATTTCACATTGCTCTTAAATTTCATTTTAAACAGAACATAATTTTGTCATTAGAATTTTTTTTCATTTACATTGAGGTCCCCTGAATAAATAAATAAATAAAAAAAAAGAAACACACACATTTAAAAAAAAAAAAAAAAAGTTCCGCTCACGCTTAGTTGTTTGTATGGTATGAGTCCATATACAAACAGTATAACTCAAAAACGAAAGGTCAGCTTGATTCCAGATCCAGGGATACGATACACAGATTTTCAAGCAAATCCCGCACCCCAATTTACCCTTTACATGGGCAGAGTTTTTAGAATTTTTTATTTTCTCAAAAATGGCTCTAACGGTTTTGAGTAAAATACCCTATATTGAAGACATGTACATCACATTACAAATAAAGCGTATATCTTGAATTTTCTAAGAATAGCTTCTGAGGACTGGATAACTTTTCTAAAGTGGTAAAATGCTATACAAAAATGTTGATCTCGCTTGAATACTCAATTTTTGTCAGATAGTTTTTTTTTAGTTAATAATTTTCGAGGTATTCCTTTTTATTTGTTTCACATTTCCAATACCTATTAATTTTTTTTTTCGAATGGGAAGTCGTCATTCGCTTTTGTTTTCTCTTTCTCCTGACCTTGCAGAATTTCAGTATCATAGCTAGCGACAGCTTTTAATGTATTTGATTCTCGCTTTATCCTAGTGCAATCCCTTATTTTCCGTACTTATAAGAAAATGTGTAATAAAAGCATTTCTGCAAACGGTTATCTCGATAAACATGAAGAATATAGAAGAATAAGCTTTTGTAAAAACAATTTGCTGCAGAATAGATAGAGAAAGCCATGTGGATGTATAATCCTATTTGTTTATTTTTGTACTTCAGGTTTTAATATAATTTAACCTGGTAGATAATATGGGATAATGAATGAAATGGGGGAAATAATGCTCAGACGATCTGAGGGCCCTCACAGCTCAAAGTTATGGGATATTCGTCTTCTCCGGATAAAATAAACATCGGAAAAAAATTATCTGGATAATTCAACCTAATCGAGATTCGAATTAGGGACCTGTTGAATGCCATACTTCCTCTACACAGCGATGGAATACGTGATAATGTTAAACATAATTTAAATTGGGGAACAACAACCATTTCCCCAATTTTCAGTTTTAAGTATTAGTTTTACCCTTTAAATTAATGAAAAGTCATTTAAAGATGCCGAAATGAAGTTTGAGAGATAAGTATTAAATTCCTGTTTAAGATTAAGCATAAAAAGTATTCATAATTAGGAGATGAAATCGTGACGATGACTGCGGAACTCCGTACAGCATGAAGATTCAAACTAAAAGATTAAATCATTTGTCGATTTGACTCCCTCGCCAGGAATCATACAGGATCATTTTGTGATGCCCAGGCACAAGGTTTTGTGTTGAGAATTCTTTTAAAAATTCGCATTAATTTCTTGCTAATTTTCGGACAGAATTAAGGACATACTGAAATAAAACTTTACAGTCGATTACGAGTAAAGTAACAATAGTAAAACCACTTAATCCCAAATTCAAAAACTTTTATTTGAAGTCTGTATCATGAATAGAATCAAATATCACACCAGACATCTCTAAGCAGCAACATTCCACAAGTTGTATTTATTTTGTTTTTCATTTGTCTTCTGTCTGTTACGTTACAATTAAGTTATACGTAGAGAAAAATCTCCTGCTGTCGGTATTTGATATCATTAGTCACGTACATTACGGGCACTTTTCACAGAAAATGTGGTAACACTCAATGGAAAGAGTGTTGTTACATCTAATGTGTTACTGTCACCATGGCTTAGCTGTTCAATAATGGCACAAAGCTACTTGTAACAAAGCAAATTGCAATTAATACAATTAATTAGTTCTAAATGCATTTATTTGGTGATATGCTGCCAAGAGATTGCGTAAATCACTATATTAGGCTCAAACAAAGGATCCATAGTTTTTGTTATTATACCTATCATCAGTTTCTTTAGGGTCAAATTTCGACAGAGTCATACCGCAACAAACTTCTAAATTGTCATTAGATATACAGTATCTCTAATGTTGGAATCCATGCCTTGTATAGGTAAGCGTACTTACTCTACTTCCAGTTTCTGATATTTCACATTCGGCTCTAAGCGAGTTACTTCAGATAAAACAAGGTGGGCCTGTACTTTTCTTTAGATTTTAATTCTAATACTGGATCTGTTACAATTTTCAGAAACAAGACTTTTTCGTGCTTGGTACTTTATTTTGGTATCTTATATGTATTGTAACAGCCAACCTCTTTTCGTTGAAGTTTGAGACAGTAATTTTTTATGTCACTGCTCTATAACGATAATTTTTTTATTAATATTTATTTTTAGTCGCTTTGACTCGTAAGAGTCTTATCGAGACTGAAACCCTGATACATTGTGATAACAATAATTATTACAGGATGGTTATAAAGATACATTGGAATATAATACAAGTTGTGCTAATTAACGTTATGTAGGCACACAGGTAACAATGAATACAAATTACATCTTATGAAATTATTATGGAGTAATATTGAACTGTACAGATATATTTAATTTTAATGATCTATAATATATTTATTACATTTTTATGAACGAAAACAAATAAAAGCTGTGTTAATGTGTATTGCAATTTTAGATTAAAATGCATTTATATTGATAGATTTTAGGAACATAACAGTTTTATACATGGTGTCATTATTTAGTACTTTTATATCACCAGAGATTTTGTACTCTTTCCTCTGGGGGTTATAACGGCGGCATTCTAAATGCATGTGAGACACTGTCAGTGGAGTATTGCAAGTTGTACACTGAGGTTGGGCATCTCTGGTGCTCAAGTAGACCTGAGTCATTGTTGTGTGGCCAATTCTCAGACGAGTGATAATGGTTTGATGTTTCCCATTTAGGGTTTTAAAACAGCAAACAGCGGTGGAGGATCCTCTAACTGAGTGTAGTTTAGTTACTTGATGTTGAGACCATTGAGTTTTCCAGGCATTGTTGATTTTAGTACGGATGTAAATGGATAAGTTTGAATGGTGCACTGGAATGCCTTACACACAGGTTTCCGAAGAGCAGTTTTGGCTGCCTCGTCTGCTTTCTCGATTGCCGGGAATTTGTTGATGAGAAGAAACCCAACAAAGGATCACTTGTTTTCCTAGTTCTAAGACCTGATTATAGGACATTTGAACATTTTGGGTTAGTTGGTTGTCTGTATAAATATTTTGAGTTGCCATTAGGGCCGATTTGGAATCTGAAAAGATTATGAATGACTGATTCTTAGAGTCTGTTATATACGAGAGGCTTATTTTATAGCGCACTGGAATATATAATGATAATTGTTCTAATATCAAAGGTCTATAAACACTCCCCAATGCCTTTATTATTCTAAGTGATTATATAAGTGATTTACTTTATTTTCTTTTATATATTTCATAAATTGTAACTTTAGCTATCTTAGCGTGTAACAAGGCAGAGCTGCGAAACTGGTGTTGGGTCTAACAAAAGACACCCCCTGTTGTCTGCAAAAGCCCTGAGAATTCATAGGGTTTCTTTATTTCATGTTATTACTCCGGGGAATGTAAAGAGAACGGATTTACAATTGCTTCATATAGTGATTAGCTTTTAAAACATTTGACTATCACTTTAGTCTAGTGTACTCCCTCATTTCCCTTCTACTTATAAGGAAGCAAGTAATAAGACAATTTCTCTTAATGTTTATCTCGATTAGGTCGATGTTGATAAAAGAATAAGCTTTTGTAGGAAAAGTTTATAGAGAAAGTCATGTGATGCAACACATCAGATTTTTCTATCACAGATTACTAAATAAAAATAAATTTTCATGTATCATCGGTAATATCATGTGAGCTCCAACTTTTATCGATAAATTTGCGAAATCAGAGCAATTTGATGTCCATATCATAAATCATGGCCTCGTTGCTTACAGAGTTTTTTAAAATGGTTCCACACACTCTTTCTGTTGTTTTAAGTGTTCTGTGTCTTCTCGTTTTCAATTAATATGTGTATTTCAGCGATAGATCTTTCCCCAAAACGTTTTGAAACTTCCGCCGCAATGAACGGCAATATCACTGCACACTGATACAAATATTAAGAGACGAACATTAGTTCAGAGAGAAAACAAATCACGTGAGTGCAATAAATCTAGAAAAACAATTGTACATGGGTGTAATAAAAAAAACGATTAAAATGCAGAGATAATGGGTTGGAATTTTACGCGTCAATGTACTGGATTGGCCACTTCCTACGAATAACTTGCCGGTCCCCATGGCCACGCTCGCTAAAGCGTCCCGCTTTGGTGCTTCGTGGGCAGGGGACCGTGGGTTCGAGTCCCGCCTTGGGCATGGATGTTATATGTTTGTGCAATGTGTATATGTTTGTAAAAGAAACAGTAAACCAGTAATCAGTAAAACCTACGGGGGGAAATGTAAATAGGGATACAGTACCGGAGTCCTGATCAGACTCCGTTACTGTTTAAAAAAAAAAAAAAAAAAATAACGTGTCATGAACGAAATAGTCACAAAAAAAATGTTATTCTAGAAAAGATAAAAGTTCACAAAAATTAATGAATAAAATGAGCCTGTACATCATTTCAAAATTATGTCAAATGCATATAAAACATATTGATTTTTAATTCAACAACTTTCTGATGTATCGTTAAAAACAAAAACTCTTGCCTATGGATTGATACAGATTATAGTCGTTGATTTTAATTCACCATAGCTAACTTACAGCGCTATTAAAATTCAATTTATATTACAAATGCGAAATGAACTAAAACACGCTTTAGAATGGAATGACTATACGTAAAGTCATATATCATTCATATGAACGTATGTAATACGTTTTCAGTTTGGTTTGTATTGAACTATACTGTTTTCCACTATGTGAATAATTATATTTTAAACGGATTAAAGCTATCTTCTTTACGCTCTGTATATTATTTGCTTAACGCTTTTTAGTGCAAGACAGATTCTGAAACAATAAACTGCTAAACTGATGAACTTACGGTGGGAACTTGTTGCAGAAACCGCTACATGTGGGAACATTATTTACCTACATCCATGTTTCACGGTGTGCTGGCCAGTGATATATAGACCTTAACAGAAACTCCCTCAATATAGGGTGCTAGGCCATCGTTAGTAGTATCCATTAAGTCTCCAATTAACACAAACAATTACAAGAACACTTCAGTATTCACACTTTGAATTTTTCTTCTTTCCATTCATCGAATGCATTGCTTATTCTTAGAGCTCTTGGATTTTACGCAGCTCAAGCAGGGGTATTAATTATGTAGATTTGGTGTGTGTGTGTGTGTGTGTGTGTGTGTGTGTGTGTGTGTGTGTGCGTGCGTGTGTGTATGTGAAGTTCTGATGAATGGGGGCACTTTATGAATCAAAGCTACAAAAATCTGATGTGTTCCATTCACATGGCTTTCTCTACATCTCTGCAACAAATTATTGTTAAAAGCTTATGCCTCTATTTACTTCATACTAATCTAGAAAAAATTAGCAGAAATAGTCTTAATACTTACTTCCTTGTAAGCAAAAGCGAAATAAGAGAGTACCATAGGTTAAAGTGATAGTCAAAAACTGGGATCTATGTGACCGAAGTTCATTTGTTTATATGAACAGGAGTTGACAAATTCCTGTATGAGAAAATTATAAGTTTTTCAAAGCTGAAAACAAAAGCAAGGGATATTTAAAAAACGATCAACTCCGCGAAAAAAATGACATAAAATGCGTGCTTTAATGTCCTCAACATTTTTTGTGTGGTAAGTTCTTGTCCATCTCTTACCGTTTAGCAATTAAGCAAAAGTCCGTAAAATTCATCCAGAATAGTCTTCCGAGGCTATTCCCAGAAAACTCAAGATATACATTTTATTCGTGAGGTAAATATTTTTAATATACGATATTTTAATCAAAATCGTCAGAGCCATTTTTGAGAAAATCAAAATTTTCGAAAAAAGTGCCATATAAAAGGTAGTTGGGGGTGGGAGGATTTTCTTGAAAATTCTCGTGTCGCATCCTTGGAAGATATCAAACCTAAATAGCAAGTTTGGTATTTAACGGTGTTTTCGTTTTTGAGCTATGCTGTCCACAGACACACCAGACACACACACACACACACAAACACACACGCACACACACACGGACCTTTTTCCAAAAATGTTTTTTTTTGATTCGGGGGGACCCAAAACATGTATTTCCAGTGAAATCTCGGTATCGAATTTTTTATTGGAATACATACCTTCTCTATACACTATGTACGTAGTACGTATAGAGAAAGCAAAAAAAAAATCTGATTTGTTTCATTCATATAACTTTCTCTATAGCTCTATAACAAATTATTGTTAGTAAGCTTATTCATTTATTTATATCTTGCTAATCGAGAAAAATGAGCAGAAATAGTCTTATTTCTTGCTTTATTGCAAGTAGAAGCGAAATAAGGGAGTACCATAGGTTTAAGTGAAAGCCAAAAGCTGGTTGCTATGTGATGAAGTTCGTCTGTTTGTATGGACACGAGTTGGCAAATTCCTGCATGAGAAAAGTATGTTTTTCAAAGCTGAAACCAAAAACAAGGAATATCCCAAAAACGATCAACTCCACGAAAAAAATGTATATAACATAAATTGTGTGTTTTAACGTGCTCTACATTTTTATGTGTTAAGTTTTTGTCCATCTCTTACGGTTTAGTAGTTATGCAAAATTCATCCAGAATAAAGTAGTCTTCAGAGCCTATTCCCAGAAAATTCAAGATATACATTTTATTTGTTAGGTAAATATCTTTAATATACGATATTTTAATCAAAATCGTTAGGGCGATGTTTTAGAAAATCAAAATTTTCGAAAAAAGTTCCGTGTAAAGGGTAGTTTGGGGTGGGGGGATTTTCTTGAAAATCTTCGTGTCGCATCCTTGGGAGATACCAAACCTAAATAACAAGTTTGGGTTTTAACGGACTTTTCGTTTTTGAGCTATGCTGTCCACAGACACACATACACACATTCACACACACAGACAGACAGACACACACGTGGACATTTATCTAAAAATGCTTTTTTTTGGATTCAAGAGGTCTCAAAACATGTATTTCCGGTGAAATCTCAGTATCGAATTGTGGGTGCATTACAATACCTTCTCTATACACTATGTACATACACGTATAGAGAAAGTAAAAATGTGTTGAATAACTTCGACATGCTACAAACAACCATACTGATACACAATCGTACCCCCGAAAAAAATATTAATTTCTTATGCCTCTTATTTGAATACGATATTTAACAAGTAATTTCCTCTCAAAGTAAGGAACAAAGGCACCTTTAAGA
Source organism: Hymenopus coronatus (assembly GCA_030762935.1). Lineage (NCBI taxonomy): Eukaryota > Metazoa > Arthropoda > Insecta > Mantodea > Hymenopodidae > Hymenopus > Hymenopus coronatus. The sequence goes on along the minus strand of CM060892.1, from coordinate 170,729,876 downwards.
ACTAATATATTTTAAATTCACTGTATAAGAAATGCTACTGAAAGCAAAATAAATTGTTAACCGACATTTTAAACCACGATTAAGCTGGGCTTCGATGAAATGTACATACTAGGAAGGAAATACATTCTTCAACCAGCAATGAAAATATTAATAAAGAAGTGCGGGGTACAAACAGAGGGGATATTGCTATCTACACGAGATCTATGGCGAGGGATAAATGAAGGAAACATTGGAGACTCTAGGTCATAGGCAGACAGGCCACAGAGACATGCGGAAATCCCTAACAGTTCCTAGCTCGAAGATTCAGGAAGGGATATGAATGACCCCTTCAACCTAGAAGCTCTCTATTGTCCTCTGGAGACACTCTTTCCTTAGAGTAAGCATCTTTCCGGCACCTCCTCATGCCAAGAAACCTATAAGTACACCTGAAAAATGTGAAGTTAAGGAATAAAAGGGAAATGCGGGTAGAGTGGTAGTGAGAAACCACTCCAGCATTTGCCTACCGACCAGGTAACACCACAAATCCTCCATGATCAGCGAACCGGGAATCTTCCGAATGTAGACATTACACTTGCCGCAGAGCCATCTCGCTCGTAAACGAAAGAATGTTATATTTATTGTGTTTTTTTAAATTCATTTTTTCCCTTTTGATGATGCGTATTTAACTTCATTTCTATTTCTCTGCCGCAGCATGATTGTAAACTGTAGCTTCCTTGTTACACATTATTCAATATATGCCAGGTAGGTGGCTTATATGCATAGTCGCCTTCCTGTGCATTTATTTTGTTGCTGTTGGTTTAATCGAAAGCTGAACTCTTGATATCGTTAGATTGCCAAGTAATAGTAGTACATAGCATGTTGACTGGGGAAATGACCTGAAGTGTATAATAACTTTTTGTGCCACATATGTTCTAGATATGTGCTCCTTTTGTTCTGTGGGTTTAAATTTAAATTATACCCAATCTAATATGTATATGGCTACTGAGGAAAACCGCAAAAAGAAAATAATCACATACAAACTATCTGGTTTGTTCTTTTTTTATGAATTTTGTTACCAAGTTTGTGGTAGGAGTTGGCTGGATTTATAACACTGAAGCATTATTTAACTGTAAATAAGGATGAATTCCAAATTACTACATTTCCTAAAATATCTTTGTGCAGAAATTCTGGCTCTAATGCTCCATAAACTATTATTCAATTTCATTCTCTTAACATAAATATTGATTAAATTTAAAATATATATGAAGCTATTATATTTATGGTTTGATTATATATTTTAGATAGAAAAGTATTCGGAAAAATACTTAAAGTTAATCTATTTTGACACTCTATTATGGACATACGAATAACCTCTTAGAGTAAAAAGTTTTATTTTTTCTATTAATAGCTTAAGATAGAGAAAGTATTACATTTAGTAATATAATTCAGTATCTGACTGTCTTTTTGGTCCAGTGGTAGGCGTTCCGATTCTAAACCCATAGGTCCCGAGTTAAGTTCCCGGCTGCTGCAAGACACTTCTTTCACCAGATTATGCTTCATAGGGTCTATAAGCGTGACTGTTGAAGATAATGGAAGTGTGTTTTAATTGTAAACGTATTAAAAAGAAAAAGCAACATTAAAAAAGACTTCACTTCAACTGAATACATCTTCAGCTGTTTCTTACGCAAAAGCCCACGGTATTACCATACAAGTTAAAGGGAATTAATGAAAGGAAAGGAAAGAAATGAACAAAAAAGTCAATCCGTGAACTCCAATGTACTAACCGAGCGAAGTGCCTCCGAAGTAGCGTGTGAAGCTCGCTTTCAGAGGTGCAGGATTTGATTGCCGGCGACCGTCTACTCTTACACATGGATTTTTCCTAGTTTCCCCGGATAGGTATATCAATGGTGAGGTGGTTTTGTTCCGCCACTGCTCCCCATTTCATGTTTCCATCATTTTCTTCATTGTTGTCTGTTATAGAGTAATAGGACCAGGTGGCGGTGTTCTGTTCGTTGCGGTTGGGCGATGGAGGTACTCTTTGTAGAGGTCAGAACTGCCTAAACAGAACCCGCATTCAAGTGAACTCCTTCGCGGGGTATCGCTGGGGTGAGGAGCGTGGTGGGTGACGTCGCATGCGTTCGAACTGAAATATTGCAGACCTTGTCCAAACTTAACGCCCGAGTCATTCGGATGTTGTCGCCCTTTGTATCTCTTCCTTTATCCATCCATCCATCCATCCATCCATCCATCCATCCATCCATCCATCCATCCCCCTCCCTCCCTACCTCACAAGTGTCAAGATACAAGAAGCACAAATGGCCAGGAGCCTACGTGCGGTGCTCTGTCCCTCCAATATACTTGTAAATAAAAATAGAGAGAAAGAGAGGGAGAAAGAAAAAGAGAAAGAGAATATCGCGCCTCAAAAACGAAAAGTCGAATAAATACGAGCCAACCTTTGGATTCTTGACTATTTTTTATCAAAGTGACATACTTTTAATTCACTGACGCAAACAAAATGCATAATTCGGGTTTTCGGTAAACAATCCAAGATGTTCTCTTTATTCTTATTGAGTTTTATATAACTGGTAAATCCTAAAACTATGTACAAAAGTTGCTCTAAGAAAACTGCAGCTCTCATTAAAACATTCAATTTATATTACATAGATGTATTCTTAGCATTAACTGCATTTGAAGTATTCGCTGCAATACGCTGTGTGATTTAACTGTTTTACCAGAAATGTTAAGTTTAGGGAATTGTCAAACTGGTCTAAGCTTTTGTTTTTATTGACCTCTTAGCTTCCTAGGCTTATAACATATGTGTTATCCAAAACAGCAAAATAAAGATATTTCTACGTAGAAGTTCGTCGTTGTAATTAGCATGAATTATACAGGAAAATAAACTTTATATTATGAGTTTGTGGATTTGTTATGAAATGGGAATCGAGACAGAAATTCTTTTTATTACATATTGAATTGTTTTATAGAAATGTATATGTGCCTAGTTCAAGGCACGTTTAGCTGTATCAAGCAACATACGCCAGTTCAGGTCGCGCCTTGGCCGAATGACTAGGCCACTCACCTCTCCCGGGTTCGGTCCCAGGTGACCGCGTGTGGTACAAAGCGGTGTAGGGGTGGTTTTTCTCCGGATTCTCCGGCTTCCCTCGTCATCGCATTCCACCGGTGCTCCATCTTCATTACAAGCATTATCACTGTCATTGCCTGCGGTGCCATATGTAGGAAAAGCAGGTGTTAAACAGTATAAAAATCCCAGTGCTGCATTTCCTTTACCTAATGTGTTCTCGAAACATTTCGTGAAATCTTTGTTGCCGTTGACAAAAGTTCAGTCAGCAATTGTCTACAAGAAAGTTTTAATGAGTATCTAACAGTGGTTAAGGACAATACAGCCTGTTTGTCTTACACATGCATCACTTTCCAGCAATTAACAAGTTTATATCTGCATAAAATAGGTCATTCTCTCACCGTAGCTCGAGCATCATTAGCAGGAATGCAGTCGTATTGCTGTGTGATAGTTTCTTGAATGAGGTTCGTCTTCTAAAAAGACGAAAAACTGTGCATATGGAATGTATATTGCGAATACATGGTGATTTAATGGATTTTAATAATAAACATCAGCAGAAAACTTTATTAGGTCTGAATGGGGATGATTAGTTAGCGGTTTTTGGATGCGAAGTATTATAATTTAGTCTGCCTAACACAGATTTGGGCCATCATTGTCAAAGGAGTGTTTTTAAACTGGATGTAAGTAATAACATTAAAGGAAAATTGTGGTATTGCGATGACAATTTGATACACAGAGGCGTTAATTTAGCATATTGCATGTTCTATCTGGTTATTTTTTGTTTTGTAGCATTTATCACTTGGTCATTCTTTTGTTTAGTCATGCCACCAAAGTATTTCTTTACAGAATTTAACATTTTGTGGTCAAATCTTTGCTACATAGTATTTAAATTCGTAATCTGGTTATTAAATAGTTAAGATAAATAGCGCCCTTCGGTCTGGTGTTCCCAGATAAATTCTCAGACATCTTTTGACATTACTTGTGATAAAAGCAAATTGTGATATATTATTATGATATGGGAAGTATAATAAAGGATCTTTCTACATAGAAGTAAATGTTATTTAAGAACCTGGCCCAAAATGGGCTTGCCAAAACAACAGAGAAGTTCCCTACAGGAAAGAAAGATAAATAGGTTGATAAATCAGAACATAAAATATATATAGAAATAAGTTATGTTGAAATGAGTTATAAATTGAATATAATTTAAACATGGTATTAGATGCAGTAGCTTTAAGAACCCCTACCATAAGAATGATTTAAGAATGACAACTGAATGTTTTATGCTGGAGATTACAGTGGTAATCTGTAATCGCTCACCAATTGTTGTCTGTTTATTAAAACAAAACAGATTGAATGGTAGGTATTACGTGATGATGATAAAAGTATCAATGAACTCAACGCAAGAGAAAGAAGCTCAATTAGAAGACCAACAAAAGATGACAGGATCAATTTGATGGAGCTGTAATGGCGCAATCGATAAGATAAGATGGTAATCACGTGATCCCAAAGAAATCCAGTCTCTTTAAAGTAATTTATGTTATATTTGTTTAGGAAGTACGGTATCGTAGGCTCATTTATATTTTGAGAAAGTATGTATGAATCGAATTCAATATCTAAAAGATCGGAATATTCAGATGTTCATATCATTGGTGTTGATGTTAAAATGTGTTTAGAGTTTTCATCAATTAAGGAAAGAAACAGATGGAAGGTAAGACAATAACAACTAAACTACTGCTGGTGAAACTGTTCTTGGGATTTCTAAATCTGTGTTACCTTAAATTTTAAATACATCTGAAACAAATAAACGACAATTAAAATGAGATGTTCAATTGGACATGGTTGTAAGTGGTACATTTAGTCTCTCTTCTGCTTTCCCTGCACCTCTAGAACAACACAGATAATATTGTGATTTATTTAACGTCACTTTAACTGCTTGGTCATATCGCGACGTTCTGTTCGTGTACTTGTTGACAGTAAGCCTTCATGGTCTTCTTCCCAGTAGCCATACCACTATCGCTTCGCGAGTTGATGGTGTTAGGCTGCCATTCAGTCTGGCTATTGCATCACATCTATACTCAGACGTTACAGCCAGACTTGAAGGTCTCATGTCTTGTACACCATATTACTTTGCTCTCCGACAAGCAGATAGCGCTCAGGTGCCATCCGGTCTAGCTGCTTTCACTGTCTGTAGATAGATGGCAGGTTAATCGTAATTACCATTTAGTTTTCAGAATTATTATTGCTTTAGCCTGAAGGTGAAACTTTGGTTCGTGTATTAAATGTCTTATCCAGTATTTACCTTGGCGACTGAGGGAAACCAGAAAAAACGTCAACCAGATAGGTCGTTCCACGAGATTTTGAACACAGGACCTCCCGAAAGCGCCTGAGCCATCCCGCTCGGTACATATGGTATTATTTATATATCGTGATTGATTGTGAGGTAATTTTCAGGTGGAGAAAGAGAGGTGAACACCGCAGAAGAACATGCCAAAGAAGAACACAGCAAAGAAGAAGCGCAGAAATGGTAGCAACTCCACTGCAGCAGCACTCTCGCCTACCGTCAACGAAATGCCGGAGTCATTACTGGTAGCGCGTTTTGGACGGTGTCTCCAGGGATTGAGCTTGCGGAGCCCGGGCCGCCACTACACAGGTCGCCGATAATGCAACCTTCCGCCGCCGCCTGCCTAGCACATCCGACTCAAAAAGCCTCAACAACAGCCGACGCCGCTCCAGAGAGCCCACCGGCCATACTAGCTGGCAGCTCAGCCACCCAACCGCCTCTCGCCGCAGCAGGTTGCCGGCCGCTGCAGCCCAGCCACAGCCGCAGAAGCCCGGCCTCTACAGCATTGCAGCTTCCAATTGTCACCGCAGCAACTACCAGCGCAGCACCAATAACACCACAGCCTTCACCACCGCAGTCGTCGCGGCTACTTCTCCAGAAGCATAGTGCGGTAATTCGAGGGCTACCGAGAGACCTCCCAACCAGGCTCGTCACCGCTGCCGCATGCCAGAGCTGGCCCTCAGTAATGAGGGCCACGAGGATAATGTCCTCCAAGGGTTTGTCTCCTCTTGTGAGACTGGAATTCGGCGTTGCCGGGGACCTTGAAGCTGCCTTGCGCGAGGGCCTGCCCATGTTTGGGCGGCGCCTAAGCATTGAGGCTAGCCGAAAACCCCAGCCTACTCCATGCCGCCGCTGCTGCCAATTCGGCCACACCATTCAAACTTGCGCCGAGAATCCACTACTGTGGTGCACCAACATCCACCGCCTCATGTACAGCACATGATCTGCGGCTCCGACGTAGGTACTGCGCCACCTGTGATGGCTTCGGCCATTACACAGGACAGGCGCAGTGCCCTCTATATCCTCGTAGCCGCCGCCTGCAGCGCTCTACACCAGCCACCGCCGCTCAACCAACAGTAGACACAGCGAGGACTCCACCAGCAGCCATCACTACTCCAAAGACACCAGCCATCATCACTCCACCGACACCAATCAGCAACATCACTCCGTCGACATTAGCACCAGCTACCGACACCATGACGGACGCCGTGCAGGACCTCCACTCCGAGGTCTTGCACATTAGCACCCGATTGGCTCTCTCGGAGGAAGCGCTGGCTGCCATCACCGAGACACAAGCCACAACTCCACGCAGACTACACGACATTGAGGCCGGAGTCCAGGACCTACAACAGACGACCACCGCAATAGCAAATGCACTGAGAACTTTCGCCACAGTTGCACCTCACGACTCAACGCAGCCGCCACTCAAGCATCCCTGGACGAAGGCCTCTCTAGACTGTCTTCAATATTGAACGACAAACTTCTGACCGGCACTAAGGACGCCAAACACAGCACACGAACCAACAGACAGACTACAGACTGCACTGACATTTCCCCGCTTTATATCCCCAACACTTACAGAACTACTCACACCACTTGACCACAGGACCTCACTACAAACTTGACCAACTGGACGAATATTTCCCTCCCCTAGGACAAACTACAAACGCAAACAGGCCTTTATTAAGGCCAAATAATTAGAAAATAGAGAAACCCGGAACTCCCATCAAACCTTCCTTCACTCCCCGGAACAACCGCTACCTTCTGCTGAGCCGCCAATTCGGCCAGCAGCGGAACCTCCTTACCCCGAGATATCTCCATCGAATCCGACACTTCACTTCCCATTCCCGCACTTCACCCAATGGTGAGATAAGCCATTCTTTCTACCCTCCAACTCTCTCTCCTTCTCCCCTTTCTAAAAAAAAAATAAAAAAAAAAATTATAACCAGAATTGCGCCAATAGGGGAAGAAAACTGTCGTGTGTCTGTGAACACGATAACTCAAAAACGAAAAGTCTGTAAAATACCAAACTTGGTACTTAAGTCTTCCAGGGATGCGACACGAAGATTTTGAGAAAAATCCCCCCACACCAAACTACCCTTTACATGAAACTTTTTTCGAGAATTTTGATTTTCGCAAAAATGGCTCTAACGATTTTGATTAAAATATATATTCAAGACATTTACCTGACAAACAAAATGTATATCTTGAATTTTCTGGGAATAGCCTCTGGAGACTACTTTATTCTGGACGAATTTTACGGAATTTTGCATAACACCTAAACCGTAAGACTTAGATAAAAACTTACAGCACAAGAAATGTAGAGCACATTAAAACACACAATTTATGTTATGTACAGTTTTTTCGTAGAGTTGATCGTTTTTGAGATATTCATTGTTTTTGGTTTCAGCTATGAAAACTTACTTTTCTCATATAGGAATTTGTCAACGCCTGTCCAAATACACAAAGGAACTTTAGTCACATAGCAACCAGCTTTTGACTATCACTTTAATCTATGGTACTCCCTTATTTCACTTCTACTTACAAGGAAACAAGTAATAAGACTATTTCTGCTAATTTGTTCTCGATTAGCATGAAGTAAATAGAGCATAAGCTTATTAACAATAATTTGTTGCAGAGATGTAGAGAAAGTCGTGTGAATGGTAAAAATCGGATTTTTTTTGGATACAGGGGACCCTAAAACATATATTTCCGGTGAAATCTCGATATCGAATTTTCGGGTGGAGTGCAACACCTTCTCTATACAGTATGTACATAGTACGTATAGAGAAAGTAAAAATAAATCAACAAAAAATACGGAAACAGAAAGTGTAGCTAGACATTCTCTTGCATGACGACGGAGTTATATTATTATTCAGGAAAAGTTTTCATTCCCATATGTTACAAGAAACCATCACCATATCGGCATTCTATTCCCTGTGGTATACAAACAACTATGGGATTTTAGAAGAAATATTTCCTCATTATTTTGAATCAACCAGGCGTTGCAATAGAACAGTGACTAGAGCAAAGAGAGTTTTAAAACACACTATGCAAAGCACTGAAACAACAATGGACCTTTTAATTGCACATGTTTTTCGAGTTAGAGGTATTCTTGATGCAAATTATAAATGTCGTGTATTTATTGTCAAGCAGAATGAAATTTATGAGGAAGTATACGGTCTCTCTAGTGAAGGACATACTGCCATCCTCGCCTTTAAACCTAACACTCTCAGGGGCATATACTTTATCCTACTATCACATTCAAATCATAGGAGAAAAAACCAGAAGAGGTAAACCTTGAGGAAAGACTAATACATGAAGACAGATTAATTATTTCAAAGAAAAATTCCATCGATGTAACCGGGTTGATGATTGATAGGTGCCTCAGGAACCATCCCCCAGCTTTTACCTTAGTACAAGTACAGAGGTAGAGAAGGCATTCAACTCAATACCGGGATTTTACTGGAAATACACGTTTTAAGTTCCCTGTATAAAGAAAACAAATGAAAAAAATTATAGAAAAAGGTCCGTGTTTGTGAGCCTGATAACTCATAAACGAAATGCCCGTTAAACACCAAACTTGGTATTTAAGCTCAGTATCCTCCGAATGCGATACGAAGATTTTCAAGACAATTCCTTCACTCTAAACTAATCTTTACATAGGAAAATTTAAAAAATGCCGTTTCTCAAAAGTGGCTCTAACAATTTTGATTAACATAATTAAGGATAATTATTGGATAAATAAAATGTATATCTTGAATGTTCTGAGAATAGCCTCTGAAGACCTCTTTATCGTGGATGAATATTGCATAACTGGTAAACTGTAAGATATAGAGTTACTATAAAATGTATATCTGTTAAAATATACAATTTATGTCATTTTTGTGTGGAATTAACAATTTCCGAAACTTTCCCTGTTATTAGTTTCAGTTTTAAATCTACCTAGAGTTATCTCAAACAGGAAGTCCTCATCTGTTTCATATATTGTATATTTTACTTCTGATCATGGAAAGAGAACCGAATTTCAATGACAATCGTATAGCGACAGCATTTAAAACATGTGACTATTGATTTAGTCTAGTGCATTCCTTTTTTCCGCATTTAGTTTTACAAGGAAGCAAGTAATAATACCACTCTACTAATGTTTATCTCGATTAGCTGATGTAGACAAAATAATAATCTTTTGTACTAGGGTCGGCTGATAAGTCCCAGGCCTCACACAGATATGACGCCACTGGCCAGTTAGACGGTAGCATCGTATAGTTTAACTCTAGACTAGTTTGTATCCATAGTTACAGGTCAATAGCTTGTTTAGTTTTCGAATGACAGCATTTTAAACAAGACAACTTTAGAGTTTTCACGAAAATGGAGGATTTGGAAAAACGAGCAGTGGTTAAATACTTCCATTTGAAAGGTTTAACGCCTAGAGAAATCAAGGAGGAAATGAAAGACTCTGCCCCATCATATTCAATATTAAAAGGTGGGTTGCAGAGTTTAAAATGCGACTTACGAGCACTAGTGATGAGCCTCGCTCTGGACGTCCTGTAGAAGTGACAACTCTAGAGATCATTGAAAAAAATTATCGTTTAGTACTGGAAGACCGCAGATTAAAGTTGTTTGAGATAGTAGGGACAGTAAACATATCAAAAGAACGCGCAGGTAATATTTTAAGTAATGTTTTGGGCTTTCACAAGTTCTGCGCAGGATGAGTGCAGCATTTGTTGACACTTGATCAAAAGTTACAAAGAAAAACTGTTTCTGTTAAGAATGTGGAGCTCTATCGTAAAAATGCCAGCGAATTTTTGAGACGGCTTATTACCATGGATTAAACTTGGATACATCACTACACTCTATAAAGTAAATGTCAGTCAAAACAGTGGGTTGTATCAGGTGATTCAACTCCAAAAAAGGCAAAGTCAATTTTGTCAGCTAATAAGGTTATGACAAGTGTTTTCTGGGATGCACAGGGAATTATTTTATTGATTACTTGGAAAAGGGTAAAAGTATTACTGCTGACTACTACGCAAGCTTAGTGAGTGATGAGGTGAAAAGAAAAAGACCTCATTTGGCAGATCTAGCACCAGTGTATATCATCATTTCCCAAACCTCAAAAAATGTCTTGGAGGACGAAGATTTCACAGCAACGAGGAGGTCATTGAAGCGGTAAACAGCTATTTTGAGGACCTTGATACATCGGACTACTGAGATGGATGGCTTAATTAAATTAGAACACCGATATGAGATTATGTTGAGAAATAAAGCAAAAAAAAAAAAAAAAAAAGCTGTTTTCATTGAGAGGCCCGGGACTTGTCAGCGGACCCTTTGCTGAATAGCTCGAGAAGGTCATTGGAATGTAACACGCTTTTTAATAACTTTTGTAAGAAATTTGGATCAAGTAAAGTTTTTCTCTATGAAAATAGCACCCAATAGCAATTTTTTGAAATCAGTGTATAACTTTAAACATTGACTCCTTTCTATAACTTTTATTACCTACCCTTCTAATTACTAATAACAGTTTTGTTACCCTCTATTATTTTATATAGTTATAGTTTTGGTATTTTTGTCTAAAAGTTATTCTGTATCTGATACTGAAGAATAGATCAACAGGATTACGATGAGGAATAATCCTTTTTATTGTCTCAGAAGTATTTTTCTTCGTTTCATTTTTTTGAACATTCTATCACAGAAGACTTGCTCCTGCTATTGATATTGGATCACTTTGACCTCCTATAAGAATTATCCCTTTTAATAAAACATAATAAAGAAACAACCAAAGAAACGATGTAATACATACTAAGTTTAAAAATACTACCCAAAATGGAAAATTTTATAGTCATCTTATCCACCAATCATTATCATTCCAGTCTTTCTTTTCACCCAGTTTTCATGTCTGAACCTTACAGCACATTTTCTTAACCACGAGCTCCTTAGTACTCTTCACTAATTTCTCTGTAATTAATTTATATTTCTTGGTTACCCTACAGCTACAACGCTTTAATCTCTTCTCAACATATTTTCTATGGAGCACTATTCCGAAATCTTTACTTCCAGATCGCTTCATAAATAAAGCTAGTGCAGGTCTCTTTCACCTACCTGTTGCACTTTACATTATACATCCCCTCGATAAATCGTTACATTAAAATATGATAAATTAAAATTTTCTCCTAGTTAATTAAGAGCTTAATCTGGACCGAGGTTCCGCAAAGCCGACTTTAAATCTCCTTTAAATTTTTCAATTAAATGATGTAAAAGAAGACGAAATACAACTAACATAGACTACCTAAGAAATTTGGAATGAAATAAGAGATGAATAGGTTCACCTTAAGCTGTTTGGAAGACCTACAAGCTTAACACAAGCTTTTTAAAATTATTAGTACTATTTCATTACCAGTATTCTTGCTCAAGATTTTTTGTGGGCCCAGGAGTGTCGAATTTAAATCCCCTTACAACTTGAAGATTTGGGTTTAATTGCCCCTTTCTATTGAATCAAAGTTTATGAAGATTATAGTATATCCATTCTGTGTAATAAACTATTTTTGCTATCGTATATCTCAATTGCCATGAAGCAGATAGGTTATGATTTTTTGAAATTTATAAAACAGTGGACGTGAATGTAACATATTAACCTTCTCTATTTTATACTAGTAAATAGGTAGAAAAGTGTTGCATTCCACCCTAAACCCAGATTTCACTGGAAATGTGCGTTTAGGGCTCCAAAATTAAAAATATACATTTTTAAAAAAAATACCATAAATGTGCGTGTTCGTGTATGTTTGTATGTGAAAAGCATAATTCAAAAAAATGAAAATTCAATTAAAAATCAGTACGAAACTTCACATTTAAACTCAAGCATATTTCAAGGATGCGACAGAAGACTCAAGATTATCCCCACACCTCAAAATTATCCTTTCCATGGACACATTTTTAAAATTGTTGATTTTCTGAAACTGACTCTAATGATTTTGATTAAACCGCCGTTTATGTTTACTTGAAAAATAAAATGTATATATTTAAATTCCTGGGAATAGCCTCTGGAATCCTCTTCATTCTGAACGAGTTTTGTAATCCTAGTAGATAGACATCTTACTACGCAAAAATTGTAGATCTCGTTAAAGCACACTATTGGTAATACTTTTTTTTTTGTAGAATTAACAATATCCAACATATTCCTTGTTATATGTTTAAATTCTAAGATGTAAACAGAAGAAGACGTGTATGTTTATTTTGTGTTACTCCTGGCCATGGAAAGAAAACCTAATTTCAAAGTCAATCGCATAGCACAGTTTTTAAAATATTTGACCATCGCTTTAGCCTAGTGAATTTGCTTAGTTTGCTTCTGCTTACAAGCAAGCAAGCAATGAGAAAAGTCTACTAATGTTTATCTTAATTAGCATGAAGTAAATATAAAAATATTATTGCTAAGAATAGTTTGTAAACCAGGTAAAGAAAGTCATGTAAATGGAATACATCAGATTTTTCAAAGTTAATGAAATAGTTTCTGTATAGAACACATCACTCGCCTACAGTAAGTTGAATAACAAGGGAAGAACGTCATTGCTAGCGGTAGAATGTAGAAGATGGTTAACAGTTACTAGAACTAGTTGCCCATGAGCAAAAGTCTCGGTCCTTATACGGATGCGGACTCCAGGTCGAGCACTCAAAATACAACAGTAACAATGAAGTTGAACTCCAAAAGGCAAAGTGAGGGAACAAATGCGTTTTAAGATTGCGTCTTAATAAAACGAGCAGAATAACCCGCATTATGCTTACATTTATTTTCTCTATTGCTTATCCAAGACGTACTGCATTTCAGCTAAAAATTCCATATACAGACTTTAGAGCAATTCATGTTTTTCAGAACATGATAACTCTCGGCGTGTCTTTGAAGTTTGGATTTAGGTAGTTTACGGTTGAAGACCAATCCTCGCAGTTGCCAGGTTTTCCACTTACTGATCCCTTAACTGAGGCGGGGCAAGCAGAGTCTTCGAGTTTCCAGGAAACAGATTTTACTACTTGCCTCTCACCCCTAGTAGGTACAATCTCGTCTTGTTTGCTAATGGTTATTGCATAGTGGCAGCGCGGGGACGGTCCCGTTAGAAGTCCATTATATTTTGAAGAAAACTATAATCAGAAGTCTCCTAACAATTAGAAAGAAATGCATGTTTTGGGGGGGGGTTTATTCAGGGGCCCCCAAAACTATATTTCCAGTGAAATCTCGGTCGAATTTTTGGATGTAATGTACCTTCTCTACCTACTTATACGTGGTAGAGAGCGTAAAAAGTGCTTTTAAGTGCTATGTTGTAGATGTATAATATTTGAGAGGGGGGGGGGGAGACTCAAACACGAAATTCCACAGAAATACCAAACTCGACAATTAAATTCAGCAACTTTGAAAATGTTGCACGAAGATTCTCCGAAAATCTTTCCTCCCGAAACTATCCTTTTTATATGGAAAATGTTTCGTTTTTTTCCCACCATTACCTACATAAAGATAGCGAAAACATTGCACTATCCAAAAATTCGATACCGAGATTTGAATACATGCAATTAAAACCCCTGAAAAAAACAGCAAAAAGATCTCTCTCTCTCTCTCTCTCTCTCTCTCTCTCTCTCTCTCTATGTGTGTGTGTGTGTGTGTGTGTGTGTGTGTGTGTGTGTGTTTTGAACTACATAACTCAAAACGAAAAATATCGTTAAAATCAAACATATTTAAGTTCTGCATTTTTCAAAGATGCGAAATGAAGATTTTCAAGAAAATTCTCCCATCCTTAACTACCCTTAAAAAAAAAAAAAAAAAAAAAAAAAAAAAAAAAAAAAAAAAACTGAAAATTTTTATATTTTCAAAATGGCTCCAACCTATTTGATGAAAATGTCATAGATGTATTAAAATATGTTAATATATCATAATTCATTTATTGAATTTTCTCTTCATTCTGGATAACTTTCAAATAACTGGTAAACCGTAAGAGATAGACAAAATATTACTACTCAAATGTAGATCTTTATAAAGCATGGAATTATGCACGTAAGATATACCCATTGTTTGTAGAGTAAACTATTTCCGAGGCATTTCTTGCTAGGTATTGGTTTACATTTTCCAATACTTATATTTTTCTCAAATGAGGAGTCGTCATTAATTTTACTTTTTTTACTCTTGACTATGCAAACAGAATTGTATCATCACATCTTTCAGATGTGTGTGTGTATGTGTGCGCGTGTGTGTGCGCGCGCGTGCTTACCTCTGGACTCGTGGTGTCTGGCAGCGCTGACAGGTGGCGTGCAGATGCACGCGCTCTGTGAATGCTATTCTTGGCGTTGGGGCGGTGTTGTGGTCACCGTCCTTGCGGGGGCTGGGACGGTTGCCTTGCCGAACCCCGGAACCCTATGGTGTTGGTGGCCGCGTGGCACCCCTGGCACCAAGATGAAATTATCAGCCAAACATTAGGGACTGTGACTGCAGCCTGTCTGAACCCGGTCTGTGACAATAACACCATTAGAGACTGCCCCCGTACTCGAGTGGTCAGCGAACTGACTTCTCCCCGGAGATCCCGGGTTCGATTCCCGATGGGGCGGGGAATTCTTCTTTAACCACAATTATTCACTGTCCCCCATAGAGTCTGGAAGTATGTATGTGAGACTGAATGTATATGTGTTGAAGGAAAATAAAACGAGTTCAATCCAAGGTAAAGAAGCTACAGACAGCGAGTTGTTTCTAATGCAAAACCCCCCGATATGTCCTTAGATGTTAAAGGGGCTATATAAATTAAACTAAAAAAAATATTAGAGGAAGCACAGAAACTAAATATTTATAATTAATTGCGGCTGAGAGATTCAATTTTGGGAATCGCACCATTTATGTTAGATTGAAAGCAGAGAAGATGATGATGAAATTATTAGACTAATACATGATTTCAAAATTCTCCTAAACACTATCTCAGCTTATCATACCCGTATTTCTATCTCTATAATCTCTTATGAAACATATAAGTATAAGGTATCTATTAAGGAGAAGCCAGAGAAAGGTATTGTTAAGATTTACAGGGGCAATAAGTACGATGCCAACCTTGACGCTGTTTGTAGCAACAGAATATGGCCCTTTGATCTTACACTGCGATTAAAAGGAGCAATTTTTACTTTCTCTACATAGGACATGGTACGTAATTAGAGAAGGCTTTGAACTCCTTCCAAAAATTCAATGTCGAGAAATCACCGGAAATACACTTTTAGAGTCCCCTGTATAAAAAAAAAACATTTTAGGAATTAGGTCCGTGTGTGTCTGTGAACAAGATAACTCAAAATCGAAAAGTCGGTAAAATACTAAACTTGGTATTGAAGTTTAGTGTCTTCTATGAATACGACACGAAGATTTTGAAGTAACCCCTCCCAAACTATCCCTTACAGGGAAGAAGTGTTGAAAACTTTGATTTTCACAAAAATGGATCTAACGGTGTTGATTAAAATATAGCACATTAAGAATATTTACTTGACAAATAAAATATGTCTTCAATTTTCTGGTAATAGCCTCTGAAGACCTCTTTATTCTGAATGAATTTTTCGTAGCTGTGAGAGCGTAAGAGATTCACTAAATCTTACTACATAAACAATTTAGATATCGTTAAAATACACAATTTGTGTCATATGTGTAGCTACATTTTTCCGTAGAGTTGACCATATTTGAGATATTCTTTGTTATTGGTTTCAGTTTTAAAATACTTAAAAGTTTCCACATACGGAAATTTGTTAACTCCTGGTAATGCAAAGAAACGGATTTCATCCACATGACAATCAGTTTTTAAAAGATTTGAGTATCACTTTAACCTTTTGTAGTCCCTTACTTCTCTTCTGCTTACAAGGCCGCAAGTAATACCATAATTTTGCTAATATGTATCTTGATTAGCATGATGTAGATAGAAGAATAAGCTTTTTAACAATAATTTGTTATAGAGATGTAGAGAAAGCCTTGTGAATGGAACACATCAGATACTTTCTCTCCACCTACACAGGTATAGAGAAAGTATTGCATTCCAAAAAAAAATCGGTACGGAGATTTCACTGGAAAAATACATTTGTAGGTCTCTTATATAAAAAAGAAAAAGCTTTTAGACAACGGTCTCCGCAGGCTCGTGTGTGTGTGTGTGTGTGTGTGTGTGTGTATTTTTCTCCTTTTATACCTGTTGATCATGTGGCAAGAAACTTGCAGAAATAGGCTTGTCGCACGCGCAAACCTCGTAGTGTCACAAACTCCCACAGAGGCGCAATGTTCGATGTTTCTAAAGTGCTCATTGAATGCACACGTGTTCACTCGTACAGCTGTAACATTACATTAACTAATGGGAGGAAGCCAACTGGGTAACGGCAACAATCAGCTATGACTTTCGAAGCAAGCCGATGATTGCGGCCGCAAGGCGTGGTCACAATACATCGTACGAAGTCTTTTTTCCATTACTTCTTTCGTAAAATCCTCACTGATTATTAAAAAAAAAAAAAAAAAAAAAAAAAAAAGAGGAAGAGATAAAAGATGAGTTTACACGCCTGCGTTATAAATACTATTGTATGCTGCTAAATGACTTTATATAGAACCTGATTGTACAAGAAGAGTCTTTGATGCGATGTAAAAGATATCAAAAATATGCCAGGTCGGCGATTTATCACGATCACGAAACACAAAGAGGAAAAGTTGTATAGACTCTCTCTACTTGAGAGGCAGAGAATGCCGAACAATTTTTGGAGATCCCCCTCAGGTGATTTATTGCAACCTCCATGTTCTGAACACGTTAAAGAATGTTATGGAATTGGTTGAGGAATCTAACGGTAAGGTGGAACAGGTAGCAGAACGAAAATGCAGGTTAGTGGTGGGTGACCTTCAACATCTTCGAGTTTCAATGGCTCGTGTAAACTTCAAAAGTGCACCATTCTTTTACTCGCCTGCGATTTACTGTACAATACTGCAACATTTTACTGTTAGAACCAGCCGAAAAATCCAAAGCCACAGCCGGGATTTGAACATGGTTCTCGCATTCTCCGTGCGGTTGCTTTAACCTTTGGGCTTGTGACAACATGTCGGTATGACATTTAATCCTCAACTCATTCGTGTTCTTTACCCGGGCAACTAACCAGATGCCTTATAACTTCAGACATCTTAATGGTGACTTTTCGTAAATGTTGATTTTCTCAAAAAATGGATCTAACGATGTTTATTAAAATTCCGTATAATAAAGATATTTACACGATAAATGAAATGGATATCTTGAAAACCGTATCCGGGTAATATTCTAATAGTTATGCCAATTATTGGGCAAATTTATTGTTATATTGGTAACAGCTGGACCTAACAGTAAAACACACACCCGTGGTAGGAATATTTTAATGAAATATATATATTCAATTCCAAGTGACCGCATGTGAGATTTGTGGTGGACAAAGCGGCGCTGGGGCGGGTTTTCTCCGGGTACTCCGCCATCGCATTCCACCGGTGCTCCATCATCATTCATGTATCATCAGTGTCACCGCCTGCGGTGCCATAAGTAGTTAAAGCAGGCGTTAAACACTACCACAAACACACACACACACACACACATACACACACTAGCTGAAATGCCCCGACTTGCTCAGTATTTGACGGCTTATCCCTACAGCAATCCCTTAGGTTGTACTTGTGCAGTAATCGTGTCTCTCTCTTTCTCTGTTGATGCATTTAGAAATTATTGTAACAGTTAAAATAATTAATAATTGATTACAACTCTCAGAGCACTATAAAAGAAAAGTAATTAGAAAACACTATGCAAAAGCACAGTTGGACAACCACAAATAGCGCAGTTTATAATATTTTTTTGTAAATGCAGCAGTAAAATCTCATTTGGGAAGAACTAATAAAAGTTTCAGTAACGTCTATATACACGTTTTTATTTTCAGTAACCAGCATATTAAAATAAATCTATCAAGCAAACATAAGAAAAACAAAAATAAATAAAACCCAACAAAGTAAAGAGAGAACAGGGTACTCCGTCTGGTTTGATGCTGCTGTTGTTATCCTTCTCACTTATATGAACTTTCTTTGATTGACAACACTGCGGAAAGACAGGTGGGCATACCTGCTTACCTGTCTGTCTGCCCTGACTTTTATACAGTTTGGTTCTGTCCTTGTCTTTGGGACACTCTACCTGCTCAGTCTAAATTGTTGGAAAGCTCGGGCCACCTCCAACAGCCAGTTAAATGGCTACACGCTCTTTGTAAATACATCCGATACCGTAAGGAGAGAAATAACAAGAGGCTAAGTATTTGTCTCTTTCTTTTCTAGATCTGACAAGTTAAATCTCAAACTCTGACAAGTTCCATTTATAAGCCGCCTTTAACACGTAGGCAAAAATTCCTTATGACAATAAAATTGTGTTCTCTCGTTTACTCTTTGGGTTGTCTTCACACACACTCTGTTTCATACTTCCTCTTGGGAGAATACGGAATAATCCTGGCTAAAGAAAAATCGTCACTCTCCAGGCCGAGAATCGAACCGGGACCTCTAGGTTTGGAGACTAGCGTGCTAATAAAGATTATAAATATGGTAATGTATCGCGCCTGGGTTATGTGATGATAGCGTATCTGCCTCACATTCAACAGGTCGCGAATTAGAATCTCGCTTATGGTGAGTTACCCCAATAAGGTTTTTTTCGTGGTTTTCCCTTATCCTGAAAAGAGGAATGTCCAGTAACCTTAAGCTCCATGGACCCTAAGATCATTTGAGCATCATCTCACCGATTTTCTTCATCGTCCGATATGACCAACCTGGTTAAGCTTAAAAAAGAGTAATACTGATTATTTTGCGCTAATAGCAAAGCAACACACGCGTTGTGCAAAACATTACGAACAGAATATCTTCTAAGCGTCGGCTAATTTGTGATAGATGAATTGTCATAATGCAGAACAATCAATCACCCTAATTATCATAAGTATATTATTTCCTGGAAAAGTTTCAATGGCCGCGTTGTTCTTAATCTGTACCGGATATGCCCAGTTCACAGTGCGACACTGACGACGCGAGCTGAGCGACACGCGGCACGACGTTGCTTCCCAAAATCTAGTCTTTACTTTGAGGTACATAATTTCACGTTACCGCGCGCAGCTGACGAAAGTACACACTTTTTCATAATATTTTAATGCACCTGAACTTAATTTAGGCAACTTGGGGTGCTTTACTATGCGCGCACCTTTTCTTGGGCGCTTGATTTACGCGGAAGCGAGGGTTGGAGGGAAAAGAGAGCCCGCCTGTATTTCCGCAGTATTGTCAACCAAAGAACGGTTCTTTTTCTTTAGACCCTTCGTCATTATATTGAATTACCTAATTTACCGCGAACTATCTGAATTATTAAACAAAACGCGCACATGCGTGAACTCTGGACACACAATAAAACTTTGGCATTGAAGCCACTAGATATTACTAGAGAAGCACACTATATATAGTGTTCTTCATCTCTCAGTGTGGTCGCCTTGTTTTTCTTCCTCCGAATGAAACTAGGAAAACGAACGTGTAAGAAAATTGCGCGCGTACTTGTTATTTCTTCGAAAAAAGTATGCATTTCGCTGAAGGTTGATGTCTTAACTATTTTCTGTATGCCGCCATGTCTCGTAGGAGAAGCTAATTAATAATTACATTTTGTCGCGTTCTTGGTGAATTCCTATTGGTCAATCATTTTGTCGCTCATGTCACGTCGCCATTGTGCACCGTTGTGTATTGTTCAAATCTTTTGTTTGTACAGCACAGAATACTTTTTCTACAGTGGAATTAAAATTACTTTTGGATCGTGACAACTCAGTTTAAAGGTTATGGAAGAGGTTACCGCGCCTCGCCACACTCCAGCAAATTACAAGTTAAGGGGTAAACGGGGATGACTCGTCCTAATTGGTTGGAGTAAAGTGGTGAGATGCGGTCACTGCCGTTTATAAAAACCATCCCTCTTTTAGCCTTCGAACTAACGCCAGATCTCACTCCCTCCCGAGACTCGAGAGGGCTGACATCTACTCTGGGCAGCAGCTACGGCACCACCTACCGGTGGATCTGGTAGCAGCAGCAGCAGCGGCAGGAGCCACGGCAGCATTCCCCCAGCGGCAACGCAGCGGGCATTCGTCCCTCTACTAGCTTGCAGCTCCGACGCCTGCGGGTGCTCGGCTTCTATACAGCGGCAACGCAGTGGGCTCTGACCCCCTATTAGCTTGCCGTTCCGCCGCCAGTGTGCGAGCGGCCCCATTGACAGCTTGCTGTCATTTTGTAAAGAGCAGGAACACCCCTGCTTTCCTACTCCTCTTCTACTGTCATCTTTCTTTTCATTGACCTGACAAGACCGACTGACAACGGAAACAGCGGGTCCGTAAGGCCAGAGCCAAGGTTGAAGGCCATTGGCCTGAAACCTCGAGCCGATATGGATCGCACAGGCGCCTCCTCTAAGGAGGTCCGGTCCTCTGCGGACAGCCGTAGGGCAACCGCACCTACCCTGACTAGTGACGACGGGCAACATACCAAGCACCAGCACCAGTCAGCCTACTCCCTCACCAGAGACGGCCGAACCTTCGCGAAGCGAAGCAGGACGTCTATTGGCGGCAGCAACAGGCGCAAGCCATCTTCGCCTCACCGCCTCGTAGTGGTTGAGAGTGTACACACCAGTCAGGACCCCACCAGTCCTTACACCATCCCTATGCCCGACTCCGACACCGACGTCGAACCTGACGGACCGTGGATAACTGTCCACGCAGGGGGCCGCAGAAGCGGTCGTTCCTCCCCCAACCCAACCGCACCACCACAGGGAATTAACCAACCCCCAACCCAAGGGGGGCGCAAAATCTCGCCTATAGTTGCCGACGCTTTCCGCAACCACGTTGTGGTAATGAGCAAGCTGGCAACGAAGCTTAGGGGCCCCTTCGAGGCCCGGCGGAAGCTAAGGAAAGTCCACCTCCATACCTCCTCGGAAAGGGATTTCGAGGCAGCGAAGGCTGTATTACGGGACGAACAAATCCCGTTCTACAGCTACTCGCTGCAGCGGCCCTACGTGGAGCGTAGGATAATACGGGGCCTTGACTCCGACTGCACCCCTGAGGGTGTCAAGACGGTCCTTCAGGACGAGTACAACATCACCCCTACCTCCGTGGCACGTCTCAGTAAGACGGTGGCAACAGACGACGGCACTCAGCGAGTGCCTATGCCCTTATTCCTGGTCGTGGTACCAAGGGAACGCGCCCAGACAGTTCAGCCGATAGACGCCGTCCGTCGGCTTATCTTCACCGTCGTGCGTATCGAAAGATACCACGGCAAAGAGGGACCTGTGCAGTGCCATAGGTGCATGGGCTTCAATCACTCTAGCAGTGTGTGCGAGCGCAAGCTCGCATGCCTGCGGTGTGGTGAAGCCCTTCTACTAAGGGACTGCACAAAGCCCTATGAAGCTCGCCACTGTGTGAACTGTGTACGGCTGTAAGGTGCGGAAGCTCCTTGTTGAGAGCCGCCTTGATGGCCCCCAGGAGCCAGCTAATGTGCGCCCTGGGGTGTCCTTCTCCTCGGCACAAACCGCGCTGAGGGAACGCTGCGCGCCGCTGAGGCAGCAGCAACTCCCACCCCCGCAGTCACTGCAGAGATTGTGCCAGCTCCGTCCTTGACGGAGACCCCAACCCCCCAACCTGGTCCGTCTACGTCAACGGAGGAAGCCGCCCCGACGCCCTCGGCAGAGGGCCCACGCCGGACTTCTCCATAAAAAGAAGTCCAGGAAGAGAGGAAAGAAGAACCGCCGGGCGCCCGGCCAGTCGGGCCAATCAGAGGCTCCCACCTCTGTGAGACCCGAGGCCACGCCCCAAGCACTCCAGCACCTACCAG
The DNA here is from genome assembly GCA_030762935.1 of Hymenopus coronatus. Taxonomy (NCBI): domain Eukaryota; kingdom Metazoa; phylum Arthropoda; class Insecta; order Mantodea; family Hymenopodidae; genus Hymenopus; species Hymenopus coronatus. Next base: position 170,707,625 of record CM060892.1, on the reverse strand, counting down.
TGGCGGAAGCTCCAGCAGCTGCCGCCACAGTGCCGACTCCAGCAGCGGAGGCTCCCGCTGCACCTACCACCACAGCGGCTTCCTCGACCTTTACAGCGGCCATCCCACAGGCGGACCTGGATGAACTTCAGGACCTAGCCCTGTGGTTCGGTGACCTCCTAAGTAAGGTCCTACCTATACTGCGAAACTTCAAGTTGCAGTACAGTGACCCCAGACTCTCCCCCCTCCAGAAACACACCCTGTTCCTCCAAACCTTGGAGCAGTTGTACCCGGGTTCCGCTAAGTAATGGCCTCTAGATTCGTTCGGAGACCATTGCGACTCGCGTACTGGAACGCGAACGGCATCCGGGGACAACGCCCAGGCGTCCTTGAGTTTGTACAATCGTACGGAATTGACATCCTGATGGTTTGCGAAACCCATCTGGATGCTGTTACTGACTTCTCGCTGCCTAGTTACGTCACCCATCGGTCCGATCGGGTCGGCCGACAGGGTGGCGGTACAGCTATCTTCATTAAGAACCACATACCCCATACTCCTGTCCAACTCCCGGCACTACAGCACGTGGAGGCCTGTGCAATCCGGCTTATCGTCGGCGGGCTAGACGCGCTGCTGATAGCTTGATAGCTGCATATGACCCACCAAACCACCGCTTCCATGAAGCGGACTACACCACCCTACTCAACCTTCACCCAGTGGTATGCATCGCAGGAGATATCAACGCGAAACATGCCCTCTGGCACAGCCGCACCAACAACCCCCGAGGCCGCGGGCTCTACCGCCTCATCAGCGGCAACCCCGCCCTCGTCGCGCACGCACCGAGAGGACCTACGTGTCATCCGGCTCGCCGCAGACCGGATGTTCTTGACATCATAATCACCAAGAACACACCATTTCATCTAGACCTCTCGGCGGTCAACGAGTTGGACTCCGACCACGACCCTGTCGTGGTGGATACAACCGAGACCGTATCAGCTCGGGTAACACCAGACTGGATAAATGAGATCGACTGAGACGCAGCCGTCCTAGAGCTAAACCAAACCGTGGACCCGCGACCGCGCATCGATTCCATCGAAGCGCTGGGAGCGGCAGCCACGGCCTTCTCCCGACAACTCCTGAATGTGGTACGCGCGCATACCTACCGCATCCCATCTAACAAACCTAACCCGAGAAGCATACCTAATGAACTCCGTCAGCTGCTAAAAGCCAAGGCAACCGTACGGAAGCTATGGCAGCGCTTCCGCCATCCCAAGATCCAAGCAGTGTACCAGCGGTTCAAATCCCTGGCAAGGCGCCTGCTTCGCGCGCACCGCAAAGCGGCCTGGGAACACACAATGGCAAATGTAAACCTGGAAGAAAAACAACCCTGGAGGATCATCCGATCCCTCAGGAAAGACAAATGTCAGTTTCAGCATCCCATCCATGGCACCCGTGGGAGACTCTCTTTTGAGCCCCAGGATAAAGCCACGGATTTCGCAGATTATCTGGAGTCTCAATTCGAACCCCGCGAAGACCCCCAGGACGAGGACTTTACTGAGCTCGTGGAAGCGACGGTAGACTACCTCTATGAGGAGCCCCCGCCGCCCCATGAGGAGATCCGCATTCCTTTAGTCACCCCGAAAGAGGTGGCTTCCCAACTCAACAACCTAAAGCCTAACAAAGCCCCTGGACATGACGGCGTTACGGCGCCTATGCTCCAGCACCTACCCAGAAAGGCCGTAATCCACCTGACACGGATTTACAATGCATGCCTGCATCTACGTCACTTTCCAACGTGTTAGAAGGAGGCGAGGGTAGTATGCATTTTGAAACCCGGCAAGGACCCGGTCTTCCCGTCAAGCTATAGATCTATTAGCTTACTTCCGATCGTCTCGAAAGTATTCGAGCGGTTATTCCTACCTCGCCTCACCCCTCTCTTTGAAGAGAGACTACTACTCCCGGATCATCAGTTTGGTTTCTGTACTGGACATTCCACAACCCTGCAGTTGCTGCGACTGGCTGAGAAGGCTTCCAGGACAACTTCAAAACAGTCGCGGTACTCTTGGACGTGGAAAAGGCCTTCGCCACCACGTGGCATCAGGGACTCTTGTACAAGCTCAAGAACGCAGAAATCCCTCCCCCCTACCTTCACCTGCTTAGTAGCTTCCTTCGGGACCGCACTTTCAGGGTGAGGGTGGAGGGGAGGCATTCCACAGTCAGACCCATAGCGGCGGGAGTGCCGGAAGGCAGCGTGCTGTCGCAGTTACTCTTTGCCGCCTACATGTCCGACTTCCCCACAGAATCCAGTACAGTTACGTGCCAGTATGCCGACGATGTCCTCATAATGGCGCGTAACAAGAACGCCCGATATTGCTTCCCCCCGCTACAGAGACAGCTCCAGGCCATAGGAAGCCCACAGAAGAGCTCAGCTCTACTGCTGGCTAAAGTCCGATACTGGCGACCGGAGAGGTCGCTGAGGTTGCGGCGGCGGATCCCCTGGGTCCGCACTGCCAAATACCTTGGAGTCGTCCTCGACCGCGGCCTTACTTTCACTCCACATGTCAGGGAGAAGGTCGGTGTGGGACACGCTGCCCTACGGCAGTTGTTTCCCATCTTCCGCTCCACCATGCCTACACACCTAAAACTACGGCTGTACCGCGCAGTCATCCCGCCCCTGATGCTGTACGGCTGCGAGGTCTGGGGTTCGGTGGCTCGTTCCACCATCCGCAGGCTGCAGACCGTGCAGAACAGGGCATTGAGGATTATATATGGCACAGACCGTAGATTCCCGTCCCACATTCTCCATTCCCACTCCGGAATCCCTTACATAGTGGACGTTGTGCGAGAAAGAGCTCGCACAATATACACTAAACTTGCTCCCCACCCAAATCCCCAGGTGAACACTCGGTCTTTACGACCACACGCTGCCTAGGAGACGTGTAAGCTACCGCCTTCCCAAGGACGCCTTGGGATGGTAGTTTTCCGGCTGCCTCTCCCTTTTTTACAGTTAAGCAGCATCGGGCCCGGTCCCGACTCGGACGGGTGACCGTCCAGTTGTACTCCGACCAGATCTGCAACACTGGCTTCCCCCACCCCGTACCTACATCCCTTCAGTTCTCCCCGCTAGCCGGCACTGCTTTCCTTGACAGCCCGCAAGCGGCTGGCCAAGGTAAGCAGCATCGGGCCTGGTCCCTCTCTGGGTGGGTGACCACTCAGGTAGGTAAGCCAGCCCGCGTCGGCTGCACAGAGGGAAACACCCTGCCCACATTACTTCGACACAGACATAAACGCTTGCACAAGACTACATCTTTTATATCACACGGGTAAATCCGCGAGAAAAGCGGATAGGTACCGTGGTGATTTGCCCCTGCCCGAGTACACTCGGGCGACTAGTTCCTGCTCCTGACTCCTTCGAACTGAACAGTCATGATCTTAATTAAATTTCACTGTAATGGCTGTACTCATAACAATTAAAGTTTCAGACATTAATAATTATCTATTAATAGCTGCAAGTTGTTTATGCCTGTGTAGACAAATGTGTCTATAGAGATAAGCAGACCACTCATATAACATAAAATCTTGGAAAGTTAAAGCCCTAATGGTTTTCATTAGTGGACATTTCCTCCATGTACAACTGAAAAGCAAAGAACATAAAATACGCACAGAGAGCAGCAGAGTACCAACTATATAAAACACATAGGCTCTCGATTTTTTTTAAAGTTTACATTTTTGTGTTTTTTTACGGGGCGTGCAATTTTCTTCTTAACTCGAAGGGTGACTCAGTTGGATTAGACCCAAATTTTAAAATCGTTATTTCACAATAAATATGTATTTCGATGCCTCTGAATAATAAAAAAGTGTGTTCTTGTATTTTAATAACAATTATAAAGCGAAAAGTTGGATAAATCTATACTTTCTACTCTTCGTTCGGGCATAATTTAATTAAGGATGTAAGGATATAGTTATCTTGCAATTTTCTTTATATAATATTCTGGGAATGCGTTGCATAGGCACTTTTATTTTCTTCGTTACTTTTTTTTCTCTCTGAAGTGGAGTCATACCTGATACACCTGCACAGCCGATGTGCCGTAACTTTGTTACGTGGGAGCACTTACATCAGCATCAACATCAAACAAGCTGGCACGTCCATCTCTTTATTCTCTTCTCTCTCCTTCCTTTGGGTTTGTATTCTAGGATATTATGAAATGCAGGATTCTGGCATCTGCAACATATTTTCCTTGATATTATTTTATTATGTACTTAGATTAAATGTATTTAAGTTTACCTATATCCAGTGTGCGAAGAATCTTATTTATTATGCCTTAGCTTTTTTGTTTGTTTTGCTTTGTTTTGTTAGTCCACCATAAAGCCTTGTACCGGTGGAGACATTTCTTGTACAAGAAGTAGCGCCAAACAATGGAACATCATCTTGCGCCGTTGACTTGTATGCCATTTAACATGGACGCATATACACACGGTACCACTTCAGTGGCTATGTGTTTTAGGAAAATGGATGACGCAAAAGTTGCAAATTCTGTTGCTGCTGCTACTCTTGTAGTTGGTAACCTATCTACGTTCAATGTTTTGTATCGGAAATTTACTTCTTGTTCTCACTACCCTTTTCCTTTTATACGTCCAAGTTCCCACAGATTATGTCGCACTGATTGTATGCTTTACCCGCACACGCGTGTTCGATCGTCGACAATCTTAAATCGGTTAAAATAGACTCTGTTCTTTGAGCATTGCTGTTAGACCAGTTTGGTCTTGAAATATAGTCTTTAATCATGTTGTGAATATTAAGACATCAAATATTATGAAGCTATACATGGTACCTACTGTATAATAAGAAAACCTAAGCAATCAGCAATATATAAAATCCAAACTGCAGTCGGACAAAGCTCGCTGGAGTGGCTGCCAGATGGTAAATAATATATGTAGCTTCATTCACTGGCATGCCATTTAAAAAACAATGTCATGGCATGATATACATGGAAGATAATGCACACATGGAGCTATTTTCTATATGGAGCCATCTCTTGTGCAAGAAATGTCTCCATCTGTACAGGGCTGAAAGAAGAGAGGTTAGTATCAAAAAACGCATAACATTTCAATGCAGTAGCCATCCGCGTTTTTGTTTATGAGAGTTATTTTAATTGTCCCATATATTTTATTAAACTTTTGTAATTTCCTTTGTTGGTCTGATTTTCTTGTATTGCCAATTTCACAGTCTGAATATTTGGAGTCTTTTATGATGTTAATTACTGCTTCACATCGCATTTGTGTTTTCTCCTAGAAAGATACAATCCTTGCGTTTGTCCAAGATAATAGCTTGAAACTATGTTTTGTAACTCTTATGTTAATTTCTGTAGAATATCTTCTGAAGCAGCTAATATAGTTGAATCTCACTTATACGCTTTTCTCAGATGTTGCTAAAATTTTTGGATACTGAGCTTTATCCATCAACATTTTTTCTGAACTAAGTTTTTCACTTATACGTTTGTAATAAATACTTAAAATATTTCTGGTTCCCATGTATGAAATATTTATTTAGTCATACATTGTTTTTATGCTAAGTTAATAATATAATACAACATAATTCTCTAACTAATGATAACTTTATACTGTATCCTTTCTGGACAGCATAAAATAGCATGAGACATCAATAGGCAAGCTACACACTCGTTAACAATACAAGGCAATTTTTCCACATGTTGTATCTTATGAACAGAGGGACTCTCGTAACCAGGACAGAGCTCCACATATAAGGCCACAGTGCCCTACACCCTCCAGGTAACAAAAGAATGTATAGTACAGTAAATGAGGTAGGAATGTTGTGGTAGATGAAAAATCGCTCTTATATTAGCCTATCGACCCGTGAAAACACGAAAAACCCATGCCGCTGTTGTCGGGAATTGAACCCAAAACTTCCCGAATTCGAGTCGCACATTTTATGGCGGCGCTACCTCGCTCAGTTAAACCAGAGTAAAGCACCTGTACTCTGATTTTTATTTTCTCTACACGTACTATGTGCATAGTGTAAAGAGAAGATTTTGTAATGCACTCAAAAATTCGATACCGAGCTTTCACCGGAAATACATGTTTTGGGTCCCCCTGAATCCAAAAAAAAAACATTTTTGAAAAAAGTCCGTGTATGTGTGTGTGTGTGTGTGCGCGCGCGCGTGTGTGTCTGTGGACAGCGTAGCTCAAAAACGAAAATGCCGTTAAATGCAAACTTGGTATTTAAGTTTGGTATCTTCTAAGGATGCGACAGGAAGATTTTTAAGGAAATTCCCCCTACCCCCAACTACCCTTTACATGGAACGTTTTTCGAAAATTTTGATTTTCTCAAAAATGGCTCTAACGATTTTGATTAAAATATCGTATATTAAATGTATTTACGTGACAAATAAAATTTATATCTTGAATTTTCTGGTAATAGCCTCTGAAGACTACTTTATTCTGGATGAATTTTATGGAATTTTGCATAACTGCTAATTGTAAGAGATGGATAAAAAATTACCATACAAAAAAGGTAGAGCACGTTAAAATACATAATTTATGTTATATACATTTTCTTCGTGGAGTTTATCGTTTTTGAGATATTGGTTTCAGCTTTGAAAACGTATACTTTTCTCATACAGGAATTTGTCAACTCCTGCCCATATAAACAAAGAAACTTAAGTCACATAGCAACCAGCTTTTGACTTTCACTTTAAAGTATGTCGCTTCTACTTTCTACAAGGAAGCAAGTAATAATACTATTTCTGCTAATTTTTCTCAATTAGCATGAAGTAAATGGAAGCATAGGATTAACAATGATTTGTTACAGAGATGTAGAGAAAGTCATGTGAATGGAACACATTAGATTTTTTTTTTCATTTGAGATAGGAATAATGAAACTGCTGGTATGCATGTAAGTACTGTATAGTGCATTATGTTTATTATTTGTATGCTTCATTTATTGCGGTCTTGTACTACATAATGTATAATTAGTTTGAGCACTAATCTAATAAAGCAATTTCAATTCTATAAGAAGTTTCACATTTATGTTTTTTCAATTATATTATTTTAGCCGTCTCCATATGAAAACGCACAACTGAGTATATACTGTGACCGTCAGCGAACAAAAGGGTTGTCAAGTCAAGTTTTCAAGTCTTTAGTGTCTTGGTTAACATAACTTTAATAGCATTTCTCGAAGAACTCCTAAATTTGTTACATTTGCTTTGGTTCTTATATTATCACTTTGTGTTTGTATTTTTGCTTTTGTTTAAAGGCTCGGAATAGTTCTTTCGATATAGTTCTATAAATCCTTTTCCTTTTAATGTATCCCACGATAAATTCCTTTTCGCAGTATCAAAAACTTGTTATTGCAAAAGCTTTGTATATTAGAGGAGTTTTATTTTCTTTTCTTTCCCGTTAGCTGAGAGGCTTTGGATTTCGGTTAAAGACACTTACTACAATTATCATGGACTAGTAATGAAACGGAACCTTATAATCAGAAAGTCAGCTCTCAAATCAAACAAATTAACTATCTAGCACACGAAGCGCTTATGGTAAAACCGGACTATCTGTAGGTATTTAAACACAGATGTAACCGTTTCGCAAGTTATGGTATGAAACATTTTGGGAGCAGGAACCTATTTTAAAACCTAATTGGGTGTTGTTTTGGACTTGCCCTTTCAGAGCTATCCTGGAATAGCTCATCCCATTCAAGCCACACCAGAGCGGCCTTTCGAGGAATTTTGCCAGCAGCGAAGCAAAAGAACCGGGCGGCAGGTCCCGTTATACGCGCTTTGCTCAGATCCGTTACATCAAATGGTTTCCACCTCACTGCTACTAGCCATTTCATTCATAGCTCCTCCTCTTTGTTATGCTATCTTCTTTTCTACAAACATACTCCACTCTGACGGAGAATAGAATCTATGCCCGGCAGTTGCATTTGTAGGCAGAACATAGCGTCCGTCTCTCGCATATTTAATGGGTACCATTAGACTTGCCAGTATTATCGAGTTGGGATCGAAAAGTATAAGGGATTTTCTTTTACGAAGAATGCTGTATATTTCGAGATAGTTTAAGCTCATTGATTAGACCCAAATTTGTGAAGAAATTAACATTTTTCAGTGATATTATTTGAGTATGTTAATGTCATATTTATTAACTGTTTCTAGTTCTTATGATTAAGAGATAATATTTTTAATTTCGAACAGAGAATTGAAAGCTAAAAGGAATGAACATTGCTTAGATTTGATCAACTGTGAAATTAAAATGACACTGAATTAAAGTGTGGCTTGCAAGTATCCTTATGACCTTTTTAAGAACAATGCAAGTTTTTTGACAAATGCAATGAAAAATAGTAAGTATGAAGTGTGATAGTTCATCAACATTTAAAGAGACTAATTGTATCTTTAGAGGCAATTTTCTTATGCAAATTATAAACTTAGCGTAAAAACATTGTTTTAAGGCATATTTTTCAGGGCAAAATCACCCTAGGCGTTCCTTTGAAATTGTTACAGAGTACGAAATATAAACGTTTAATATTATTAAATACATATACCTAAGTAATGTTTTTGCAAGTCAATATTTACAATACCACCTCTGGCGTTCAAAATGGGGGGGGGGGGCGAGCGTCCTTTATTGCCATTTTTAAAATCTGGCAACTCATTCAGTCAACTCGGTACGGAATAACTTGCTTCGGTGAACTTACAACGGAGCATCCATTTTCTTATTCATAAGCCGGGAAATGTGTTGGCTCAGAGATCAAATGCCTGGCTCGGACACAACGTTGGTCTGCCTCAGAGGGATTACTATGGAGCGATAGGCTGTGCTTATTATTCGCGAAATGAGGCGCAGAGAATAGTAATTGGAAAATGCACGATGACCTAAACTTCAAAGACTAAAGGTTTAGTAAAGCAAACGCTAGTCAACTCAAAATAATTTGAGGTCACCTTGTACGGTTTACAGGGAAACAAAGTCAGTTGAGAAATGCAATGATATGCCGGTATGTTGCCATGGTAGCTCAATAGTAGAGCAACCGGCTAGAGCCCGGTAGATCCCGACTGTGGCATTGAATTTTTCAGTCTGACTCTACCTTCCAAACGCTAAAAGCTTGTAGAACTGGTGCTAACGTATATCACAGAGACAATAACCAAGGTTGAGAACCTCAACTGATACAAAAATCTTAATAGAATTTTCATATTATGCAAGATAATACTTCTGACCTGTACAATATTACAATGACTTTCAAATCAGACGAGGTTTGACCCTGAGCGCCACCAGACCGGTAGCCAACCGGAGTGCTGCTGTGTTGTCATATTGCATTCCCACTTAACTGGGGAGTAACGCCCTAAGTGATTCAGTCTCTCATAAATACTACTTGCGTTAAGATAAAATATTCAAATTTTACAAAAATATGATTCACGAGGAAGATAGGGAGTAATATTCGTAGCAGAACCGTAAAAACCACAGATTTTTAGCTCAAATAATTTCCATAATACGCATGAATAAACATTATGTCGCTAGACAGATTTGCTGCTCAGTGTGCGAGTGAGAGGGAAGAATGAGAGTAGTGACCTGGCAACGCAGAGCACGATAACGCATCTCATTCGCTGCAGTGTAGAACTCTTCCCATTTGAAAAACATAGTTGGGTCAATAAGCCGCACTATAACCAAAGTCTCATGTGCCAGTGCGTCTCGTTACTTACGTTTTCCCGGCGAGGAGAGGGGCATTAAAACTGACCGGAAGTTTTACAATATATCAAAGTGTGCTCAGGCCATTATTTTTGTATAATTAATATCACACATTTTTACTTTCTCTATGCGTACTATGTACATAGTATATAGAGAAGGTATTGTATTGCACCCAAAATTCGATACCGAGAGATTTCACCGGAAATATATGTTTTGAGACCCGCTGAATCCAAAAAAAAAAAAAAGCATTTTTAGAAAATTGTCTGTCTGTATGTGTGTCTATGTGTATATCTGTGGGCAGCATAGCTCAAAAATGAAAAGACCGTTAAAAACCAAACTTGGTATTTAAGTTTGGTATCTTCCAAGGATGATATACGAAGATTTTCAAGAAAATACCCCATCCCAAATTACCCTTTACATGGAAAAAGTTTCGAAAATTTTGATTTTCTTAAAATTGGCTGTAACGATTTTGATTAAAATCTCGTATATTTAAGGTATTTATTTGCCAGGTAAAATGTATAATTTGAATTTTCTGGGAATAGCCTCTGAAGACTACTTTATTCTGGATGAATTTTACGGAATTTTGCATAACTGCTAAATCGTAAGAGATGGACAAAAACTTATCACACAGAAAATGTAGAGCACATTAAAACACACAATTTATGTTATATACATTTTTTTTCGTGGAGTTGATCGTTTTTAAGATATTTCTTGTTTTTAGCTTCAGCCTTGAAAAACTTATACTTTTCTCATATAGAAATTTGTCAACTCCTGTCCATACAAAGGAAATTCAGTCACATAGCACCAGCTTTTGACTATCTCTTTAACCTATGGCACTCTCTTATTTCACTTTTACTAACAAGGAAGCAAGTAATAAGATTAGTTCTGCTAATTTTTTCTCAATTATCATGAAATTAATAGCAGCCTAAGCTTTTCATCAATATTTTGTTGCAGAAATATAGAGAAAGTCATGTGAATGGAACAGATCAGATTTTTTTTTATTATTTACCTGAGATCCAGGGTGAGATGCGTTTAATAATTAACAGCAATTGTTGCTTGTTATTTAAATTAAAATCCGTTATGTAATTTTAAAGCTGGGTTCTTTCTTAAATGATTAACAATACCATAAAACTTTGTAACTGATGGTAAGAACGCTTCTAGAAAGGGAGGACGGAGACAATAGGTTAGAATTGTGCATATGGACATATACTGAGCCTTAGCTATCTACTGTTTCCAATTATGACCTTTTAAAATGTATCACCTTATATAATTAATTTAGTAAATTGCTGTTTATTAAATATTTTAGTTATAGCTGTTTGGTATCGGCATTTCTTGGTCCGTGGATTTTTATCGTCTATGGATGTAAAACACTTACACCGCCTTTGATGCAGATCAGTGGAGATAGTCCACACCAACGTGAAATCTATGAATACGGTTCTATTTCACCAAACAGTAGCTGTTTGATGAAATAGAGTTTAACAAGCGCGGTTGTCAGATCAGGCAATTTTTACATCATGAATGTACTGTGCTGACGGAAGTGAAAAAGTATTTTATATTTTGGCCGTGGTTAAATGGTGAAAACATATCAAGAAAGATGAAAATCCTGATCCTTCGTCACAAAGAATTCCAATTTATGGTGTATCTTTCATTAAATATTCAATAAATTATTAAATAAACAAACCCAGCCAGAAAAATTAAGCTTATTATCTCTTGTTATCCACTAGTAATCGATGTTTTAAATTTAGGCCCATTTACCGTTTGCCATAAAATATCTTAGAAATATATGGCATTTTAAACAAAATCGTTAGCCATTTTGAGGAAACCAAAATTTTCGAAAAATGTTCCATCTTTAATTATTGAGAGACTCGACATAATGCGATACAGTGCTTCAAGAAAGAGCGAAATAGATAGAGAGAGAGAGAGAGAGAGAGAGAGTGAGTAAGCCGTTATTTCTCTGTCCTCTTGCATTACCCTTTACTTAATAATTTTTTTTCAGGCGTAAAAATGCTTAAAAATCCACGACTTCCTTCGGAAGGGAAGTAAAGCCGTTGGTCCATTGTCGTAGATTTAAAAGAGCAAACTTAAGCGGTCTTTCACGCCCAATATAGAATGGGACGCTGAGAACCACATCAGTTAAAGAGCGTCCACAAATAAAACTCCCATTTCCATTTTACTTATTATCAGAAATGCAACTGTTCCCATGTGCACTACTTGGATAGTACAGCACGGTCACACTACGTTTGAACCGGTAGAGTGTGGCACATGATTGTCTCGAATTCGCTCCGTTCTTTATATTAATATGTAAATAATGCAACATATTGCCTATTGAACTGACCTCCGTGGTCGCGGATTCAAACTTGACGACGGATTTTTTCGAGCGAAAACATATTAGCATGACTTCCTTTGCAAGGGAAGTAAAGCCGATGATCCCGTGCCTTAGATTTATTGAACGCAAAAGAACCTCAATAACGAGCCGTTAAAGAACGTTTTAAATAAAACTCTAACAGTTGTTTTACTATTGCCAACTAATTTGAGATTAACAGTGACGTAAGTAGCGTCTTTTTAATGCAAGATGAGATTTGAATTTACACCTAGAAGTAGTTTTTCCGTAATTTTGGCGATTTCTGCTCTGTGAGGGGATTGTTTTTGAGACCTTTTACAGGTTCTCCCACATAGTAGTACGGAGTAAAGTCTAGAACCTGCTGGCTATTAACCTTTAAAAAAGGCTATGATTAAAAACCTACCATGTGTTGATCAGAGCCGTGATTAGTGTAGCTGAAAATAACTATATGTACGTATGAATAAAGCAACATAGCCCTCAAGACACTAATACCAGTTTTCCACTCTACTGACCCAAAGAAGCCAAGTCGCATCAACTTCTGCACTGTATCGGACGAAGCATAAGTTGAACACTCTGTACAAATATTGCTTTTCGGTTGAGAATAGCTTTCAAGTTATCGTTTACAACATAACTATGATATACGTATTTATACTTGATGGCTATTTGTCTATCTGCAACCAAAGTTTGATAAAACATTATAATATATTATTTTATTTTTCTAAACTGATACTGAAAAATTCAATATTTTATTAGTTTTTATTTTCTGGGATAGCAGACAAAATTAAAGATAAAATGTGGAATGGGTAGTATCTGAAATGATAAAATAAAAAGAGAGGATGTTTAGTCGCAACCTTACCTTAATGAACGTTCTGTAACTGTTGATAGAACTTTCATATTACCTTCCAATTAGTTGCTTGGCCAATTACAGTAGATGTAATTTCTTAGAATGGTAATGTATCATTTTCAAAGATAGATAAATGACTTGGGGGACAGAAAGTTGCAATTTCCGTTACACTTTCTTGAAACACGTGCCTCAACTGACAAAAAATTCAGTTGTACCGGTTCAGAACTTGTAAACGGACATGAGCACGGATGAAATAAATTACAGGGGAACATCTAAACAAGATCATTTGCTCATCACATCAGGTGTTCTTTCAGCGGCATTACTTAGTCTCGTGCGAAACAGTGGAATCGAAGCAGCATTCTAACACATGGGTGTAGCATGGGTGCACATATACGAGGGCGGATCGAAAATTAACGCATTTTTTTTCCCAAACAAGTTTAATAGTTTAAAAAATCAGAAATGAATTTACACCTTTTACCTACTTTTCAATATAGTCACAAACTTTCTCCACACATTTGTCCCATCGCGATACAGTTTCAATATACCCTGTTCGTAGAAGTCGTTTCCCTGGAGTACAACCATCTGCGGACTGTTGGTTTCAATTTTGCATCTGTCGTAAAGTGTTGCCTGGCCAGAAATTTCTCATGAGACCAAAGAGACAAAAGTCCGACGGTGCACGGTCCGGACTGTATGGTGGATGCTGGAAAACTTCCGACCAAATTTGGTGATTTTCTGATGAACAGCAGCAGCAACATGGGGGCGAGCATTGTCTTGAAGAAATTTTACAACGTCGGCATTAATGTTGTGGCGTTTGTTACGGAGGGCATGACGCAACTTCAAACTTTTAATGTAGGTTGCAACATTCACAGTGGTCCTGTGTTCAGCAAAGTCCACCAATAAAACACCATGCATATCTCAGAGCACTTTCCTAGCAGATTGAGTCACTTTGAATTTTTTCTTTACTGGGGAACCAGCATGTTTCCATTCCATATACTTGCCTGTTTTGTTTCGGGCCTATACGTAGTATGCCCACTACTCATTATCATTGACGATTTCTTCCAGAAAGGCATGCCCTTCTGCCGTGTACTGCGTCAAGTGATCGAAGCTTGTAATCATTCGCTAGCCCTTGCGGTTGTCTGTTAGGGTTTTAGGTACCCAGCGAGCACTAACTTTACGAAATTTCACCGTATCATGAACAACACCGTACACTACACCATAGGAAATGTTGTGATAAGGTTCGTAGTTGCACACGTCGCCGTTCAAAACTGCCACCTTAATTTAATGTCACATTCTGCGAGGTTGCAGCTGTTACCGGACTCCCAGAGGAATGTACAGCACCTGGAGACATTGCTACGGTCCATACAATCATCCCCATACAAGACACGCATTTCCCTGTGAATTTCACTGGGCTCACAAATATCGAACTACAACTTGAAGACAGTAGCATGCACGCCAACTTTTTTGCTTAGTTCACGCGACTATCGCTAGAGCTGCAGACAAAAAAAAAAAAAAAAAAAAAAAAAATGCCCTCTGTAGTGAAAATTTCAAACTATATCTGTGATAGCGTCTAGTCAATTCTCAGTTCATGCTTGTGTACTCCTATGTGCGGATCTGATGACAATAAGTCCTTTATATTTTGGCCCTAGTTAAGTGGTGAAATTTCTCCCGAAGAGGATATTAAGGAGATCGAAATCCTATCCTTCATCACGTACGACTGTAGCTTGTGCAATTCATTAAATATTCGTAGTTTTAAAAAAATAAACCCAGCCACAAACATTCTGCAGATTGTTATCTAATGATAATTGAAGTATTTTATTTAGGTTCATTTATAATCACTTTGGGGGAGCAAATCAGATAAACTTCCTATTCTGTTACATAAGAAATGATATATACAAAGTTGCATAGTAAATGATCCAGTTATTACTTGAAAGAGCAATAATAGCAACAACGTAATAACAATAATAATAACGAATAATAACAACGATTAATAATAATAATAATAATAATAATAATAATATCTAATAATGTGATTATTCCGTTTGATGCAGTCACCAGTATGATAAGTTCATTTTCTGTCACTTCACTTTACTGGCAGCCAGTTTTTACTGACTTTACGTTTTTTTTTATTTGCACAGCAGTAGAATGAGTATTATGCAAAGTACTCTTTTCTTCCTTCCTCTTCTTTCGTTGCAGCATCGAATACCACCAGGCTCACTAATCGCGCACCGAGCAACACTCATGTACGTAACAACTCGGAAAACATCACTTTGTCCCATCAACAGCACGAACTCACTAACTTACCCACTGTCTGCCTCATAAACACACTCGTTTATATGCAACGAGAGCAATGTTCCCGAGAGCCGGGGTAAGAGAGCGTTCAGAATTATCTGGTCGCATCTCTAAGGCGTTCTTAGCACTTATGGTGCCACGCTTCCACTTTGTCCGACCAACCATTGACGAGCACGTAATGATACTTTACCGCATTCGGCTGGGAGGAGCTACATCAGTGGTGGTGGTGGTGGTGGTGGGTGGTGGGTGGTGGTAGTAGGTAGTAATAAGTAGTAGTGGTAGTAAGCAGTAATTATTATTATTATTATTATTATTATTATTAGTAATGGCAGTGGTGGTGGTGGTGGTAGTTGTTTTACGGCCGGTGTTTGGTGAATAAAAAATTGCAATACCGAGCTTAAAGGCCGTGGTCCAAAGGTTTTCTCCAACAATAATACTTTCTCACTAATAATAGTAATACTTAAAATCAATTTGAACTTACTGATGCTCATCAGGTTTTACATAATAATTTTGACAGATATTGTCAAATATATATTGTAATGTCTAATTCATTTCGTTTTGAATCTGTAAAGGAATATTGCATTGGCCGGGATTTGAATGTTTCAGTCCGACTGTAAATATCTAAGTCGAATCTTACACACGGCTTGTGTGGGAAAAGAATTAAGAACACTGTGCATTAATTAACACAATGAAAACAATTCGCAAAAGCGGTTCGTCTAAATACCTGTGTATGGTGTGTGACAGACAGACAGTTTGTCGAAATATTTGTGTGTGGTCTGACAGACAAACATTATGATCCTTGGTATGCAACAAACAGGATGGTGGGATGAGTAGGTTTACTGAGAAAAGCCCTTGTGTTCTGTTTACGAGTACGAGGACAGTTCAATAAGTACCCGTGTTTCAAAGCTGTTGGTGGTGTTAAGACAAATTGATATTACCATCGTGTACTGTCATTTGTGAACACTTCGCCAAAACAATTTTGGTATTAATTCATAGGTTCATTTTGATTTGGCGGGCATTTCTGTTAGTCGTTCAACGTGTTTTCACTAAAATAGAAAAAAGTGTGATATCGTCCTCCGTGGTGTAATGGTTACCATGCTAACTCCATATACCCAAGGTCGCGGGTTCAAACCCGGCAGAGGACAATGGATTTGTACAAATCCTTAGCGTGGCTTCCTTCGGAAGGAAAGTAAAGCCGTTGGTCCCGTGTCGAAGATTTACGGCAGGTAAAATAACCATAAGCCTGATAGAGAGGCCTCTAAGCCAGTGTTTCCCAACCTTTTGAAGTTCACGGCACCCTTGGGAATAACATTAAACACCAGGGGCACCCTTCCTTGAATTAAAAGAAAATTAAGCTTAATATGTTAATTTATTGAAATATTATATAATAATAACGTACACCATAACATAATACAGTAAACTTTACTACAATCACAGAGTAAAAATACATCAATAAATTTTGTTCGATTAATGATTAATGTGAAACTTGTGATTGATGCTTAGAGCACAGATATGTGATGTCAGGTCTTACAGTTGACAGTGAAACACACAAATCATCCTCAAGGTTATTCAGTCTGTTTCTTGCTTTGCATTTTATTGTCACCATAGCAGAGAAGGCTTGCTCGCATAGATAGGATGTTAAAAAGGGCAAAAGTGCGTTAATTGCTTTCTTCATTAGGTTAGGGTACTCCTCTCTCCGTTGAAGCCAAAATCTAGCCACCGACGACTCACTCTTGGTGAACTTACCTTTGAGTGTGGAATCAGCGCAAAGATCAATAAATTCATCTCGTTCGCAAGCAGTGAAATCTATTTCCTCTGCACTATCTACGAAATCAAATGGTGAGACAACCCAGTCGAGATTCGTAGTGGAAATAGTTGGAAAGTACGCATCTATTGCATCTTGCAATCTTGATAAGTGATCACAAATGCGGTCTTTCAGTTTACCCAGATCTTTATCTCCTGCCACATTAAGAAGAGATGGAAAGTTCGACAAATCTCCTTTTTGAACTGCAGACTTCCAAGAACTAAGTTTTCTTTTTAAAACCTTTCATTTTATTGGTTGAGGAGATTATTGTTTCATGTCGACCCTGCATCGAAACATTAGGTTCATTCAGCTTATGAAAAATATCTGCCAGATACGACAGTTCAAAACACCAAGAATCACTTAGTAAGAGCTCATGAAATGTGTCTTGATTTTCATCCTTAAAAAAAGTTTTTAGCTGTTCTTTAAGTTCGAGAAACCGGTTCAATACACGACCCCGCGACAACCACCTTACTTCTGTGTGAAGTAACAAAGAGGTATGAGCTGCATCCGTTGCGCAACATAACTGTTAAAATTCTGCACTTTAAAGGTCGAGACTTCATATAGTTCACCATTTTCACAACTTGGTTAAACACTTCAGCAAAATCTTCATTACACGCTTTCACGACTAATGCCTCTCTATGCAGAAAACAGT
The DNA here is from genome assembly GCA_030762935.1 of Hymenopus coronatus. Taxonomy (NCBI): domain Eukaryota; kingdom Metazoa; phylum Arthropoda; class Insecta; order Mantodea; family Hymenopodidae; genus Hymenopus; species Hymenopus coronatus. The sequence goes on along the minus strand of CM060892.1, from coordinate 170,690,031 downwards.
GAGTTATAATAATGGATGGATTTTCATTGAGAGCTCTGGCAGTAAAACTTTTAATTTTCCCAGACATAGATGGTGCGCCATCTGTACATATACCACAACAGTCTTTCCATGAAAGATCATGGTCATTGAGATAGGAATTAATAGAAACGAAAATATCATGGCCTGTGGTTGTAGTCTCCAGCGGTCTACAGAACAGAAACTGTTCACTAATATCTTTTTCATCAATATATCTGATAAAACCAAGGAGTTGCGGTTTGCCACCAATATTGAGACTCTCGTCTACTTGCAAAGCAAATGTTCTATAAGTTTTTATTTTCTCCGTGACTTGTTCGTTGATATTGCATGACATTTCAGATATCCTGCGGCTGATTGTGTTGTTGGACAGAGGAACTTTCGAAATTTGATTAGCTGCTCCTTCGCCAAGTATTGTTGAAACTATAACTTGACATGCAGGGCCAATGATTTCCTCTCCAAGAGTATGAGGTTTCAAGAGCAGTATCACCTATGGTCATTCTCTTTACCATTTGCACAGCTGTTTTCTTCTCCCCTTCTAATATATGTGAAAAATACATTACACTTTTCTGTGACACACTAGGATGCTTTGTTGTAAGATGCCGCTTCAGTTTGCTAGTTACTATGGCCTCGTTGCTAAGTGTTTCGCCACAAACTAAACACACAGGGATAGGGTATTCCTCGTTGTTATTCCACTTAAATCCATACGCTAAGTAACTGTCCTGGTATGTTCTTTTCTTTCATTTGTCTTCTTTATGTGGTGAATTCGAGGTCCGGGAGAAACTGTAAGATTTGGCTTCTTAAAGCAAGCAGTAGGAGCCGACTGTTCACTTTCACTGTCCTGGCGTTTACGTTTAACAATGAACTTATCCATAGCTAAACACTGTGAATCAACGCGAGGAAGACAACTGAAAGCGCCAAGCGGCGTACACTTTTATATATTCATCTGTCGAAGTCTCGGGAATGTTCGTGAGGAAGCGAGTAGTCTCGGGAATGTTCGGCAGGGTATAGCTGTAATGCCATCTGTGGGATACTAGTATAACTGAATTATTGAAATGAATCGACCACTATCACCATCTGCCGTGCATGAGAGTAATTGATTTGACTTATTTTATTTCAAGACCTTACAAGATTTAAGGCTTCAGTAGAAGGTATTTTTTTTGTATATCTCAATATCTCGCGGCACCCCTTAGCCAATCACACGGCACCCTAGGGTGCCGGGGCACACCGGTTGGGAACCGTTGCACTAAGCGGTCTTTCACGCCCAATGTAGAATGGGAGGCTGAGAACAGCAGTAGTTAGGAGTGTTCATAAATAACACGCCACTTACATGTTTTATTTTTTCGTTCAATGAATCACTTTTTATTCTTATATGGAAAACTTGGAAGGAGATAAAAGCGAAATTGAATGCTGTTTGTGAGGGTCTTTCGCTATCAATGGCAACAACTAGATATTGCTTTAAACATCGAGATTTGATATTGATGAGAAGCGCCGAGGAATGCCCGGCAGATGAGGTTACCAAGGAAATCATTGAAAAAGCCGACGATATCAATTTCGTTGGTAGTCTAACGAAATTGATATCATCCATCCATCCAACCATCCATCCATCCATCCATCCATCCATCCATCCATCCATCCATCCATCCATCCATCCATCCATTTATCCCATCCATCCAATCCATCCATCCATCCATTTTTTTCTTTTATAAGCATTAAATTCACATGCACGACGAAAATGCGTTTTCGGGGTGTTCTGCTTCCTGGAGGAGAGAGGGGGGGATAGCAGCATATGGCAGGCAGCTCATGATGTCATAAATACGATGTCAATAATACACCTATTATCTACATTAAATACATCGCACAACGTTAGTATCCATTGCCAGCACAAAACCAATGTTTTAAGAGCATAGTAAGCCTTGTTGATATGTTGAAATTAGAGTCGTTATCTTTTCAGAAAACACCAGAGTTGTTGATGCCAACACACCACTTACAGCCAAATTCAGTTGAGTGGAACTCAGTACTTTCAGACACTTGAGAAGTTAGAGATTAATCCTGGCTACAGAAAAACAAGTTAGAAATCGAATCCGGGATAGAGCTCCCGAATTTGAGCCTAGTTAACTAACCCATTAGACGGTATAAGTAGGTGGTGATATTTGCTCTAATTTATCTAATGTTACGATCAGTAATTTATTGCGTGGGACATCTGTTCGTGCCTCATCTTTATTCCTGTTCTTAGGTGTGCTAATTGGTCTTCACTAGCACTTTGAGAAGCCATTGTGTATGCCGCTCAGTGATTGTCACACTTGAGGGCATTTGTCCCAGTTTCTATTCATTAGAACGACACGAGAAACCACGACAACAAACCAAAATGCTGCATCACTGGCCTACAGTCCCATCTGGTGAGGAACCAATCACACCCGCAACAGCAGGTGGATGTGTAGCACTGATAGCACTTTGCAAGCTAAAAGTTTCAGTGTAGCAAATAGTAGGGGATTGTTTGATTGCACAGGCCAGTAAAACGCAGGGTAATTGCATCTTTCCTCAAAGTGTGAATTCACCCAGCTTTTCTCTATAACGTACCTTTTCCCATTGGTACTTTTAGCAATATAAATTTGTCATCATTGAAGTTAACAAAGACAAATGGTGAATTATTTTGAAAATTTGGCAGATTCTGTACAAAAACTATAAGGTTGTCATAAACAAACACCTCTCTTAGTGGACTATACAAATTGTCTGTTCCACCCTCATCCTTCCATCTTCTCATAGGTCTTCCTAAATTACTTTTACTGCTTTAGATAGTTTGGTTGTCCCCATTTTTTCAGGTATTGCTCTTTTTCTTGATATTCCTTTATTTTAATAAATTACTGAAATTATATTTAATTATTTATATATATATATATATATTTTACGTATTGTATCCCTTTATACAACCTTAGGTTCTTCTGAGAAAGTTCATCTCTGCAGACTTATTCTAAAGGTATTAACACGAATCCTAATTTCATCTGAAGATGTAATTCATTCATGAACAATTCCTAGTCTTGGAGTAAAAACTGACTTCTGTCATTAGACATGCTTGTCTAAAGTTGCATAGGAATAGCTATAATTTTATAAAGTTTAAAATAGCGTGTTTCCTGGTTTTATTTATTTATTTTTTAAGTTTTATGAAACATACCATACATCATTTGGAATGTGCTTATGTAGGTACCTTCAGATTAATTTCCATTTCTGTTTATCTTGTAATACTAAAATTACGACCTAAAGACTGATGCTTATACTTGCTATAAAATATGGTTATCAAATCTCAATTTTCGATCATGTTCAGTTCCCAGGATGCTATTATTTTAGTTTTAATATTCCATTGTGTATGGGTAACTTGTTATAATTGGCTTATTAAGGATGTGCACAGATTTGGTCGTCTGCGCGCCCCCCTCCAAAGAAAGAAAGAAAACAGTTTATTCCTAATCCCATAAAATGTTCGCATTATTTTCATGTCCATTTCAAACATTTTCACAATTGGATTTCCGTTAAAAAAGTATCAAAAGTGTCGGTGATATTTTGAACTTCTGATGGTGTCACAGCTAACCGCATCGGATTAACACTCTTAGATTTGTAAGGCGAATGAGATTGGAATGTCAGACTTGCAAACGCATCCTCGTAGGATATTCTATTTTTAGCAGTACCTGAAATACATTTGTTGAAACAAACCCTGGGAAAAAAGTTTATATTAGCAATATTTGCCCAAGAAAATACAGATTGCGCGCTTACACAAATATTACCTCCCCCCCTGTGGGATTTCATTTGACCACTCCTCTTAAAAACAATACAATCACTTACTCATTATGCATGCCTTTTCTTCCGTCGAAAAGTTGACGTTAACCAAATAGCAGAAGTTAACACAGGTATGTCACTTGTTGCATAAAGAAAGAAAAGGCAGAGAGAGGGGTGGGGGGAGCCAGGACGGAATCGGAAAACCGACTGAATAGTGGCAAATACAGTGATGTTTCTTCTTCTTTCTTTGACTAACACTTTGCTTTGAAAGCATAATGTAAACTGAATGTACGGTTACTTTAGTTTTAGTTTTCTGGGATCATTGAGAACCTTTGCCGTTGTTTAGACCATTTCTTGTCTTGGGACATGATTTGTTATTATTGTTATGCTTCTTTGATAAAGATAAAATGCAGCCTTGTAGAATTTCAGAAAATTTCCTATAAGACTGAAAAAATATCAAATTTCGTACATGCTTAGTTAATACCATGTAGGTTGTTTTGGATTTCTTACAACTACAAACTAGATAAATGTTGTTCAAATGAGGTTTTCGTTCAATTAATCTAAAATTTAAATGCGTTTCGAAAAGTCGGGATTTTAAAGTTGTATTAAAGAGCTTTTAAAGCAACAATGTAAAATAAAAATATATAAACACATATTTAATATTATTTTGTAAGAAATATTTTGTTTTCTGTTGAACTAATATTGTTAGTAAAAATCTGATGTGTTCCATTCACATGACTTTCTCTACATCATGCTAATCGAGATAAACATTATCAGAAATTGTCCTTATTGGTCCCTTGTAAGTAGAAGGGAAAAAATGTGTTCTAGCTGTTCGGCAAACAACCCTTTTATTCAAAAGATTCATCTCTATCTACATATGCTAATCAAGATCAGTATAAACAGAATTAATCTTATTACTAGCTTCTTGTAAGTAGAAGGGAATAAAGAAAATTGCACAGGCTAAAGCGATAGTCTCGTCCTTTAACAGTCTCTTTGCTTGCCAGGACTAAACAAACGAGAAACGAGAAGAAAGATGTATTCCCGTTGGAGAAAAGTTTAAGTGGTTAAGATTGAAATCAATAATCCGGAATATCTCGAAAACGGTTAACTGTAAAAAATAATAATAATAATGATAATAATAATAATAATAACAACAATAATAATTAAAAACTGTGTGTTTTAATGACATCTACAGTTTTTGTATATTAGGTTATTTTTATACTTTTTATACACGTTTTGCCAGCTATACAAAAGTCATCCATAATGAAGAGGTCCTCAGAGGCTATTCCCAGAAAATTCAAGATAATCATTTCGTTTGCCATAAAAACATCTTATACATAAGGTATTTTAATCAAAATCGTTAGAGCCATTTTTTAGAAAATCAAAATTTTCGAAAAATGTTTCATATAAAGGGTTGTTTGGAGTGGGAGGATTCTCTTGAAAAATTTCGTGCCGCATTCTTGGAAGACACCAAACTTAAATACCAAGTTTGGTATTTAATAATCTTTTCGTTTTTGAGCTATGCTGTCCACAGAGAGAGAAAGAGAGAGAGGGAGAGAGGGAGAGAGAGAGAGAGACAGAGACAGAGAGAGACACACACACATGCACACACATAGGGACCTTTTTCTAAAAATGCTTTTCTTTTTTTACTCAGGGGGTCCCAAAGCATGTATTTCCGGTGAAATCTTGGTATCGAATTTTTGGGTGCATTACAATATCTTCTCTATGCACTATGTACATAGAACATGTAGAGAAAGTAAAAATCTGATGTGCTCCATTCACATGACTTTCTCTGCATGTTTGTAACAAATTATTGTTAAAAAGCATGTTCTTCTATGTACTTTATGATAATCGATATAAACATTAGCGGAAATTGTCTTAATTTCTTGCTTCCTTGTAGATAGAAGGAAAATAAGGGAATACACTAGGCTAAAACGATAGTCAAATCTTTTAAAAGCTGTTGCCATGTGGATGAAATTCGTTTCAATGCAGGGCCAGGAGTTAACAACTTTAAGTATTTTAAAGCTGAACAAATAACAAGGAGTATCTCAGAAATGGTGAATTACACGAAAAAAACGTATATCACATAAATTGTGTGTTTTGTGATCTACATTTTTGGTGCAGTAAGTTTTGTTTATCTCTTACGGTTTGCCAGTTACGCAAAGTTCAGCAAAATTCATTCAAAATAAAAAGGTCTTTAGAGGCTATTTCCAGAAAATTGAGATATATATTTTATTTGCAATATAAGTATCTTTAAATTACGGTATTTTAATAAAAATCGTTAGAACCATTTTTGAGAAATTCAAACATTTCAAATGTTTTTCCATGTAAAGAGCAGTTTAGGGTGGGGGGGATTTTTCTCAAAATCTTTGTGTCACATCCCTGGAAGACACTAAACTTAAATACCAAGTTTGGTATTTTACCGACTTTTCGTTTTTGAGTTATCCTGTTCACAGACACATGGACACACACACACACACACACACACGGTCGGACCTTTTTCTGAAAATATTTTTTTTTGATATACGGGACCCTAAAACGTCTATTTCTGGTGAAATATCTGTATCAATTTTTTATTGGAATGCAATACCTTCTCTATACACTATGTACGAGTAAGTAAATATTTTTAGATAGCAGTCCGTGTGTCTATGAACACAGTAACTCAAAAACGAAGAATCCGTAAAATAGCTAACTTTGTTTTTAAGTTTAGCATCTTCAAAGCATGCGACACGAAGATTTTGAGGATAATCCCCCACCACAAACCATACTTTACATGGAAATATTTTTGAAAATTTTGATTTTCTCCAAAAGGGCTTTAACGATTTTGATGAAAATGTCGTATATTAGAGATATATTACATGGAAAATTAAATGTATATCTTGAATTTCTGGGAGTATCTTCTGAAGGCCTCTTTATTCTCGATGAGTTTTGCTGAATTTTGCGTAACTGGTAAACCGTAAGAGGCAGACAAGAACTTACTACACAAAAAATGTAGACTTCGTTAAAACACACAATTTATGTCACATAATTTTTTTCGTGTAATTTGCCATTTCTGAGATATCCCCTGTTATTTGTTTCAGACTTAAAATACACAAACTTTTCTCACACGGAAATTTATAAACTCCTGGCCATGCATAGATAGGATTTCCACCACATGAAAACCAGCTTATAAAAGATTTGACTATCGTTTTGGCCTTATTTACCTTCTTAAGACAATTTTTGCCAATGTTTATTATCATAAAGTAGATAGAAGAATAAGATGTTCAACAATTTGTTACAGAGATGTAGAGAAAGTTATTTGAATGGAACACATCATATTTTTTAGTTTTATCCTTTTTAGATTGAAGGTGAAACTTTAGGTCGCGGTATTTAATATCCAATCCGATATTTACCTTGGTGACTGAGGAAAATTGCAGCCAAATTGGTCGGCCCACCGGATTTGAACCCGAGACCTCCCGTATGCGAGCCACGGGCGTTACCGCCTGAGCTATCTCGCTCGGTTTTGTGCATTATTAAAATAGAAAGAACATATAAAACAAATAATCACTACATGTTTATAGTTACGAGATCAATTGAAAATATACGTTTTTACTATGCTTTGGTTAATCTTTTGAGACAGTGGCAGGGGGAGATAAGGACCTCGTGCGGCTACACCGGTGGTTTCGCAAAATGCCTTCTCATGTAACAGACCTGGTACGAGCAACCTGTTTCCTATCTTTCCCTGTTCTACTGTCTCAAACTATTTTGACTAAAGAATAACATGCTTTGTTTATCTCGCTGTTAATTGACCTAGAAAGAATTTTGCTGACGAACCAATGTAAGCAGGATGTGTACATGATATTTATGTATGAGCTTCCGCCATTACGATTTCAGTTTAAGGAATAGCATAAGTAAGAACATGAACATTTACAATATCTCTACTAACAATAACAAAACATAACTATATCGATATTTCATATCTATCTAAATGAAATTGAACACATCCTAATTGTAAATTATGAAATAAATGTTAAAATATTAAGATTTCATCTTTAAAAATCTTATGTGTTCCATTCACATGACTTTCTCTACATCTCTCTAACAAATTGTTTAAAAGCTTGTGCTTCTATCTACTTCATTTTAATCGAGATTAACATTAGCAGAAATGATTTATTGTAAGCAGAAGGAAAATAATGGAATACACTAGGCTAAAATGATAGTCTAATTTTATAAAAGCCATGTGGATGAAAATCGTTTCTTTGCATTGCCAGAACTTGGCAAATTCCCGCACAGGAAAAGTTCATTTTAAAACGGAAACCAAAACAAGGACTATCTCAAAACGGTATATGACATAAATGCTGTGTTTTCACAAGATATATATTTTTGTGTAGTAAGTTTTGTCTATCTCTTAGGGTTTACTAGTTATGCAAAATCCAGCAAAATTCATCCAGAATGAACAGGACTTCAGAGGTTATTCCCAGAAAATTCAAGATACTCATTTTATTTGTCCTGCATATATCTTTAATATACGATATTTTAATCAAAATCGTTAGAGCCATTTTGGAGAAAATACAAATTTTCGAAAATTTTTCCATATACCTAAAGGGTATTTTGGGGTGGGGGATTTTCCTTAAAAATCTTCGTTTCGCATCCTTGGAAGATGCCAAACTTATATATCAAGTTTGGTATTTTCCTGACTTTTTGTTTTTGAGTTATCGTGTACACAGGCACACACGAACCTTTTTCTAAAAATACTTTTTTGGATACAGGGGAGCCTAAAACGTCTTATTTCCAGTGAAATCTCGGCATCGAATTTTTGGGTGGAAGGCAGTACCTTCTATATACATATGTACATAGTACCTAGATGCATAAAAAGTAAAAATCTGATGTGTTACATTCACATGACTTTCTCCACATCTCTGTAACAAATTATTGTTAAAAAGCATATTCTTCTATCTAAGAGGTGTGATCAAAAGTTTCCGGAATGGCTTCACAATAATGTTGACGCTGAGATTTCTTTAATTCTTATCCAAACTGCACATGCAGCGCTTCTTTCCGATAAAAATGAGAGGTCACGTGACGAAGTAGACGCTCTGAAGTGAACACGTGTATTTGATGTGCTGCGATTTTTCCGCGTAGCAAAAATGTCAGATTACGAAGAACAAAGAACGAACATCAAATTTTGCTTTAAACTCGGTAAAATTGCAACAGAAGCCTATAAAATGTTAAGAACAGCTTATGGGAGGTAGTTATGGGCTAAACTCGAGCATTTAAGTGGTTTTTGAAATTTAAAAGTAGTGTGACATCAGTTCAAGATGCAGATCTTCGGGGCGACTCTGTTCCAGCAAAACTGATGAAAATATCAATCAGGAAATTGGTCTTAAATGATAGGCACATTACAATAAGAGATCTTTCTTACCCATTCGGACTCTCCTTTGGAAGTGTTCAAAGCATTTTGAAATTTGGACATGAGAAAAATTGCGCCAAGTTCGTGCCCTGCCTGCTTTCAAATGACCAAAAGGAAAGCCGGGTGATTGCCTGCACAGATCTTAAAGAACAGCTACAAAATGACCCACAGTTTATGGAGAAAATAAAGTATTACTGTGATGAAACATGGATCTGTAGGTATGATCCAGAAACGAAGCAACAATCTTCACAATGGAAGAGTCCTTCATCTCTACGCCCGAAAAACGCCAGACAAGTTCGATCCAAAGTGAAGTCAATAATGATTGAGTTTTTTGACATTAAAGGCATTGTACATAAGGAATTTGTGCCACAGGGTCAAACAGTGAATCAAGTGCTCTACAAACAAGTGTTGCAAAGATTAAGGGAGAATGTGCGACGTAAACGGCCGGAGAAATGGGGGAGTGATGACTGGTCCCTGCATTATGATAATGCGCCCATGCATAACGCCCTTTCTGTTCGCCAATTTTTGGATAAAAATAGGATGAATACTGTTCCCCATTCCGCCTATTCTCCAGATTTGGCACCAGCGGACTCTTTTCTTTTCCTGCGACTTAAAATGCGGCTCCGAGGACACCGTTTTGAGGACATTGATGTCATCCATCGCGAATCGCAGAAGGCTTGAGCATGTTGAAAGAAGGGCTTCCAGAGGTGCTTCCAGCAGTGGCAGAAGCGCTGGAACAAGTGTATCAACTCCCTAGGAAACTACTTCGACGGTGACAGTGCAGATTAGACAAAACAAACTGGTGTGTACTATTTATGACGTCATTCCGGAAACTCTTTTATTTTATTTATTTATTTATTTTGTAGTTTAACGTCCTTTAACCGGGTTGGTCATATTGGACGATGAATAAAATTGGTAAAATGATGCTCAAATGATCTCGGGGTCCATGGAGCTTAAAGTTACTCGACATTCGTCTTCTTAGGAAAGAGAAAACCCCGAAAAAATCCTTGTCCAGGTAACTCACCCTAAGCGAGATTCGAACTCACGACCTTTTGAATGTGAGAAAGACACGCTACCACCACACTACCCAGGCGGGCTTGGAAACTTCTTGATCACATCTCGTACTTCATGATAATTGAGATAAACATTAGCAGAATTGTTCTTAGTACTTGCTTCCTTGTAAGTAGGAGGAAAATAAGGGAATACACTAGGCTAAAACGACAGTCAAACCTTTTAAAAGCCGGTTGCCATGTAGATGTAATCGTTTCTACGCAGGACTAGGCGTTTACAGCTTTCCGTGTGAAAAAATGTAAGTATTTTACATCTGAAAAAAAAATAACAAGGGATATCTCAAAAATGATCCATTCAACGAAAAAAAAACAAAAAAAAAAAACAAAAAAAAAAAAACGTATTTGACATGTGTGTTTTAAGTGATCTACATTTTTATGTAGTAAGTTTTTGTCTATCACTTGTGGTTTACCAGTTACGCAAAATTCATTCAGAATAAAGAGGACTTTAGAGGCTATTCCCAGAAAATTCAATATATACCTTTTATTTGCCATATAAATATCTTTAACATTGGGCATTTTCATCAAAATCGTTAGAGGCATTTTTTTATGGTTAACACTATACGGTTTGTTGCTTTCCATAATTGGAGAAGGAAATCATTATTCAGATGAATTAATTGGCAAGAATATAAGGAAGTATTTGGGAATGCTTTCGAGGAATGCTTTCTGGAAATCAGACTTCAAAATTTTCGATTGGAGGCTTATTTTCCATTTATCACGCCTTACAGTATTCTCTGACTCCTTACAAGAAAGATGAAAGCAGCCCAGCTCTGTTGCGTTGGGGTAGCGCTATTGCCTCGTATTCAAGAGATCGTGAGTTCGAATCTTGCTTATGGTGAGTTACCCGAATAAGCATAAGGTTTTTTCGGGATTTTCTTATATTCTGAGATGAATGTCGAGAAACTTTAAGCTCCATGTGTCCTGAGATCATTTTAGCGTCATTTCACCGATTTCATTCATCGTCGATATGATCCACCAGGTTAAAGGACATTAAACTAGAGAAAGAGATAGAGATAGAGAGAGAGAGAGAGAGAGAGAGAGAGAGAGAGAGAGAGAGAGAAGCAAAGGGGTGGTTTAAACTTCTAGTTGCCAAGGAGAACTGAGTGGCAGCCTTGGAAAAGAGATGCATATTTGTAATGTTTTTTTACAGTTATTTGTAAATTGAATGTGAGGTTCTTTCATTTTATAAAAGACAACTTAATTTAAGCTGAATCTAACGTAATATCACACGAAATCGATATTAACAATAGCTAAAATAAACATGCACAACCTTCACACTGAAACAATATGGGAACTCTATATATGTATATGTGTTTCTCCATGGAACATCTGATTACAACTTAGTATGAAAATTGGAAATAGTTTGTTTGAAAAATCTTATCTTTACACTAAACTAAACATTCTTGTGTAGTAATAGATAAGGTTGAGAACCCTAGTTTTTAAATAATCAGCTGTAATAATTCCAATATTTATGCGAAATAACATTGTTATTTCTGGAGTTTCCTTGATACTCTGGAGACGGACTCTTTATCATTTCGGCATCTCTTTGTTTCAGGATCACACGAAGCAACAAGGGGACCACATCTTCATCTCCTAGCTTCACGGCCAGAAATCGACTCGGCCAGCACAACTACAAGTGAACAAGTGATCCTAAGCGCTGAAACTCTTGCCACCGCAACTCAAACCGTAAATAGGTCCTCACTTGGACACCAGAAGGGTCCTGAAATCCTATATTCGTCTCTGGGACCTGAGAATTTTGATGAACAAACGCAACAGTTACCCCCTACGCAACGATTAGCTCGATCCATCAACTCTAAGGTGTCATCCCCGCAAACGGTGGAGACTTCTTCGCTGATAAAAGAAAAGGTTCCTATTGATGATTTAAGAGAATCGTCTTCTGCGAAGAAGAATGTAGAAATACGCGAATTTGAACCTAACGTTATAGATGGTTCTAGTGGTGAGTATTATCATCACATCCAACCCACCAAAAGTACAGGAACAAGCGCCACGGAGATGATAGAGAAAACTGCAGCAATGGTACAAGACATGCACACCCAGCTGCCGGGGGAAGGGAATGGGGCTCCGCGGGGGAGAGCACTCCCTTTGGCGGGGCCCGGAAACTCGACGGATTCTGTAGACGACCCGGCGACGTTGACTGCGACGGGGGAGATAGCGACGGAAACTAAGACGCCAGTACTTCCGTCTTTCAGAAGCAACTATGACGAACGAAAAACAAATCCAGACATTCAGGATATAATTACAGGAATCGTGAAACTTCTCAATGGAAATGTGAAAGTACAGGCTAATCCAAACTTGCCTCCTGGTGGTGGAGGTCCAGCTGGAGCAGGTAGACCGCTCCGTCCACTCAGTACAAGAATCAACAACAGAGGTCCACCACGTATAACCGATGTTCCTCCTCTACCCTTAGATTTCGATTCACCTTCACCTACTCTCGTCCATAGACATCCACCACCACCACCTCCAGCGTCATCTAGCACAACACGGATACCACCACCTTATCCTTTCGACAGACCTCCAGCTATTGTACCTCTTCCACCTCAGCCTCCTGAAGTCAGTGCAGCTGAACATCCGTTCTTAACTGGCGTACCTTTACCGGAACAAGTTATTCCTCCAGTTACTGAAAGTAAGAGACCCTTACCATTGCCACCAGGCAAGCGTCCTTACAGACCTCGACCAAGACCGCGACCACCGGGCCACCCGATTCCTCCAATGATAAATCGGAGGCCAGCTATACCGTCACAAGTGATGGGTCCTCCACCAGATGAACCACCACTTCAATTTAATGAAAACACAGAATCTGAGGAAAGCATAGCAGAATCTTATGTCCCTTCAGAACCCTTAGAGTTGACTCCTCCAGAAGAAGAACCCCTCCAACTTTCCACTGTAAATATCCCTGAGGTACAACCTTCAAGAGAAGCAGAGACTGAAGATTCAACACACATAGTCACTGAGCCAACCACATTATTGCATATGGAATCTTTGACTCCTCCAAAAATTTCTCCAGCACAGGAATTCAGTACCATGAATGAGGAAATAATGGACGAAATACCTACAGAGTCCATACTGTTAATGGATGAAGAACTGCACATGCCAATACAAAACAATAGAGATGAATCACTGACAGTTTCAACTGAAACTGAGGCAAGTGCTTCAGTAAGTGAAAATCCACCCAAAATAATTGCAACATCATCTTCATCTACTGTCACTGAAGCAACAAAAGAGGCACTTCCAGTGGATCTACCCATACTGGAACCATCTTTGATTGGAGTGGGAGTAGCAACCCCTGTTCTTGAGTCCTCCATGCAAGAAATTCTCATGCAAGGCCAGGCATCTTCAAGTGGTGATTCAGTTTCTGCCACAACTTCTCTACCAATGGAAACCTTATCATCTCTCAGTAGCAGCAGTAGCACTACTAGCAGTAGTATTGGTACCACCACCACCACCACCACCACCAGCAGCAGCAGCAATATTAATAGTAGTAATACCGGCAGCACCAATATTAAAACTCACTCTTCAGGTAATAGGTACTTTCTTATACATTGGAAAATAAATATTTTAATTGGGGGTTTTTGACATTATTGAACTTTGGTAGCTGATCTGCTGTTTTCTGACATTTTATTCTAGTATAATTTATAGATGAAAAATACCAATTGTCTCATGAAGGTTCTATTCAGCTACTAAAACAAAAACACAAAAAGTAAGTTACAAACCCTTCCCCACCCCCCTTCAAGCTATACTAAGGCATTTCAAATATTGATAGGTAATGTTAGACCTTTATTTGTTTAATGATCTACTGTACTTATTCTGGCATATTGGCTGCTTTCACTACAGGTTTTTGTAGCAACATACAAACTAACATTTTCTAAAGACAAGAGACCGCTGTTGTTGTCAGTGTTTAACGCAATTGACGAGAAGAACCTTTGTGGTGATATAGACATTGTTCATTTCTCTTCTCTTTTTTTAAATGTCAGAAATCACAGATCTCAAAGTGATGTTAACATTTGCTGGTATGACCAGCAGCTTCAACATTCTGAAGTCAACTCTTAGACATATTTATTTTGGAACAATAGACTAATTTATTTAATGAAAGACTGAGCTAAAATCAAATGGGATGGATTGCTATTTCTGTAGAATTTAATTGAATTTAACTTGAATTTGCCTTTTGTGTTTATTAGTCCTATATTGGTGCTAAACAACCTTCACTCATGCCTTAAGCTCAGAATGTAGCATGTGTGTATACAATTAAGTTTCCATGTTTTTTTGTTTTTTTGTTTTGTTTTGTTTTTTCATTCTCTTATTTTTAATTTAAACTCCACATCTTACCCAGTTATAGGGAAGTATGATTCTTGAGTTTTAGTATGAGTAAAATTAGTGAAATGTGCATATTCCCTTTTATTTACCAGTTTTCAGTTCCCGCAGTTTTAAGCTAAAACACTATTTGCACCACTAGCTCTTTAGTTGAGTGATGAGCACTCTGACTTTTCATCTCAGATGTCCTGGGTTGATTTCCAGCTGGGGTGGGGGATGTTTTCTTTAACTATGACCACTCCCTACAGTCTGCAGAGTCTGGATATGTGGACGTGGGAGTGAATAGAAGCCTGTTTTAAATAAAATGTAATTAAAGAACATATAAAACTACCTACAGTCAAGACTTACAGCTATTTCTCAAGTCAATGCCTTTGATGTGACCAAGGAAGTTAAAGGGGCTGTACAAATTAAAAGCTTATATAAACCACCACTGTATGTACAATTTGAACATACAGACACATTTGCAAATATACACATTGCTTTATGTGCCTTTCAACATAAAGCTATCATTATTATTATTATTATTATTATTATTATTATTATTATTATTATTATTATTATTATTATTATTATTATAATAATATTTTATCATTATGTTATTATTATTATTATTATTATTATTATTATTATTATTATTTGTTTTCATCTCCTTACTCAGAAAATAGCTTTTAAATGAACAATTTTAAAACTTTTTTTTTCCTTTTTCAAAATTATATAATAATTTGAGAAAACAAATATTAACTTTGATTTGTTCTTTTTCAGGTGGATTTCCTTACTATCCTTATAGGCCAAGACCTGGCATTGTGCTAGATGACACTGAATATAAACCTGGAGCACCGCCCATAATTACTGCACCTCCCATTCCAGCAGATGGTGGTCATGGTCATACTGGAGAAGTGTTTGATGTTACCGTAAGTGCTATACAAGGTCCTGGTGGTGCAAGCACTGGTCGGCCATTTATATATCCAGGTAATAAACTGCTGTCTCTACTTCAGAAATTATCTTTTGTTTTTATACTAATGTTTCAATGTAATGTTCTTTGATTCTGTTTACTAAATTATATTTGGTTTTACTCAAGTAGAATAGAACCTAATCGTTGGATAAATCAAGATAGGAGGCGTAACCCATATATGAAGAAATCTGGAATTATGAATTCGGAATTAAAATCAGCCTTCTAATATAGTATCACATTATGAAACAGTATTGAGACTTTACATACAACATGCAATAAAACAATATCTATGAAAAATTTTGAATCATTGGATCAGAGATCATCACCTATCATTAAGTGGTAGTTAATGGTATTGATATTTTGGTAATTAAAAGGAAACTGACATTGAACTATTTTTATTGACTTAAAGTGGTTACAAATAAAGTCTAATTCACTGCTGCAAATAATGTAGCGCTTTGATGTGTAAATAGTTGATGGTTGTTTCCATCCACAGCTCGCGCGCTGACCTCCAGTCACTTACGACTCAATACAATCCATTACTGCACACAATTTATTTCCAATTGTTCCTCCTAGCTAGAAAATGACGTCATAGAACTTTTTGGAATCTTGTAGAAATAGTAGGTTCTGTAAGAATCAGGAGACGTCTCACGTTCCAAAATCTCTGATTATCGTCAGTCGCACTTTTTGTGTTGTTACACATTCCATGTTCTCCAACTGCGATGAGTCGCATACCAAGGCGCAGGTGAGAATTACTGCATTGTCACACTGCTCCCTCCTCAGAGCTGACTCGTACCCTGGGTGTGTGTGTGGTTTTTTTTTTTTCTTTTTTTTTTTTTTTTTTCTTTAGTTTAACGCCCTTTAACCTGATATGTCATATCGGACGATGAATGAGATTGGTGAAATGTTGCTCAAATGATCTCGTGGTCCACGGAGCTTGAAGTTACTCGACATTCGTCTACGAGTCATACAGTTCACGACAGCCAGTCTATCAGACACCCCCCAGCGGCCACTACACCCTCCTTCAGGGTCACCCTGCGGACTCCAGGATGTCCGTCGGAACTCCAGAACACCATCTCGTCTTCGCCAAAACGTAAGACCCTCCTGCCGATGTCGACCGTCGCATCATGGCCCATGAGAGCATGCATTCCCAATATCACCCCTTCAGCATCCCTCGCGACGAACACCCATACACTTATAGCGCTCCACTCCAGGGTCAACTGCAGCAAGACCTTCTCCACTGGCAAGGTTTCGCCCGATGCTATCATTATATCAAAGGGCCGATTCGGTTACCTTGTCGGCAAGCCCTTTGTCACGTCTGGTCGGATCGTGGTCACGGCTGTACCGGTGTCCACTAGTATCCGGCACAACTTCCCTCATATCCAGCCGTCCCGGCAAGGCTCTCTTACATCCCTCTGTCTAAGGCAGACAGCGTCAAGCGAGCTTACGGCGATGATGACTCAAGTGTGCCCCTCTCTACGTTGGGTTTTATTCGTGTCCCGCCTGCTAATCGAGTAGATTGCGGACAGCGTTTCACCAGGTGTCCTGGGCCGCCGCATCCCGAACACACTCTCTGACGCTTATCATCTCGGTTGCGTACTGTCCTTCGCCAGGTGCCCGAGTCGGCCACATCTGCAGCACACACTACTGTTGTCAAGATTTTGTCGTCGTCCTTGTGTTGATCCCATTTATACATAGCACCGAGCACTCCTGATCTTCTCGGTCACTCCAGCCGCCGGTTACTCCCTCCTCAAGTATGCACTTTCATGTCTGTGCACAGGAGCCGCCCGGTCAATATCTAATTTAAATAAAACATTACATTTTCATTGTAAAATAAAATCTTAATTTTTATAAATATATCGGGTGTGGACAGTTCCGTGTGTACCGGCTGGCCACAGTCCCAGCATATAGCACAAGAAGGTCGTCGCCGTCTCTGGGTTGCTTCTCTCTCTGTTGTAGATAGTATTCCTGGTCTTTGAGGTGGACGCAGACATTCTAACTGCTGCCGTTAACGCTCCGTGAATCGTCTTATAGTCGCCGAGCATCAGGCGCTGTTGTATCTCGGCGTCACGCACAATGTCGACGAAGGAGTAGGCAGTTTCTCGGGACACGTAGCTAGATATTAG
Source organism: Hymenopus coronatus (assembly GCA_030762935.1). Taxonomy (NCBI): domain Eukaryota; kingdom Metazoa; phylum Arthropoda; class Insecta; order Mantodea; family Hymenopodidae; genus Hymenopus; species Hymenopus coronatus. The sequence continues at coordinate 170,672,394 of CM060892.1, read as the reverse complement.
GTTCACCAGGGGTTTTGTTCACAAGCTGTTCGATGGCTAGAGCGACGAACTCCCGCATTATCTCATCTGGCTGCTGCAGCCACCCCTTGAGTTGACTGGGGTAGGCTGCAGCCAAACGATGGTTCCCGAAGTGGTTCTTAAGAGCCTCCCAGATATCTCCGGACTTCACCGACGTCGGGATCGCATTCAGTATTGCTGCCGCCCGTCCCTGGGGCCTTGCTATCCGCTGTGCGGCTTCCTCTTCTGCTGACCATAGGTTATTGGTTGGTAGTGATGACGGCAAACTGTCGGCGGAAGACTTCGAAGATTGATGTCCCGTCGATTTCGGGTGGTTTGACGCGCACAGTTTGAGTGTCGCGTCTTGGCGTCTCGAGCTTCAAGTCTTTCAACCTTCCTCCGAACATCTTTTCTACTACGGCGTTTAATTCGCAGGCGCCGTTGTCAACTCTTCCTTCCAGGGCATTAACGCGTTCCCCAAGGTCTTCCAGGGCGTCATAGCGATGATCAAGGTTCTTCAACGTTCCCCAAGATGTTTCACGTCCTTCTTCACGCCAGCCTTCAGTTGTTCATTAAATTAGCTGGAAAGTTCTGTTTTCAGGTTCTCCATTGTGCAATTGACAGTTATTTCATTTCTCATCTTCTCCATGCCGAGTTGCATTTTTTCCATTTTCGAATCCATTTTATTTTCCATCTTACCGATTTCGGATTCTATTTTCTTCACTGCATTTTATATTCCAGTTTTCAGTTTCTCACCCTTATCCTCCATTCCTGATTTCATTTCTATCTTTACTTCTTTTAACATCATTTCACATAGTGACATCAGAAATAAAAGCTAATGCAGCATGGTATATAGTTGTGAAGTGGTTATCTTGGATACTGACAGTGGGACAGAAACAATGTTACTTTCTACAAAATGGTATATACGAGATACGTCCAGAAAATAAGTTCCGTTTGGTAATAAAATTAAATTGTGTACAGATACAGAATAATTATTTATTGCACAAAATTCTACAACTCTTAATCTAATTTTCCACATAACTGCCGAAATTTTGCAGGCATTTTTCATAGTGTGGCACAAGTTTTTGTATACCTTCTTCATAGACGTTTGCCGCCTGTGTCTTCAAAAAGTTGGAAACATTTTCTTTCAGCTCTTCGTCATTGTTGAAGTGTTGACCGCCAAGGAAAGACTTGAGATGTAAGAACAGATGAAAGTCGCTAGGAGCGAGGTCGGGGCTGTATGGAGGATGGTCAAACACGTCCCAGCCAAATCCCTGTAGGAGGTTTTTCGTCACATTTGCAGTGTGTGGTCTGCGTTGTCGTGAAGAAAAACAACACCTTTTGACAGCAATCCTCGGCGCTTATTCTGTATTGCGCGGCGCAATTTCCTAAGTGTCTCGCAATAAACATCTGCTTTGATTGTTTGACCACGCGCTAAGAAATCAATGCGTAAGATGCCTTTCCAGTCCCAGAACACTGTGCACATCATTTTTCGAGGTGTCAAGATTTGTTTCGGCTTAACCTTTGCTGGGGATGAAGTGTGCCTCCATTCCATTGATTGCCGCTTACTATCAGGGGTGTCGTAAGAAACCCAAGTCTCATTTCTTGTGACTATCTGTGTCAGAAATTCTTCGCCGTCTTCATCATAACGGGTTAAAAACTGAAGTGCACTACCCATCTGTTTTGTTTTGTGTTGCTCAGTAAGAATCTTTGGTACCCAACGTGAGCAAAGTTTACGAAATTTCAGCTTTTCGGTAACAATTTCATGAATTAGTGATCGTGAGCTTTGGGGAAATTCCATAGCGAGAGCACTAATTGTAAACTTGCGGTTTTCCTGGATCTTGTCATCAATCGCGTGAACCAGTTCTTCTGTAACCAAAGATGGACGCCCACTTCGTTCTTCATCGTGCACTTCACTACGTCCTTCGTTGAACTGTCGGACCCATCTTCTCACCATTGAATCACTCATCGCATTTTATCCGTAAACTTCGCAAATTTGCCGATAAATTTCAATTGGTTTCACTCCTAGCATTCAGAAAACGAATCACAGATCTGATTTCACAAGCGGCGGGATTTTCAATCAACACCGGCATTGTAAACAAGCACAGCAAAGCGTATGTGGCTGACAGCGATCTCAAAATGGCGCACGTTTCTTCTCCTTGATACAGAGCGTCTATCGCGCATGTGCGGAACTGCGATCGCAGCGCTGCAGCGGAGATAAATTGAAACGGACCTTACTTTCTGGACGTACCTCGTAGTTTTGATTTGGTTATCTTGGATACTGATAGTGGGATAGTTACTAGTTACCATAGCATGGTATGATTGTGATGTAGTTATTTTGGGAAATGAGAGCAAAGTTACTATAGCATTATATAAATAGTTTTCATGTAGTTATCTTGTTTCCCAGGTATCTGCACAATTGTTAATAATAAAGATTTTAAACTAGCATGTCACCCTCCTAGCAGAATACCTCTTGCATTAAACATTTCTTTGTAAAAAGAGTTAGATAGGTTAGTTGACAGAAAAATAATTGCAAAACTCCATAAAATTGACCCACAGGCTAGTATCAACTGCCTAATTGTAGTTGAGAAAATAAATGGTAAACTCAGAATATGTATGGATCTCTCTGACCTCAATACACAGATTGTTAGAAAACCCAGATTGTCTCTCACAGTTGATGAGATAAATATGAAAGTTTCAGGCATAAAATTTTAGTCTGTGTTTGATTTAGTAGAAGGGTATGATCACTTGAAACTCAATGAAAAGCCGTCTGAAATGCTGTATTTCTACCTCATTTGGAATTTACAAATTTTTAGTATTCCATTATGGTATTCTGATTCTCAGGATCTATTTCAAGAGAAATTAGATGAACTCTTCAGAGGTATTCCTAAGGTAGTAATTTGCCATGATGACATGATTATTTGTGGTAGCACCGAGGCAGAACATGGACCTTGCTGTTGGTAGACTATGTCAGTGTGCTAGAGATGTCCAAGCTAAATCCAGTCCAGACAAACTACAGTTTAAATCAACTGAAGCTGAATTTATGGGACAGGTATTCTCCAAAACTGGACTAAAAGTTGACCCCAGTGTGTTCAGTCTCTTCTCTGAATGTAAGTCAAGTCTACAACGAATTATAGGATCTTACAATTATGTGAGATGTTATGTTCCTGATATGGCTGATCTCATGCAACCATTATGTGAATTACTTAGAAATTATGTTGACTGGATGTGGCTACCAGCTTATTCCAAAGCATTTAACAAGCTCAAAGAAGTAATAACCAAATCTCCATTTGACACATCCAAAAAAATTGTAATTCAATACAAAGCTTTGAAAAATGGCCTAGGTTGTTGTGTGTTCCAAGAATATAACAAGATTTTGCAACCCTTTGCATGTGTTTCATGAGCCATAAATGAACATGAAGTTAATTTAGTGAGGCTAAAAAAGAACTTTTAGCAATCTCTTGGGGATACAATAAGTTTGGTAACTACTTGTATAGTAATGTAGTAGAAGATGTAGACTGATCACAAACCCATTGTATCCATAGTGCAAAAAAAAATTTGCAAAATTGGATCTATCAGGCTCCAGCGCCTCAGATTAAAATTGTTAAGATACTCACTGAAAATACACTATGTGCCATAGAAATATCTTCATTTCGCAGACATGCTCCTGTTCTTATTTAAGTGAAACAGAAGTTGACCAAGAAATGCTGGAACTGGTTCGCTCTGTATCAATGCACCTACCAATGAAAGCTGCAAGAACCACAAAGTTTGAATTCACAAATTCACAAGATCCAACTCTGAAAATAATCAACAGACATTATCAAGAAGATATAGAAGTATGTGGATGCCCCATGTAAATCATGGTATTCTCTCAAAGATGATTTGTATGTTGAGAACAACTAAGTATTCCTGAATGATCCATTGGTAGTACCAGAATCATTCAAACAATATGCACTCACAGCTGTTCATAAAGGTCACCCAGACATTAGCAAATTGATCGAGAAAGCTAGGTCTATATTTTATTGGCCTTAAATTCATAAGAAATGTCGCACTTGTGAAATGCATATGCCAAACAGTCACCGAGAGCCATTAATGCAACATCTCATACCAAAGTTGTGATTTAACAAAATTGGCATAGATATTTTGGATTTTTGAAATTCCAATATCGAATACCCTAAAGCTGTAAGTTATGTTAAAAATCTACTAGTGAGGAAAAAATTCTGATAATAATGGATTATCTCTCACATTGTTTAGAAATATGTCCAATGTCAAATAAGACTTCTGAATCAGCCTTCTGAATTCATTAGCATGCACGACGTCTTTTTATATCAAGGATATCCACAAATAATAATTGCAAATAATTTACCTTTTATCTCGCAAAAGTGTCTGAAGTGTTACAAGAAAAAGGACATATCTGTTCAAACCCGGCATCCACATTATCATCGTAGCAATGGATTCTCAGAGAAAGCTATTGGTATCTTAAGAAATATAATGAGGAAATGCCAAGAGGACCAATCACTCGGGACTCTCAGCTTAAATATAACAACACCCCAATTCCATGGTTGAAAATAAGCCCATCAGAAATTCTATAGTTGGTGCCAAAGAACCTCATTACCTGTACCTGCTAAAAGGTCAGAACCAAGAGTGCAATGATCTAGTAACAGATTTTGACAGAAAGAAAAAAAAAGATTAAAACTCAGCACAACAAGATTGTGCCAAGGAAGGAAATATGTGATCAAGTAGGTAATGAAGCTGTCGTCCAGAAAGTGCCAGGTTCAATATGGGAAAAGACTACAGTTATCCAGCCAGCAAAAGAACCATAGTCATATTGGGTGCATGTGAAGAACAAAACCCTTCAACATAATACCAGCCAGATTAAACCATCTGTAAACAGACCAAATTACAAAACCACCACGATCTAGATGGTTTCCAAGATACTAGTCCCCAAGTAGAGACCTCCATGAACGAGAGGAACAGCATAGTACCATATTAGTTGAATCACTGCCCCAAGTAAGATGATTAGGGCAAACTATAAAAAAGCCAGACTGCCATAACTTATAAAGTATCATTGTATTTTTAGACTTGTTTGTAAATTATAATGTTATGTAAATGTAAAGTCTAAGGGGGAGGTGTTGTACGCATGTACTGACGTCACATCCTTTATGAGTCTTAGTTTCCTTCTTCCTGTAAGTTGTAATATACAATATACTGCAATAAATGTGTGCTCTCAAATATCAAGTCTCATCATTTAATAGTTTACATATAACGAACACATAAATAAACCCATTAATGTGCAGAGACCTTCAGTTAAGGTTGTTCTGAATGCTTTTGCCATTTTCAGATTTATTAATTGCTGGGGTCTTAAAAGTATTTTGCAATTTGAATACACTCAATCCACACTGGAACTCTGTATGATACTAACAGCAGAATTACCCCTCTATAGACTGTTCTTAAAGTTCCATGATTTACTCCACAATCAAGCTTTGCTGATTTCGATAGTGTATTTGTCAGCTTTGTGCTTTTGTCCTCTATGTGTTTAATGTGAGCACTGAAGTTGAACTATTCATTTAATATGGTTCCTAGATATGTCTTGAGTTTACTTGTTCCACCAGTTTATTATTTAGAAATATGTTTGTTCTTTATTATCATCAGTACTTTGTTTTTGCTCATTGAATTTGATTTTATTATATTTCCCCCATTTTGAATTCTTCTGAGGTCAACATTGATGAAATTTTCTGCTTTGAGTGGTGTTTTACCATTTGTCATAATTAATAAATCATTGGCAAATGTGGTTAATGTGGTTGGGTATTCCAAATTGAGCAACAAATTGTACTGAATGTTCTATATTCCTGGTCCTCAGCAGGATCCTTGTGGTCATCCCTTTGTTACTGCTTTTCTTATTAAAGATGATTTAAGCACAATGTTATTCTCCTATCTGAAGTAGTTTCTCACAAGATTATATAAGTTTTGAGGACGGTTAAAGTTTCGCAAGGCAAGCATAATGCTGGGCCATCAAGTTGCATTGAACATGCCTTGAATATCCAAGCTAACCTGAACCAGAAATTTATTGTCTTTAAAGCTTTGTTGTATGTATTTCTTCACTGCCATAACGGCATCTACTGTACTTTTTGTTGGTGTAAATCCAAATTAGTTTTCATTCAGTAGGTCTTTTAGAATATAGTGCATTATTCTGTTTTTATGGTACTTTCCCTCCTGTGTTAATAAAACTTATGGGATAGAATTTTGATACATCTGAGCAGGTCTCTTTTCCAAGCTTATAATTGGTATGAGCAGTGCTTCTTTCCAATATTGGGGAAAGTAGCTATTTTTAAGGTACAAGATTGTCATATATGTTGGGAATAGTTGGAAGACTTTGAATAGAATGGTACTATTTATTCCATCTTGTCCTGTGGCTTTCTTTGGATTGATCGCTATGAAGAGTCCTTTTATTTGTTGCAATGTAAATTGTCTGTCATGCAGAGTATGTATGAGCTGACAAGTAATCTCTTCACTCTCCTTGTCTTCTGGAACAAAGTGTTCTAGCTTGTACTTGAGTGTTTTGTAATGTTAGTGAGTCATCTGGTTTCTTCAGTGTAGTCAGCTGTGTTATCTTCTTTATTTTTCCAGATGACATTCGGTGCACTGCATTGCATGGGTTGTTATTTGGTTATAGGGTGCAGTATGCTTTCTAACAGTTCATTTTCTCGCATTTTATAGCTCTTTTATATTTTCCCTTCTCCTTATTATAACCTTCTACCTTTCTTCTATATGGTTCTGATTATTTTTTTGTTTTCTGGTAGTGTTATTCATAGTGCATTAGTTCTTTTGCGTAGAATAGTTAATTTATCAGTCCACCAAGGGACTGCCCTTTTCTAAATAAATCTTACCAATGGTGTGCTAGTTTTATTGCATGCCATTTATATTGTGTCAGTATATTCTCTCACAAGCTTATCTATATCTTTTTCTGTGTTAACCATATCAGACCATTGTTCATCTAGCTCTGTGATGGAAGTAATTTCTTGAGGTTTTGTTATAAGGTGTCTCTTGGATAATTCATTTTCAAGAACATTTTTAAACTCTTGTTGAACAATAAATTTTTGGCCTTGGAAATTAACTGTCCTGTTAAATATGACTTGAATAGTGGGATAAGACTGTATGTAATGCAACAATGATCGAAACAGTTCTCTTTTATACTGCAACTCCAGTCACTCAGTCTTGAAGCAGTGAGCTATTGGTTGTTATCAAGTCAATGTTGTTCTTCCCTATACAAAATTGTGTTTATGCATTCCTCGTTCAATATATATAAATCGTTAGACACCAGATATTCTTCAACTAATTTTCATGTGCATTTGTGATGATATCATGTTTTAGATCTGGAGTTGCTGTTCATTCCAATAATCAGGCCATTACCTCCTGTAATGCCAGAATATTATCAATCTTTGTCAGGTCTATATTAATATCTCTCTCCATATCAAAGTACACGCTCTGCATACATGTGCAAGTTCCTTGAATTAGTTATATAACTGCAGCATTTTCATCAGATATCTGATTAATCAGCATTGCATCAATATGTTTGTTTGTAATTAAGATGGCTGCTCTTGGTCCATAATTTCCATGTATGAAAATTCTACAGTTTTGAGATGCTCCTGCCAATTTGTTGTTTAACACTACGGTTCCTGAGCAAATACCAAATGTACATAATGCTGTTAAATAGGACTCATTGCAGCTCTAAATGTTGCAAGTTGACCTGCAAACATTTTCTCTCTTTTGTTCTTTTTGCCATACTTGGTCTAGAAGTCAATATTTTGCGTGTCCTTTTTAATTTGCATTTATAAATGAGGGACAGATTTTATCTGTCGACAAGTGATTTTTACACAGTTTCAGCTTTATTTTTAATGTACTTGTTGTGGGGGAATCTAAGGAGTAGTGTTGTTGAGAGTATTGGAAGGGGAATAAACCTCTATTTAAAACACCATTCACATTAATACATATTTTTTGGTATCACCATTGTTTACATAGCCACCATTGTCCGCTAGCCACCATGACACATCAACTCTGTTTATTGCCCTTTAGTGGGAAAAGTTATAGTTAATTGTTTGTTGTGTTACCTGATATGGCAACTTCTGTCTGCAATCCTTCACTTCCTCCCCACCCTGATCTGTCCTAATTTCTAACAAGATGACCAGTTTTATCAGTCGGGTGATTTGAGATCCTTTAGTAGTCCTCAGCAACACAGTCTGTACCCTGCTGTCTTTGTCTGGCCTCAACTCAGCTATACAGGTGAACTTCCACATATGTCATGAAACATGATCTTCTTGCAATAAAACAATATTGTGAGCTTTGTGGGTTTACCCTTCGAAGTACAGAGATTATGGAAGCTTCTTAGCTCCAATAGATAATCCTTTGTCCACCTTCTCCAGAAATCATCAGCAATCTTTTATTTGTGCCAATGAGATTCTGATTTTCTGCTGCAGGTGGTTCTCCTTGCCCAAATGGTATTGGCGTCGAGACATCTCTGCTTTGTGTCGTTAAGAGTATTGGAAGGGGAATAAACTTATTTATTGGTATCACCATTGTATGCACATCTCTTCCTTTAACCACCCCAACATCTCAACTCTATTGTCCTCTAGTGGGGAAAGCTATAGTTAATTGTTTGTTGTGTTACCCGAAAGATGGCAACTGCTGTCTGCAATCCTTCACATTTGTTGCGATTAATACAATTTATACTTTTGAAGTCTTTACCTTTAGCTTTGCATTCATTCACTTTATGATTGTCTGTATAAAGTGGGCAAGTTAATTCTCCTTTGCAGTCTCCCACTTTGTGATTATAGTTGCAGTGATTTACTTTAACATAGTTATTCACAAAGCATAGTTGCCAGCACATTTTTATTTTTCCCTTGCAATAATCACCCTGTATCTGCACTGACCTCAGCAATCAAATTCCTGCTATTTCTTTATTTTTAAAAACACAATAGTGTCTTCATTCAAATGAAATTCAGAATTTTGTGACATGATAATTTTGCCAGCATCTTCAGTTGTAACACTTTTCTGGGATGTAGATAATTATACTTGATGTTTACTTTGAGAAGGCTTCATTGCTCTTGAATCTTCTCACCCAGTACATTGATTTCTCTTCTGCAACCAATTTCTATTACTAATTGTCTGTCTCTAAAAGATTTGAATGCACTTATTCCACCTTTAGTTCAGTTAGAATCATGTTGCATTTCAATATGACTTTCATGGTGCATGCATGTGTGTGTGCGCATGCCCAAAGATTTTCAGGAAAATCCCCCCACCTCCAACTACCTTTATGTGGAACAATTTTCAAAAATTTTAAATTTCTCAAAAATGGTTCTAACAATTTTGATTGAAAAACAAACTATATATCCTGAATTTTCTCTTCATTTTGGATGAAGTTTGTATAACTGGTAAACCAAAGACATAGCCAAAAACTTAAAAAAATGTAGTTCTTGTTAAAACATGTAATGTCATATACATCTTCAAGCTATTCTGTGTTATTCGTTTCAATTTTAAGCTACTTAAACTTTCCTCAAATAGGAATTTATCTTCTTTTTGTCTCTCTTTTGTTTACTCCTGACAAGCAAAGAGAACAGAATTTCAATTGTTTCACATAGTGACTGGCTTTTAAAGGATTTACTTTTGCTAGAAAAGTTTGTAAGACGAACAGTTATAGAAAGTCATGTGTATGGAACACATCAGATTTTTTAAATGTTAAGGCATCTTTCTTTTGTTTCTTGGAATGTGCAAAGCAATGAATTTCAAGGCCAGTTTATACAGACAGCCAATTTGAAAGATTTGACTGTTACTCAGCCTATAGCATCCATCCCTCTTGTAGCCATACAAAATGCACAATGAAATTGTTTTTATAAACATTTATAAATTAGATGGAAAAATAAGTGTGCTATGTAAGAATAGTTTAAAGCTATAAAATAAATGATAGTAGTGAAAGTCATATAAATATAATATATCAGAAATTTTATTAAACACTCATTAAAATGTTAGTTTGGAAAGTGCATTGCTCATGTATGTATCATTCATATCATATCTCTAGGCCCTAAACTTGTATTTTCATTTTTGAATAGTTAGCTGTTTTGGAGCATATAATTTGTTGTTTACCTTTAGATGTAAAGATTAAGTTTTGCATTAACATTTCTCAAAAATTGTACATTGCTATGAATAGAACAATAAAATATTTTTATTGCTACTGTTATTTAGAGCATGTAATCAAGAAAGATATAAATGTTTTACCTCTAATAAGCAGAAACTTTGTATATGAAGTCTAATAAATTTTTATTGAATTATCAGTGGAAATGGAAGGAGTACATCTGCCAGATGCAGGTGGAGGAGAAGTCGCAGTTATTACCAAAGCACAGGAAGGACAACACTTTGTCTCCATTGATGGAAAACGTACTTATATAAATCTTTTTGGAAGTGCCACATCAGAATCCAAAAAAATAGTTCCCACAAGAACACAGCAGCAACCGAAACTTGGCACAGGGTTAGTAATGAACATTGCTAGTGTTTAGTCTTGTACATCCTATTCATTGAAATCAGAAAATAAGATACCTCTTAGAAATATATGTTTATTTACACCATAGCAAGCAATACATTGTAACTAAACGCTGTGAAGTGCAAGAAGAACTGATTACTTAAACTGGGAATCTTAAATGGTAACTTTTGCTGTTCAGTACTTTATTCTCAATATGGTCCCTAAATTTAAATTTCACATTACAATATTTGAGCTTATAGAATTTTTATCATAAAAAATTCCACTTCAGCACAAATTGCATGAATAACTACTTGAATCTCAATTGAAGGTCTTGTTTACAAAGTGACGTATCTTCAATTTTAAAATATTTGGAACTAAGCATATCAGAGCATTAAGAGTACCTTATATGAAGGTGTAAGTTGTATTAAACGTTCAAAATGACGTAAATGTCAGGTCAGGAGTTGATGTTATTTCCAATATGACGCATCTCCCAGCTGTGTTTATTTCCAAAATGTCTCATCTCCTCATAGCCAATAGGAACGCTTCAAGTTACTTGTAAAATAACTAGGTATCATTGATGATCATCCTGTAAAGTCATTTTATAAGCAGGTATTTTCTTGCAGTCATGTGGAAGTCAGTGATGATAACAGTGATGCTCAAGCCCATACTATTATTTCTAGTGATAGTGAAATGATTGACATTGGCTGCAATATTATATTTGTTTGTTTTTAAGGTTTATAAACTGAAAACTTGAATAATTTAAGTAGACAAAGTCAGGTTACAATAATTTAAGAGTTACAATTAATTATTAGCTAGTAATATTATTTCCAGTTGGAAAAAGAAGTTTAGTATTAGCTATCTTTATAGTTTGTGAAGTTTAAAAATGTAATCAATGATCTCATCTGGTATGGTATTAAACTAACATTTTGAAGGCTTTTGGTTTACCAGTTAGATTTTATCATGTTTGAATGAAAATAACATAAGCCTGACAGCTATAGCACTTTCATTTTATCAATAATAGATATCAACTTCTTCATATTACAGTGGACATCTATATAAAGCTAAAGTTTACTGCCAAAATGACTTAACTCCCTGTCCTGTGACCCCAGTTTCACCATTCCTATGATTCTGAGATTTTTTTCACATATATAGATACATATGCAAGTATTACAAAATTGCCCATGCCAAAAATTGGGCTTCTACCTTAATACGACAAGGAATTATACGAAATTTGTCTTTTGTGAAAAATGTGATTTCATGGAGAAAAGTCACTTTGGAAACAACCCCTTCAATTGTCCATTAATACTTAGGTCAATTATAGGTACACATCTACTTTCCATAATAAGTATAGAAAGTAGGAAAAGTATTGTATTCTACCCAAAATTTAACACAGATTTGACAGAAAATACATATTCTGAAGATTCATGAATCTAAAAAAAAAATCTTTTTGGAACAATGTTTGTATGTACACATGCATGTGTGTGAACACCATAACTCAAAAGTGAGAAGTCTGATACATATGAAACTTGGTGTTAAGTTCAGTATTTTCCAAAAATACAACACAAAGATTTCGAAAAAAATTTCCCCATCCCAACTATCCCTTACATGGAATATTTTTGGAAACTTGATTTTCTTAAAATTGCACTAACAATTTTGATTAATACAATAATATATATATATTTTTTTTTAATTTCTCTATACGCACTACGTACATAATGTATAGAGAAGGTATTGCATTCCACCCAAAAATTTGATACTGAGATTTCACTGGAAATATGTGTTTTAGATAACCCTTTATGAAAAAAGCATTTTCAGAAAAAGGTAGGTTTTGTGTGTGTGTGTGGGTGGGTGTGTGTGTGTGTGTGTGTGTGTGTGTGTGTGGAGGGGGGGTTGGGTGTGCGTGTGTATGTGTGTGTCCTTGAACATGATAACTCAAAAACGAACAGTCGGTAAAATACTAAACTTGATATTTAAGTTTAGTATCTTCCAGGGATACGAGACAAAAAAATTTGGAGAAATATCCTCCCACCCCCAACTACCCTTTACATCGAACTTTTTTCGAAAATTTTGAAATTCTCAAAAATGGCTGTAATGATTTTGATTAAAATTTTGTATATTAAAGATCTGACAAATAAAATGTATATCTTGAATTTTCTGGGAGTAGCCTCTGAAGAGTACTTTATTCTGGATGAATTTTATGGAATTTTGAATAACTGCTAAACCATAAGAGATGGACAAAAACTTACTACACAAAAAATGTAGAGCACATTAAAACACAGAATTTATGTTATATACATTTTTTTGTGGAGTTCATCATTTTTGAGACATTCCTTGTTTGATTTCTGCTTTGAAAACTTATACTTTTCTCATACAGGTACTTGTCAACTGCTGTCCATACAAACAAAGGAACTTCAGTGGCATAGCAATCAGCTTTTGACTATCACTTTAAACTATGGTTCTCTCTTATTTCGCTTTTACTTATAAGGAAGCAAGTAATAAGACTATTTCTGCTAATTTTTTTCTGATTAGCATGAAGTAAATAGAAGTATAAGCTTTTTAAGAATAATTTGTTGCAGAGATGTAGAGAAAGCCATGTGAATAGTACACATCAGATTTTTTTTTCTTCATGACAAGTAAAATGTATATCTTTAATTTCTGGGAATAGTCTCTGAAATCCTCTACAATCTGAATAACTGGTAAAGCATAGAGATAGACCAAATCATACTACATAAAAAATGTAGATATCTTTAAAGCACGATTATGTCAAATATATTTTTGTGGAGTTAACTAGTCCTAAGATACTCTTTGTGTTAGCATAGCTTTTCCAATATTTATCCTTTTCTGAAATGGAAAGTTGTTAATCACTTTTTTCACTTGGGTTATGCAAAGACCTTCACATAGCAACCAGCTCTTGAAAGATTTGACTATTGCTTTAGCCTAGTATGAGAATATTCCCTTTGTAATTAAACATTTTGTTTATGTTTATCTCAAATATCTTCTACATATGTAGAAGAATAAGCTTTTGTAAGAATAATTTGTAGAGAAGGTCATGTGAATTTAACATAACATTTTCAGTTATACATGCTCTCATTAATGGTGCCCATGCATGAAATATATTAATTTACTCTTTTATTTGTATATTATGTTTATGTTATACTAACCCATTAGCACCGGCATTAATTTTTTGTCAGTTTTATATATTTTTTTTACTATGCATCAAAGACAATAAAAACAGTTAAATGAATAGCGTTAGAATAGTTATCAAATTTTTAATTTTCAAAAAAACTGCTATTGCCATATGGCAAAGCTAGTGTTTACAGGAGCACATATTCCTTTATACAATAATTTTTTAAATAAATCTTGACATTTGAAAAACATAAGCACAACATGACCATACTTAGAGATATACAAATCAAACTTTTAGAATAGAACATTCACAAAAGATAGGATTGCCAAAATAAAACACATATGTATACAGTAAATGAATTATTAGATGAACAGCATGTCATTTATCTAGTGGGAATTAAACAGAATGAAGCAATCAAGGCATAATCCTATCCTATATTTTGAACACAGTGTTTTTACAATTGTCTCACAATTACCTTTTGTTTTTCTTCTCTTTTTTGTGTTGTATAAAATGATCAGTTTGGTTAAAGCTTATGAAATAGGATATCTGCCTATCTGTTAATGAAGTCTTTGATGCAGATGATCTTCCAGCTGCTTTGGGAAGCTTTATTTTTATTTTCAAATTGCTTGAGCGTCAGTTGTTTATCGAAAGCGTGCAGTTTAGCTGCTTAAGAAATTCTAAGTGGCTTCTGTTTAACAAAAATCTCTCTATCATAATCTGAAGATGGCTAATCTATTACATTGACTGAATTCACAGGTTATGTTGGCTAAGCATAATAGTACTAGTGCTATTTCTTGCCAGAATTGTCGCTGAAATAATTTTGGTTTGCCTGATTTATTATATAGAATCCAACTATTTTGCATAGCTATATCAACCATCCATGCCAAGAGGGGCTAATGCCATTTCTTGTATCAAATTCCAATTCGGTAGCATCCCAGATTTTAGTCCATTTGTTTTGTTCCTCCCATATATATGTTATATTTTGCAATTACCTACTTGAGGCCTTAGAATTGTTACATTGCTCCTTGTTTTCTAGGAAAACCCTTTAACTGTGCCTACAGCTTGGTTGCCACATAAAGTGGAGATTGGAGGAGGTGTTATTGGCTCAGTTGTGGCTTGGCCACTGCGTTTTTACTCATAATTATCTTTTTAACAGAGATCCTGTTCCTGTCTGACTACTCTATGGTAGAGTGTGCTGTTCTAGCAACTCTTTGTATAACTCTCCAGCTGCTGACCTCCCTAGTGGAGGTCCTTGCCAATGATCCTGGTGCAATTGACAGGGTTTTTAAATTTTTATCAACGCTTAGATTTACACTCAGGATCTTGTTTTATTTATCATCTTGATACAATTTTAGTTTTATCTACTTTTATCTCTTTTTAAGCTCCATTGTTTCCAATAGTTTTATAGGTTTATTTATGATTTTAGGACTGGATAGTTTTTACACTGCATTTTATGTCTAATTTTAGCTCTCATTTTATCTCACACTGACTTTTAACCTGATTTTAGTCCTGATCTCTTGCCATGTTTAGTCTTATAAGAACAGTAATAGCCCAGTAGTTGAATGCCCTTAAAACCAAATCATCATCATCATCATGACAAGGAGATTATTGTGACTATGGCATTGTCCATCCAACGGATACAAAGCAGTCCATCATTTCTCTCAATTGCCGTTTCAGAGTACCCAAGATCTTGTTTGGAAAAAAAACCTTTATTTTGAATTGGGCAGTTTTTTGGAATCTATTCTCCCTTATACTTCCAATGGGACTTACTGCATTACCAAGTACTCATTCCTACTCATGTTTCCTTTTGAAGATGGCGGCCGCAGTTGTAGTAGCTTCAAGTGTTTCCTCTATTTCTGACGCGGTATCGAGTAATAATTGCTCAAATGGTGATTTTTTAAATACTAAACAGCTTTATAATAATAGTATTAGCAGCACAAATGAAGATAGACTAATTACGCAAAAAACAGATACATATGGCGAAGGAATGTGCTGCAGGAAACTCCGCGAACAGATAGCATCGCTTCATAAAGTAATGATATTAATAAGCAAAGATCTCCAGGATTCTAGGGATATAAATATCCAGCTACATGAGGAGATCAGTTCCTTGAAGCTACAAAATGATATCAACGAGAAAAGTGCAGAAGATAACACCACTTCACCGGAAAACAATGAAAAAGACCTCGTGGCAACAGGAGCAGAATGGAGACGCGCAAACAGAAAGAAAACGGTATCCAGTAAGCAAACAAATCTACATAGCAAGGAAATCCGCCTGCAAAATCGCTTCTAGGCACTACAGGGTGTAAATGAAAACAATGAACTATTAACGGAATTACTGACATGCAGTGATGATAACATTTTCGACGAGAGATATGAATTCAAATACGAAAGAAATAAGGCCATTGTTTTAGGAGATTCAATGGTAAGGCACGCAAGTAATCACCTCGATGAAGACATAAAGGTGTACTGTTATCCTGGGGCTCAACTTCAACATATTAGAAATCAGCTAGTGAAAAATACCGACGATCCTGACGTCATGGTTATCCACGCGGGAACCAACAACATCAATACAGCAAGCACACCAGAAGACATCATGCATGAACTCACCGAGGTTGTGTCCGTCGGCAAAGAATTGTTTCCAAGGGCCAAATTCTGCATTACCGGGATTATATGTCGTCGGGACGAGGATCTGCGTTACATCGATGGAATCAACTCTACATTCGACTGGGTCTGTAAACTTTATGATTGTACATTTGTTGAGAGTAATGCATGGTTAGGCGATATAGATTTAGGTAGGGATGGGCTTCACTTGAACAGGAAAGGTGTAGCAAAGTTTGCTAATCTCTTAAACAGGGTAATAGACCTTCTCATTCCAAAAAACTACTCAAGTGGGATAGCGCTAGAACAAATTGTGAAAGCCCAGCTTCTAATATAAGTTCAAATATAGATAGTAAATATGTAAAAAAACAGATATACTCAAATAAATCAGAACCAACCAGCCAGGGTAAATATAAGAGAGTAGTCCTGACAATTCATCTTTACATGTACTACATCAAAATATTCAAAGTATAAAAAATAAATTACTCAATCTAGAAGTGCTACTAAACAGTGACTGGAAGCATATTGATGTAATTTGTATAACAGAGCATTGGTTAAATAGTTGTGAGCTTAAAGAACTTAGAATACCAAACTTTAACATTACACATGGTTATTGTAGAACTACTAAAAAGAATGGTGGTTCTCTGATTATGGCTAGAAATACATTGTCTGCAAAACCTATAACGAAGCATGAAAGTCTGAATGTTGATGAGCATTTTGAGGCTAGTGTCATAGAAATCCTTAACAAATTAGTTATCATCTGTATATATCGTAATCCAACAAGTGACATAACTACTTTTTTAGAAAAACTGGACTCTGTACTATTTGAACTGTATAAGACTAGTAAAACTGTTATGATTTTAGGTGATATGAGCATTGATATTCTAACCAACAGTAATGATAAGGCAAAATTTATAACACTCCTGAATACGTATGGATTGAAACCAACAGTTGAGGTACCCACAAGAGCTACACACTTCAAGTAGTGCAATAGATCAAATAATAATAAACAATGATGTAAAAGATTATGAGGTTAATGTAATTAATACTTGTTTATCAGACCACTTTGCCCAGACCATATCATTGAAATGCAACCAGAGTCAAAAGATTGTAAATTCAAGCACTTTATTTTAAAAAGTTCGTCAAATGCATAGGGAAAATCATAACTATTTTCATTATCTATTGAGCAAAGAGACATGGGAAGAAGTTTATTCAGGGGAATCAGTAGATGAAATATGTAATAAATTCATAAATATATTTAATTACTATTATGAACTGGCATTTCCCATAGTTAAGCGAAAAATAATGATTGGGCCATCAAAATGGATAACTAAAGGTATAACAACTTTTAAAGAAAAACTGAGATTGCTGAGTGAACTTGTCAAGAAAGGTAATGTATCACAAAGTTTCAAAATATATTACAATAGATATAAAAGCATTCACAGATCTGTCATAAAATCTGCTAAATTAATGAATAATGATAAAAAGATTAGCATCTCAAAGAATAAACATGAGGCAATGTGGGATGTAATAAAACAGGAAACCAACCAGAAAAAACTATTTACAGGAAATATTCAATTAAAAATTAATGACCATGCAATTAGTAATCCCAAAGAAATAGCTAATGTTTTTAATAACTACTTTGTGGAAATTACAAAGAAAATGCAGAATACAAACTGTGCTAAAGGAATTGAGAACATTCATGTGCCTACATATGACAATTCAATTTTTTTGGAACCAGCCACTGAAAATGAAGTATTGGCTATCATTAGTGAATTAAAAAATAAAAAAACAGAGACATGGGATGGGAGCTCAAACGAAATTATTAAAAAATGTAGTATTTATGTAATAAAACCCCTTTGCTTTTTAATTAATAAATCACTGGATAATGGTCAATTCCCAAAAGCTTTGAAGAAAGCTATAGTAAAACCTCTTTTTAAAAAAGGAGATGAATCTGAAACCAATAATTACAGACCAATAACGTTACTATCAGTTTTTTCAAAAATCATTGAAAAAGTCATGTATAGAAGGATGATTCAATTTTTTACTAAATTCAATATAATAAATTCTTGTCAGTTTGGTTTCCAGAAATTGAAAACAACTAGTTCTGCAATTATGAATTTTGTTGATAGTATTTATGATACATTGGATAAAGGTGAGCCAGGGGTGGGTTTATTTCTCGACTTGACTAAGGCATTTGATATGGTAGATCACAAAATTTTGCTAAATAAACTCCATAACTATGGAATAAGAGGTATTGCTTATAATTGGTTTAATACTTACCTAGAAAAGAGAGAACAAATAGTGCAAATCGATTATCTTGACACAAATTCAACACTCAAAAAGGAATTTTCAAGTAAAAGAAAGGTTTCAACTAAGTACCCCAAGGATCAGTTCTGGGGCCCCTTTTATTTTTGTTCTACATTAACAATCTGCCTCATTATATAAAAAGTGAATCTGTTGTAAAAATTACTTTATTTGCCGATGATACAAGTATATTCATAAGTGGGAAGGACAGTATGAAGCTTGATTCAAACATATCAAGCACCATAAGCAAAGTTTCAAACTGGTTCAAAGTAAATAAACTAATAATCAATGAGGATAAAACTATAGCTGTCCAATTTCATAATAGAACCTTAAAGAATCAAGGACTGTCGAGCATTAAATTTGGATCAAAAATAATTCAACTAAACACGAAAGCTAAATTTTTGGGTCTGTGGGTTGACCAATATCTCAAGTGGGACAAACATGTGGAGACATTGACAAATAAGTTAAGTAGAGTGTGCTTTATCCTCTACTAATTAAAGTCTTGTGTTTCTAGTGAGGTATTAAAAACTTGCTATTATGCTTATTTTCACTCACTGTTGTTATATGGAATAAAACTATGGGGAAATTCTAGTTACAGTAATGCAATATTTAAATTGCAAAAGAGAGTGTTGAGAATCATGTTGGGCATTCCCCCTAGAGAAAGCTGTAGAGAGCATTTTAAGAAACTAAATATACTCACATTTCCAAGTCTGTACATAAAAGAAATGTTAATTCATGTTAAAAGTGGTTTGAGTAAATTAACAGCAAACTCGGATATACATGCGCACAATACTAGGAACAAAAGCAAGCTGCACTTAAAGACCCATAGAACTAAACTTTTTCAGAAATCATTCAAATATAGTGGCATAAAATTATTCAATCAACTTCCTGATCCGTTAAAAGGTAAGTCTGTTACCAAGTTTAAAAAGGAAATTCACAAATTCCTAAATCTCAATCAATTCTATTCGGTGGAAGAATATATGAGATACAGTGATAAGACCTGAGAGTCTGTATTTTTGAGTATTCTGTTAGTAAAAATGTAATAGTAGAAAATTGTGATTAATTGTATTTATACTATTGTGTAAACATTGATAGTTATAAATATTTGTATGCTTAATTGTGATGTTTACTTCAGCTGTTGTATATAAAAGATTCTTGTAATATTGTCTCAAAATTAAGTTTAATAATTGTGAATTATTGTGTGGTCTAATTTTTATATAATTTGTATTTTTTCAAAGCAAAAAAGTTAATCGCTGTATGAAATATTCATTGGTAACTACCTATTTATGTAAATTGTAAATATGTTTCTACTTAACTGTAAACACTGACTTATCCTATATCATGTATATGATTTACAGGACTAATAAATTGAATTGAATTGAATTTGAACCTTTGCCCTGATAAGGCTCAAAATGCACTAAGTAGCTTTTTTGTGTTGAGGCTCTGTATTTTGTACTCAAGTCTTCTTGGTTTACCCCTAATAAATTGCTTACAATCATGGTGGCCAAAATATTTAACCACACTTATGTCATATGCCAGGTGCTCTATTTGTTCTATAAAATTATCTATACACCATTACTAGGGGTTATGATCTTTAGCATTTTGAAATAAGGAATGTAGCAATTTGATTTGCGCATTTAGCATTTTATAGCATTAATACATTTTCAATTTTAGCATTTTATAGCATTAATACATTTTCAATTTACCATTTTATAGCATTTTGAGGAGAAACATACATCCTGAATTGATTCTTATAAATGAGAACTGAACTCTCAACAATAACAATGACACTGATACTCACAAAATGACAAAATAGTAAAATATTGTTGACATAAACAGTAAGCATATGAAATAAAAATCATCTGTCAATAATGTATACATTATGCATATTTTGCATACTTCCATACACTTTTAAATTATGGTATAATTTTTGGGGGAAATGCAAAGATGTCTGTAAAAGTTTTCCAAATGCAAAAAAGAGTAATACAAATAATTGTTAATCAACCTTCAGATGTGAGCTGTAGACCATATTTTAAAGATCTTAAAATTATGACACTTCCGTGTATATATAATGTTCTTTTGCATGTTAAAGCAAGTATAAATAACTTTAAGACTTACCAAATGGTTCATAATCATGACACAAGAGGAAGCATACATCTGTCAACAATTAGCCATAATACCACTCTGTTCAAACATTCCTTCACCTACAATGGTATACAGTTATACAACAAGTTGCCACTTCATATTAAACAGGTAGAAAAATCAAAGTCCTTCAAAACTAAATTACACAAGTTCTTAGTGGAGAAATGTTTTTATTCTATACAAGAGTTTCTAAACAGTTAATTTTCTCTTCTTCAATATAGTATACTGTTTGTATTTTCTTTTCTTTTGTATATGTTTGTCCTCTGAAATTACTATGAATTTATGTATTGTAATTATTAACATTCGTATACATTATTTTGTTAATGTTACTCTGTAATTTTTATGCCTGACGTGTCCAATATCGTGTACGATATACAAAGGATGAATAAACTGAATATGAATATAAGGCTAGTGTCCTCATTTCATGACATGACTTTTTATTCTCATTTTTTGTATACAAATTTATCTACAAATTCTAGGAAATAAAGTAGAGTCCCTTTCTTTAATCTTTGTCAACAAGCAAATATGATTGTTATTTAAATTTGATAATTATGAAATTGATTTATTTCTGTATGCCAAGTTCAGATTTATAATAGGTAATTTACAAACAAATGAGGGATGATGGAATTAGTTCTGCATTTCAGATTAGTAAGGCAGACAAGTGTGTCAGAATCATAAACATTCCAAGGGTGCACAAACTTAGATGCAATTTCTGGAAGAAAATAAATAAAGTAAGAAAGAAATTTTAAAAAATTGCCAAACTTGCATTTATATCGTATTCTAGTATAATTTTTGCATTTTGAGTCAATTTGCATTCTATCGCATTTTCAAAGCACATTAAAATATAATTTAGAGGTTGTGAAAAATGAAAATACAAGAATACAAGACTTAATGAACATTTCGCTCTATATCACATTTGCGAAAAATCACCACCCCTAACCATTACTTTAGCATTTCCATAACAGGATAGATTTTCCAGGCCTTGTCATTTGGATCAACTTGGTGTTATTGATGCAGTGCAGTAATCAACAGATTTGTAGAAATCTATGTCATCTAATGGATTTAGACACAGCTAAGTTCTTCATGTCGTCATTACTATTCAGTGTCAGAACTTTTATATGTCAGAATATTGTAATTACTGACAAAGTACCCATTAAGCCCTGAATCTCTTGAGCTGTTATATTTGGATCTGGACAGTTAAAAAATAATACTCAGTTATCTCCTTGTCTATAAATCTTTCAAAAATCTCCAAAATACACATGCTTTTATACTTCAAATATTTACTTTCTGGAAAATCTTCTTCAAAATCTGCTCTATTTATCCATTGTGGTGGACTTGCTTTCTTTCATTGCTCCATTTCAATATCTTTGACAGGGATTGGTTGGAGGTAAACTGGGAAGTAAAGCTGGAAGGTCCTGCCAGTGAAATATCTGTTTCAAACTCGATACTCATTCTTTCATTATTTAGAAGCCTAACCTGTGCATTAGCCCTTAGCTGCCAAGATGCTAAATTATCAACAAGCCTGTAACATTACACACTGGCAAGTTCTATGTAAATCGTTAATTGCATAATAGTGAATTATATAGGAAATAACATGTGGAGGTGGCAACAGTGTTAATGGGTTAAGATATATAATGTATTGTTTCTATATTCTGAATTCATATTGTCGCAGCAAAAAACAGCAAGTACGAAGGTCGGCTGATAAGTCCCGGGTCCCTCAATGAAAACAGCATTAAAAAAAACAAACTTTTTACTTCATTTCTCAACATACTCTCCAGAAAGGCTAATATATTTGTCAAATCAGTGTTCTAATTTAATTAAACCTGTAGTACGATTTACCAAGGTCCTCGAAATAGCTACTTACCACATCAATGACCTCCTTGTTGCTGTGAAATCTTCTTTCTCTAAGAAATTTTTTGAGGTTTGGGAACAGGTGGTAGTCACTGGGTGCTAGATCTGATGAATAGGGTGGATATGCAAACAATTCAAATGTTAATTTGCACATTTTTTCAGTTGCAATGACTGAGTTATGGGCTGGAGCATTGTTGTGATGAAATTAGATTTTTTTTTTTTTTTTTTTGGCCAAATGAGGTCTTTTTCTTTTCATCTCATCACTCAAATGTTGCAGTGATACTTTTACCCTTTTCCAAGTAATCAATAAAAATAATTCCCTGTGCATCCCAGAAAACACCTGCCAGAACCTTGCTAGATGACAAAATTGAATTTGCCTTTTTTAGAGTTGGTTCACCTGGCGCAATCCACTGTTTTGATTGGGATTTACTTTCTGGAGTGTAGTGATGTATCCAAGTTTCATCCATGGTAATAAGCCATCTCAAAAATTCACTGGGATTTTTACAGTAGGGCTCCACATTCTTAACAGAAGCAGGTTTTCTTTGCAACTTTTGATTAGGTATCAACAATCGCTGCACCCATCTTGCACAGACCTTGTGAAAGCCCCAAAACATTACTTAAAATATTACCTTCATGTTCTGTTGATATGTTTACAGCCTCTGCTATCTCAAACAACTTTAATCCGTAGTCTTCCAGTATTAAACAATGAATTTTTTCAATGATCTCTGGAGTTCTCTCTTCTACAGGGCGTCCAGGGCAAGGTTCATCACTAGTACTTGTATGTTCCATTTTAAACTCTGCAACCCACCTTTTAACCATTGAATATGAAGGGACAGAGTCTTTCAATGTACTGTCCATTTGCTCCTTGATTTCTTTAGGCATTAAGCCTTTCAAATGAAAGTATTTAATCACTGCTCGTTTTTCCAAATCCTCCATTTTGGTGAAAACTCTAAAGTTGTCTTGTTTAAAATGCTGTCATTCGAAAACTAAACAAGCTATTGACCTGTAACTAGGATACAAGCTAATCTAGAGTTTTTTTTTCTTCTTCTTCTTCTTTTTTTTTTTTTTCATTTATATAGCTCCCTTTAACATCTAAGGTCATATCGGGGGCTTTGCATTTGAAACAACTTGTTGTCTGTAGGTTATTTACATTGGTTTAAATAATTTTATGCTAGTCTAGAGTTAAACTATACAAAGCTACTATCTAACTGGCCTAGTGGCACCATATCTATGTAAGGCCCGGGACTTGTCAGCCAACCCTCGTATGTTGGGTTAGACATCAATATTTTCAGAATATATTATTGCTGCACTTGTGTTAATAATAAGGTCAGGGAAGGTAGTTCTTTCCTATTTCTTGTATCTAATGACATTGATGATAATGGTGATGAAAAAGTAGGCCTAAAACTTATAATTTTCCCAGAGTGCAATTCAAACTCTAGAAATTACACACTGATTTCTATGTTGTAGAGCCTAAATAACAACTAGTGTATAAATGTATCTTGTGTGAAAAATCAAAGAAGCAAAGAAATATTGACAATTGTTAAACCAGTGGAAAGCTCCAATGTTTTTGTTTTTGTTGTTGTTGTTGTTCTTATTTATTATTATTATTTATTATTGTTATTATTATTATTATTAGTATTATTATTTATTATTATTATTAGCATTATCATTATTATTAAAGTTTGAAATATGAATAATACCCTGACATACTTATAAGTACTCTAAATAGTTCTCTTATATTAACTATCGTATATTAAGTATACATAATTGGTTTAAATAATAATTAAAAACACTGTTTCAGTTCCATAAGAAAATTCACTTTTATATGTTGTCATGTATACATTATTTTAGCCATCTCTGTTTAAAAAGAATAATTAATGGTATATAAAATTAAACACCAAGTTTTGCTGTAAGAGTGTTCTTTTATTTTGATTCAACAGATATGCTGTTCCAGAGAAAGAAACTTCATCTTCATTTGCTGCACATCCCTCTCATCCAGCAGGTTCTCCTTCTGTATCTCCACCTAGGAGACCATATAATAGACGACCATATCATCCTCCAGTTAGGTAAGGTCCTATTGCTTTCATATTCCATAGTTCTGTGCATTAAGTGTTAATGGTTAGGCAGTTACTGTAGTGAAAGTTTTCTGTATGCTTTAAAATTACTGAGTAAGGTTATTTGGTATACAACTAAATATAATGTTATGTCAAAATTATATTGTATAAAATGAACTTTAAAAATCTGAATCAAATGCTTTGTTTTCATAACAATTCATTACATTGTACGCAAATAAGAGACTCTAGGACTACAAATAAGTTAAAGAGATGCTGTAACCACTGTAGCTAGATCAAAGAAGAAAGAACCTAATTGAAGTCAATGAGGATCTCGAGGAAAGAGCACAGCAGGCTGGATTAAAAGTAAATATAGAGAAAACTAAATACATGATAATATCAGTTTCAGGAATGAGGGCACTAAATAGCCTAGAAAGACAACAAAAAATGTTGGAAGGAGTATCCCAATTTAATATCCGGGAAACAAAGGACAATGAAGTTAAAATAAATAGCACTATTGCACATAGAATTACAGAAGGGAATTAAGTAAATTTAAGGCCAATGAAAAGCAAGTTGATAACGAGAAAAACAAAGATGCACATATATAAAACACTAATTAGATTAGTGATAACATTTGGAGCTGAAACTTGGACAACGTCCATGGCAGATCAAGAAATACTGAAGAGATATAAAGGAACAGAATGACTAAAGAATTAGATATAATTTGTAAAGTGATCAATTATTAGTAAGGAAAGGTACTGTTAGATTTATTAAAGCAAGAAGGCTCTAATGGCTTAGTCATATATAGCACATGGAAGGAAGCAGTCTGCTTAAAAAATAATGAATGCAATGATATATTCAGCCAGAAGAGGAATCTCCAAGGTAATATTTTCCATAGTCCTTTGTCAGGCTCATGTAGGGCTGAAGATGAAGACGACAACTACTCCAAAGCAATCAATACTAATATTATTAAAAGAGTAAATTTGTACATGTGTGTACCATTTGAATGATTTTTGATAATTCTTTTGGAATTGAAAATACTGTTCTTCCTGTCAGACACAGACTATAAGATAACCCATATGTCTGTGAACTTGATAATTCAAAAACGAAAAGTCGGTAAAATACCAAACTTGGTATTGAAGTTATGCTCTAAAGATACATGATTTTAAGGTAAATATCACCACCTTAAATTATCCTTTACATGGACAAATTTTTGAAAATTTTTATTTTCTCAAAAATGCCTCTAACGAGTTTAATTAAAATACTGCATATTAAAGATACTTAAAATAAAATGTATACTTTGAATTTTCTGGGAGTCAACTCTGAAGATTTCTTCATTCTAGATGACTTTTGCATACCTGGTAAATCCTAAGAAATAGACAAAACCTTACTATACAAAAAATTTAGATGTTTTAAAACAAACAATTTATATTTTATACTTTCTTTTTTTTTTTGGAGGAGTTGACCATTTACAAGATATTCCAGTTTTAAAATACTTAAAATTTTCTTATTCAGGAATATATCAACTCCTGGTCATGCAAAGAAGCAAATTATAATCACATAGCAACCAGCTTTTGAAAGATTTGAGTATTGCTTTAGTCTAATGTACTCCCAAATTTCCCTTCTACCTCAACGAAGCAAGTAATAAGCCCATTTCTGCTAATGTTTATCTTGATTAGCATTAAGTAGACAGAAGAATAAGCTTCTTAAGTATAATTTGTTACAGAGATATAGAGAAAGTCATGTGAATGGAACACATTAGATTTTTAATAAGTTTGTTTGCATTTATTTAATTCATAAATATTAACTCTAGATGACTCAATTAAAAATGTCTGAATGTGTGTCAATGGTATGTCACACTAATGCAATCAGAATGACTAGCCATACAGAACCCATAGAATACAATTAGACAACATCAAGGTGCAGACAAAAACTATGGGACACTTGAATTTAATTAAGAGAGAAGCAATAAAAGCAGCAGATTTTGAATTTGGGGTGTATTATTCTTGGAAACCAGTTTTAGTAAGTAAATAAAACTTGACCAAATATCAGGAATGTTCTATCAGCTTTCCTCTACCTCCCTTGTTCCTATAGTTTACATGAAGTTGCTGACTGGAGAACCTAACATGTTGGCTATAATTTTAACATCAATTTGACATAATAGTCAGGATGATGATGATAATAATGATGGTGATGATAAATTATTACAAGTATTAGAATAGATAATTAATAACCAAGAAGAATTTGTAAATAGTTTTGAATATTGTTTTAATTATACAGGATTGACACGTGTATTGTTGGTGATGACTCAACTTGTGACTCAGCTCAGAATGAGATGTGCCGCACAGAGGCAGGAGTATCTTCATGCCATTGCCGACCGGGATACAGTCGCAGGAAGCACAGGGAACCCTGTAGAAGTAAGTCCTTGTGATGTATACTTTGTTCCTATTTCTAACATGCACAGCATCAAATTTATGAGGGGTGTTCAATAAATCCTTAGAAAATTCAAGAAATTACACTCATAGCATTGAAAAAGTTTGTATTTAGTAACTGTTGTCTCTTACTAAATGGCAGTTAAAGTTTCAGCTATATCTATCACATGGTTTTGTTGTCATAGGCGATTGAATCAACAATCTTGTGCTTTTAAATATGCCATGCATTCACAAATGATGAACATTATTCCGACTGTCCAGTAGAAGTGACTTCCCCTGAAATGATTGACAAAATCCAGGATGTGGTTTTGAGTGGTTGACAAATCAAAGTTGGCAAAAAGTAGAGGCCATAGGCATATCACAAGATACAGTTTTCTCAATTTTGCACCAAAAATTAGGTCTGACAAAGGTCTTGGCAAGATGGGTGCTTCTCTCAATGGAGAATAAATGCAATCATGTGATCAATTTGTAAGCTGGTTTAGCACTTTTCCATTGCAACCCTGATTAGTTTCTGCGTTGATACCTAATTGAGGATGAATCATGGATACACTACTATACTCCAGAGACATGGTTTTTTAAAGGCGAACCGGCTCCAAAGAAGCCAAAGGTAGTGAAATCTGTAAACAAGGTGATAGCCTTAGTTTTCTGGGATGCATGCAGAATCATCTACATTGTTATTTGCAGAAAGGAGAGAATTATGCATCATTATTGCACTGGGAACACAGAAATCAAGAAAAAAGCCCTCATCTGTCAAAAAAAGGATTCTCTTCCATCAAGACAATGCAAGGGTGCACACCTGCACAGTTTTGATGGTGAAAATTGTAGAATTAAGGTTTGAATTACTATAACATACATTATATTCACCAGATTTGTTCCCCAGTGACATTTTTTTATTTTCAAACTTTAAAAAAGGCTCAGCGGAAAACAATTCATGTCTAACAAATGCCAAACTTATGCCTATTTTGAGGGCTTTCCAAAATCCTAGTTATTGGAAGGCTTAAAATAGAGAAAAGTGTATCTAGTGTATCGAGCTAAAAGGAGATTATGTTGAAAAATAAAACAACTACCAAAAATAATTTGTTTTTCTATTTTTTTTCTAAGGACTTATGGAATGCCCTTTGTACATTATATGAAATAAAGTTCCTTTAACATTTATATGCACAAACTAAAATATACTTTATATACCAGAACTTACTAGAACATGTTTTGGAGACTGTTGTCTCCACCATTAGCCTAAATTCACTACTATGCTTCTTTCTGTGATTGATGGATGACATGTTTTGGCTGAACTTACTGAATTAGGAGATTTTGTTCACATGGAACTTCAAAGTTTTATAAATTTGACAATGTGACATAGTAAGAACTCTCCATGTTGAGGTTACTATACAGCGACATGTGAAGTGGCAGCCTTTCACTGCCACTTGTGCAAATATACATCTAATGGGAATATAAGAATCAGATGAATGTAAGAGCAATTGCTCATCAATATTCACTTATGTGCATATAAAACCTGGAACTAGACCATTACCGACAAAGAGTTCAGTTTTCCAGTACCTGGAACAGTGTTAAATGTCCTCTGTACTGTTTACAGTTGAAACAATATTTTGGTGTGTTGGAATCTTCAGTATCCACAATCTGAACGTTTGGAGTGTAATCCACATGCCAAATTCACTGGCGCTCACTAAGAGCAGTTTGTGTAAAAGTGCATACAGGTGTTGTTGCTGAGTACTAGCACATTTCAGTCATTGAATGTGTCAATTCTGAACCAAAAGTTTCCAGAAAAGTGGATTGACAGAGAAGATCCTGTACAATGGCCTCCTCAATCTCCTGATTTAACTGCTTTGGACCTTTTTGTGTGAGAAGAAATTATTTATAAAAAAATTTATAGAATACCTGTTGAAACAAGAAGATATGGTGGCCTAGATCATAACAGCAGGAGAAATCCAGGACTGTCCTACAGTTGTTGACCAGGTTAGACAGACCACCCACCAGTATAACCTTTATTTACAAGTGAATGGAGGCATTTTGGAATTTCTACTATAATGAAAGTAATTCTGTTGTGTCTCAAGGTAATAAAGAACCACAAAGTTTGTGTTCCATTTTCTAAGATTCGATGTCCTTGTAAAATGGTGCCTTATAGGAAAAATAAGTGTTGGTGCCGTGTGCAAACTTTTCGGTTTATATAATTTCATCATAATGGACAGAGATGCCCTCTACCAAAATAAAAAATACTCCCAGGACAAAATGGCATCAGAGAAAAGAATTTGTTTTGGGTGTCAAAAGCAACCTCACAGAGTTTGTGGTTTAAATAATTTTCAGCCTGTATAAACTAAGTACCTATGTCTGGTTGTGGAAAAGCAATAAACAGAAACTTGTAGAATAGAAAGCAAGCATCAAAATAAGTATTTTGAGAATAGGAATAAGGGGTCACAGAACCTTTTTTTACTGTGCTGCATGCCTGAACAAACCTATCATGTAACAGAAAAAAAAAAGTAAGGAATATCCTCTAATTAAAAAAATAAAAGGCAATAAAATAAGTGCCAATTAGGTACAGCAATGATTATACTAGCTCCTGTGAAATAAGCTCTATCCCTATGTTTGAACTACAATGGATGCCAGTTAAGTAAAGCTACCTAAAAAAGAAAGTGCTGTCTGCAAATTATTAAAAACCCATATTGTGTTACTTCAAAACACAAAATAATAACAAAATACCAATACCCAATAACAGGTTATGCACCCAGAATGCAAAAATAAAGCGTAAAGTGATACATGGGCATAGTAAAAGATGCAGAGTAAAAGATGGATCTATTGTTCTTAAAGGATACAAACAACCAAGTGGATTGTATGTTATTGACTTAAAAAATCAAGAGAAACAGCACATGAATTTTGAGTTAACAACTTTGTTGATGACTCTGGATCAAGGCATGCAATGGCACAGAAAACTTGGTCACATTAACTTCAATGATCTGAAGAAAATTCTTCATATGTGGGATGGTGTTCTGATATAATAAAAGCACACAAGGATGTAAACTGTTAAATATGCTGCCAAGCCAAGATGGTAAGAAACCCTTTCAACACAGTGAAATTTAAGGTAACAAAACCACTACAGTTAATACATACTGATATATGTGGAAAGATCAGCCCTCCTACACATGAAGGAAAAAACTATTTCATGACATGTGTTGATGATTACAAGCATGTAAAAGCATACTTGTTGGAAAGAAAGGATGAACTGAAGAATACTTTAAAAGATATATATATATATATATGTAGCAGAATCCTATTTCAACTTGAAAACTTCTAAAATACAATGTGACAATGGAGGAGAATATCAAAATAATAATTTTAAAGTTTGGTGCAGGAACAGAGGAATAATGCTGAACTACACCATTCCTCATACACCTTAATATAACGGGACTGTGAAAGAATGAACAGGACCCAAATAAACAAAGAGAGCCCTATTATCCTACTCTCATCTGCAAAAGGAAATGTGAGGTACAGCTCTGTATACAGCTGCCTATCTAATAATCCGAAGCCCAACTGTAACAAACAAAGTAACACTGGCTGAAGCATGCTATGGAAGGAAACCAAATCTTTCGAACTTACAGATTTTTGGCTCAGCTGTGTATAAAAAATATTTGGTCAACATAAATTGGAGCCCAGAAGCAAAAACAGCATTTTTTGTGGGATACTCTGAAAATAGTTATCAAATTTGGGATGAAACTAAACAAGAAATATACATTTTAAGAGATGTGGTATTCCTAGATACACAGGAAAAAAAAAAGAAAAGAGAAACTAAGAACATCTATACATGTTGAAAACATAGATGATGCTGATATGGAAGAAACACATGAAAACCAAGGAAGAAATAAAGAAAATGAGCAAATAATTCCAAGAAATGAAGATGCTGAAATCATTTAAATTGAGAGCAATCAAGAAGATGATCAAAGTGAATATGAAGATGAAAATATAGAAATGAACAACTATAAGAAAATGTGAATGTAAATCTAAATAATGAAAGACCAAAAAGAGAGATAACAATGTCAAGAAGATTTCAAGACTATTACCTGGAAGGTGATGAAAACTATGCTGTGTTAACCTATAAAGAATGCATGGAAAGTGAAGATAAAGAAGAATGGCTTGAAGCAATCAATGAAGAAAAACAAAATCTAGAAGCAAGCAACACATGGGAACTTGTGGATAAAAGAGAAGCAATTGGAAAAGAAGTTGTTACAAGCTAATGAATATTTAAAACAAATGATGATGGAAAATACAATGCATGATTAGTTGCAAGAGCATATAAACAAAGAAAGAACAGTCTACATTTTGAAGAAATATGCAGCTCAGTGGATCATCCAAACTCTTTGAGAACACTGTTTGCCATAGCAGCAATAAAGAAAATGAATGTATGTACATTTGACATAAAATCAGCATTTTTGTATGGACAACTCAAAGAAGTAGAGTATATGCATGTACCTGAAGGATATAAGTATCCAAACAAAATATGCAAACTGAAAAAAGCACTATATGGTCTCAGATAATCTCCACTATAGTGGAATAAGAGATTGACAGATTTCATGAAGTCTGAAAATCTTAAACAACTCAAATCTGACAGATGCGTATTTAAATATGCAAAGAATAAAAAGACAATGTTTGTAGCAATACATATAGATGATGGAATAGTCATAGGTGAAAGTATTGAAGACATGGAAAAACTAATGGAAAGACTGAATGAAAACTTCAAAGCAATGGTCAATACTGAACCACAGAATTATCTAGGAATTGAAATAAATATGAGTAAACATGGAATAATTTTAACTCAAACAGAATATGTAAATCAAGTTGTAAGAAACCATGGCATGGAAGCTACAAGGCCAATAAGCACTTCTATGTGTCATCAAGATAGACCAAGGGAAAAGGAAAAGGATGACAGAGGAAAAACGACTGAGGAGGAGAAACTAGAAGAAGCAAATAGGAAAAGAAAAAAAAAAAATTGATATAGAAAGGTCATCAAACTACAGTGAAATTTCCATATCATGAAGCAGTGGGAAGTCTCCTATATTTAGCCTTTAAGACTCGCCCTGATCTGAGCTAAGCTGTAAACTTTGAAAGCAGAGTAGTAAATGCACCATCTCAACAGGATGTAATCAATATCAAGAGAACTCTCAGATATCTCAACTTTAACAAGAATCAAGGAATCCATTATTCAATCAGAGAGTGAAAATGAAATCCAAGTACTGTGATTCAGATTTTGCAGGGGACATGAAGGATAGAAAAAGCATAAGTGGTTTCATTAGTATGATTGGAAGAGGACCAGGCGTACAGGAAAATAGAGCATCATAGCACAATCATCCACTGCTGCAAGCAATTAAAGTTTTTGAAGAAAATCATATAAGAACTCAACAGTGAGAAGTCTAAAATTGTATTGTATTCAGACATCAAAGCTGCATTAAAAAGATAAAATCTGGTCAATGCAACACAAATCACATTGACATAGAGTATAATTTCATACACAATAAACTAAGTAAAAAGTGGTTTAATTTAGAACATTGTCCTACGTAAGCAAATTGCTGATATTTTAACAAAACCTTTGCACTCTCCAAGATTTAAAGTACTGTCAAAAAATCATATAGCA
This sequence comes from Hymenopus coronatus, assembly GCA_030762935.1. Taxonomy (NCBI): domain Eukaryota; kingdom Metazoa; phylum Arthropoda; class Insecta; order Mantodea; family Hymenopodidae; genus Hymenopus; species Hymenopus coronatus. The sequence goes on along the minus strand of CM060892.1, from coordinate 170,639,744 downwards.
TTTGTATTACATATTCATGTAAAAATTGTTCTATTAGGCAAATACTTATTTGTATTATTTAACTTAAAGGTGCTAAAACTTGTTAAAATAGCTTTAATGTGAAAGTATTTTCTCTTTGAGGGAGTGTTTACTTTGTGTTGTGAAAAGAAAGAACAGTTTATTAATACACCATAATTGTCCATGTTAAGAGAGTGTTTTGTGATAATCACAAAATCATGTTGGTAACATAAAGATTTGTATGTTGTTTACAGAACAACAAAAAATATGTCTACAATAGACACTAATTAAATAAAGTGACCTAAAAAGAAATTGCTGTGTTCAAATAATTAAAAATCCATGTTGTATTACTTCAAAACATAAAATAATAACAAAATACCCATACCCAATAACATATGTCAATAACAATGCATATATCAGCACTTGCCTCAAAGAGTTGTGGAAAGAAAATAATGCTACTTTCTGCAGCTTGATTCACATCTAGCAAATGATCACAATTTTCATTAGATTTGTGTAAAACATAATTGCTGTTTGCATTCCTTTCTGGAAATTAGAAAATCAAGCCCTGAAAAGATTTTTACAAAAATATACAGGAGAATCATCCAATCAATCAACTCTGGCGAAAAACTACTTGCCTATATATTTCGAAAATACAATTCAACATATTCATAACAAAATAAATGGCAAAAAATATGGATCTCCTAAATGAAACAACGGATAGTAGGAAAAAAGCATATTGCCAACATAATTATTGGAGTATTGGAACCTTTGGAGGCTACAGCACTTAAAGTATTCTTGCAACATCAAAAGAATTGAAAAAACTTAACAGTACAACTATTGCTCAATTATTCACAAATTTGTTGAAATTACTTTGGCCTGGTGGTGTAAAACACAATGATATCCTCCTATTCTTTTCTGAGGCAGCTCCATACTTGAAGGCTGGTGATACTTTGAAGGTTCTATTCCCTCAAATGATTCATCTAAAGTGTCTGGTACATGGCTTTCACAGAATGTCAGAAGAGATTTGTAGTTCATTTCCTGATGTAGATAAATTGATATCCAACATCAAGAAAATGTTTATAAAAGTGCCCTTATGAATCCAGCTCTTCAAGACTTTTACCCCTGGACTCATTTTGCCTCCAGAACCTGTTTTTACAAGATGGGGGACTTGGATTTCTGCTGCCCTGTATTATGCCAACAACTTCAAAAAGTTAAGTGAGGTTGTTACTGCACTCTCTGAAGATAAAGCTACATCCATTTGGGAAGCGGAAATATTGCTAAATAATTTGAATGTTTATAATAGCTTGTCTTACATAGCAGTTCATTGTGCTGTTAACTTGCCTGAAACTATAACAAAAGTTGAAAAAAGGGGAAGAAAGACATCAATGACTCTAGTGGAAGAAACTGTATACCAACTTGAATCTGTACCATATGAATTGGGAAATAATAACAATAATAATAATAATAATAATAATAATAATAGTAGTAATAATAATAATAATAATAATAATAATAATAATAATTTATAATATGTCATTAGGTAATTAAATAAATTACAATGGACTTTGTCCTATATCCTAAATAGAGCTTAGAAATTATTTACATACAGACCATGTACAAGAGATCTGACACAATTCATTTTGACACACATATACACTAGAGCATGGGTATTCTAACAGTCATTTATACATTCTGTCTTTAAATCTATTTAAGCTGTAATTTTTTATTTAAATGGACCAGCTGTTATATAATTGAATTCCAATAGCTTTATAAAATTTTACTATTTTTTGGAGTCTCTGAAAAGGCATTTCTATTTTGTTATTATATTATTATATGTATGTATTTCATTTCTTTTTGTGTATGTATATACATTTTCTTTAATATAAACTAAAACATCAAATATATATAAGTTAGCAATTGTGTGAATTTCGGCAATCTTAAATAGAGGTTTGCAATGCTGTTTTTTATGGGAAGAAGTTAACATTCTCACAACTTTTTTTTTGAATAATAAGTACTTCAGAAATCCTAGAACTGCTACCCCATAGTATTAAACCGTATCTATATATACTTTGGAATAAAGAAAAATAGGCCGCCCTTACATATTCTTTTGGCACTAATTTGTTCAGGTTAGGTAGCATAAATATTCCATGACATAGTTTACTACAGACAAAGTCAATGTGTGTGTTTTAAGAGATATTGTTGTCAATGTATATCCCCAGCAGTTATACACTTTCAACTGTATTAAATTTACCCTTGCCTTTTTTTTTTTAGTGTGAACATAATATTTTATGCCTTGTTTTCATTGAGGTAAAAGCCATTTAGACCAAACCATTTCTTCACCTGTTGCATGTTTAAGTTTACAGACTGTGCAAGTAATCCAAATCGTTGTTTATGTTGGGGAAAGTTGTGTCACCTGCATAAACAACCATATGAGAGACTGGCATTTCTGAATGTCATTCATCATTATCAGAAATAACACTGGCCCCAACACAGAACCCTGTGGTACTCTGATATCTATCTCAACAACCTGAGACTCTTTACCTCTTATTACCACCTTCTGCCTTCGATCATTTAAATTTGCTTTAAATATATTCAAGGACACCCCTTTAATCCCATATTTCTCCATTTTCCTAAGGAGAATATCATGTTGCACACAATCAGACGCCTTGGTTAACTCACAAAGAGTTGCCTGTGCCGAACTATCCTTTCCAAACACTTACAGAATATTCTGGATCAAAGCGTCCACCACATCAATAATTGATTTACCTTTATGATAAATAGGTTATGCTGTTCAAAATATTGTAGCAGTTGATTTTTTAAAATACTTTCCAGAATTTTAGCCACTGTTGGAATTATTGATATTGATCTGTAGCTACTTAACTCATTTTTACAATCCTTTTTGTAAATGGGAATCACTCTCGAATACTTTAAACATTTTGGAAAATTCCCTTCCTTTAAACATTTATTAATGCAGAAGGTGAGAAGTGTAAGAAAATATGGTAATATATCTTTAAGAAGATATGTTAGATATATCATATACATTTTTAGTTTCGGAGTTCTTCAATTTTCTAGAAACATCTTTAACCTTATCGCATGTTACTGTTCTAAGAATAAAACCACAGAGTCACTAATCAATTGTGACTGATCTACATACTTTTTATGGCTTCTTCAACAATATACTTGATTTTAATAGATATGTCTTTTATTGATTTAATAATAAATGCATTGAATTCATCTGGAGGTATATTACCATTGATGCTATTCATTTTATTTTTGTCTGATTAATTACAGACCATGTGGCTCTGATTTTATTGTCAGAAGTATTGATTAGTTTTTTATTAGATTCCTTTTTAGCTTTAATTAGGCATTTTCTATATTTATTCCTACATTCCCGAACCTCATTTCTCAGCTTGTCAACTGGTCTCCTTCTTAGCATATCTTGTAACACGATGAGCTTGTTTTTCATTTGTCTTGAAGTTGCATTATACCAGTCAATGGCATTAATGCTTTTGACTTTGTTTCTGGGATATATTACTTTTGTCTTTTTTTTGACAGATGCTATTAAATAAGTCTAGGAATGTATTAAAAAAAGTTCAAAGTTGTCCCAAAGTTGTTATATAACTTTTGTTCCATATTACAAGAAATTGACAAGTTCTTTAATTTATTTATATTCTTTGAGCCGAAATCCCTAATCTAAATTACATCATTCTCTCTTCTCTTCCCTGACTTATGATTCAACTTCATCCCAAATTCTAGTAGCTGATGATCAGAGAGCATATAGCTCAGTACATTTAAATTTAATTCCCCTTATTTACGTTTGTTATTATGTTATCCAAACGTATTATGTGTTGGAGATTTATTGGCACAATGATAACCATGCTGATATATTATAAATTTAAACTGATTAGTTGTATAAGTCGGCTTTGTTATATCAAATTATGAATTAAAGTCACCAGTGATAACTACCTAATATTTATAGCGAGTTAGATATGCCAACAGCTGTTCCAGATTTTCAAATGGGGAGTATGCATGAGCCATGTGTAGCCAGGATTTGAACCACAATCACCTTGGTCTCTAGCTGGTTGCTAGACCATGATAGTTGGCTATACTATGAATCCTGGGACTAAAGTACTTACAGCATTGTAAGTCGCCATTGGGATATGTCATCTCAAAATAATTTGAGATCACTTTGTGGTTTGCCGGGAAACATATGCGTCAGTTGAGAAATTCAATGCTATGGCAGCATACTGCCATGGTAGCTCAGTGGTAGAGCAATGGCTAGAGACTGGAGATCTGTGGTTCAAATCCTGACTATGACATTGAATTTTTCATTCTGACTCTACCTATCCAGTTCTTTAAGTAGATTAATTTCATGGCTGTAGTGCCAGAAGTGGTGCCCAGTAGTACAGATTTATGGCTTGTTTGAGTTTTATATTTCCTGTGTGTTCTTTATTGTGGCGTGACATGAAACAGCAGCTAGAGCTCACTTTACTCACAGTTCTTTCAAATTTTTATGTTGGCTAACCCAGATTATGCTGATTGGAGGCAGATGAGAAAATAGTTAATAGTTGGTCAATTAAAAATAAATTAAATCCCAAATGCAAAATCTACTTTGCACTTTGAAATTGATATGGTCAGCGATACACATTTCTGTTCTTGTTACCAGGATGTTATGAACAAAATTTTGTGTCCAGTATCATGTCCCATTCTTGCTCCATTTTGGTTACCATTTTTTAATTATTAAGAACCAGCTTTAAAACTTGTTGAATTGACTACTATAATAACTAACATCCAGTTGGCATATTTTATGGATTAATTCCACAACTTTATAATTAAACCAGAAACTCTTTGTGTATCCTCTTCTCTGGAAAAATCTACACCAGCTTAGAACTAAGAATGGAAAATAAAATTTCTTTTAATTTGTGCAATATTTTTATTTCCTACAGGAGTGGTATCAATAATGATGTCTCTGAGGGTTGACAAACTATATGACAAAAGGATTGTTTGGGATGGAAAACTACAGGATCCTGAATCAGAGGAGTACAAAACACTTGAATGGGAATCCAGTCGAGCTGTAAGTTGTATATAGTTGTATGCACTTATAAGAAAGATATGCAAATGCATTAATATCAGACTTGAGCTTGTGTTATAAATAATGCTAAATGACATCTTATCCTTTATTAGAAAAGGGACTGAGAATATAAAATGCATAAATCAAACTTTTAATTCTTTTCTCTCAGGTGAAAAATATATAACTAATGAAGCATTGTGAACCTAAGACTAACACCAGATAGTTTTAATTGGATAGTGCCATTTTTTTATACTTTCTTATTTCCTACTACAATAGGATTCCATCCAAACATCCAATGTCAAAATTTCAACAGAAACACTTGTTTTGAGTTTCCTGTATCCAAAAAAGGCATTTTAGAAAAATATTCAGTATGTGCATGCGCGTGCATCCATGCAGCATAACTAAATGACAAAAGTCAGTTAAATGTCAAGCTTGGAATTTAAGTTCAGCATCTTCCAAAATAGCAAAACAAATATTTTCAAAAATTTCCCGACCTTAAACTATCCAATTTAATTTTATCAAGTTTAAATGTAATTTAATGGTAAACTGTTCATTTTCTCAAAAATGTCTCTAATGATTTTGATGAAAATACCATAGGATGTTTTTATGACAAATGAAATGTATATCTTGAATTTTCTAGGAATAGCCTCAGAAGTCCTCTTCAATCTGGTTAACTTTTGTGTAATTGCTAAGCCCTAAGAGACAGACAAATACAGATCTTGTTAAAACATACAATTTGTCTTGTGGTGTTAATCATTTTGAGATATTCCTTATTAGTGGTTTCAATTTTCCAATTGTTATTTTAATGAATTAGAAAATTGTTATTCTTTCTTTACCCTACTGATCATGCAAAGAGAACAGAATTTCAATACTGTCACATGGGTGGCCAGCTCAAAGATGTGACTTGTCTTAGCCAAGGTATTCCTTTATTCCCCTTGTATGTACAAGGAAATGTGCAATAAAACCATTTCTTCTAATGTTTATCTCGGTTAGCATGGAATAGATCTAGAATAATATGCTTTCTAAGAATAGTTTGTTGTAGAATAGGTAGATAAAAATGTATAAATGCAATACACCAGTCCTTTATTTGGAATGGCTGTATTATAAATGTAATCTAGTAACAATAGTGACTCAAAATTTTATTTTTATAAAAAGTCTTGGTTACTGTTATCTACACCTGGACATATTATTTATTATATATTTGTGTGGGAACCATTTTACTTCTCTACTGTAAATAAAGGAAGTATTGCATTCAACCAAATAATATATCAACCAGAAATTTTATTCTCTTGAATAAAGAAAATAATATATATAATGCCATATACCTGTGTGACAGCTTGTATGTGTGCATGAGTGTGAGCTCATTTGCATGCATCATTCATATAAATCAAAAGTTAGCGTCTTCCAAGGATGCAACTAGAAGCTTTGTAAAAAAATTTCCTCCAAACTCTCTTTTATATGAGGGTCATTTCAGAAGTCATGGCAATTATTTTTTATCAGTCAATAAAGCTGCAGGAAACAAAACTCAGAATATACAATTGAAAGTCACTGGAATGTTCTTCGAAATGCTGGTACTAAAGTGGGATCTGGGTACAAGGGGCTATGGGTATGGGACATTGAAAGATGTGTAAATAGTGATCATTGTTTTATTCGTATTACATATGCTCAATAAAGTATGTGTACGTAATGTAATACTCTTACAAGCTAACAACTTTCAAAATAATCCCCCAAGGTTTCCACACATCTGTGATACTCAGGAACATTTCTGGCATGCAGAAATGCAATTTTTACATATGCTGCTCTTCAACTTTATTGACATCCATCTTGGAACAAAGGCTCTAGGATACTAACGTTTTCATATGGCTAATAGCACCTATCAGTGCACTCAGATGTCATCTGGTGGTGGCATCCCGTACTGTGGACACATGTTTTCAAATGTATATATTACAATAACCGCATATTCAGAGTATGAAAAATAGTTGCCATGACCTCTGAAATGACCATCGTATGAAAAAATTTTTTCTTATTTTTCACGTTTTGAAAAGCGTCCTATGTTATAGACATGAGAATGAAAATATAAACCTCACATTTTCTATTAGTCCGTGAAGTTCCACTTATTTGATTTATTTTGTATAATATTGAATTATAAAAGGATCTTAAAAGATAGAGATAGACTTACTAAGGGAAAATGTACAGTTCATTAGAACACATATATTGTCAAAGACTTGAAACCTTACCGGCACTGATTATTAATGATTTCTTCTCGGAAATTAATCCAACGCTTACTTGTCTGACGCCCTGAGAAGAAATCAATAATACACATAAATTGTGTCAAATAAACTTTTTCTTGGTGATAGCTACTTAAGAATGTTTCATGCCAAGCAGCCTGGCAAAAAGATTTAAAACTTTGCAATTCATGCTTTTTCTCTTTTCTTTTCTTTGCATCACAGTTACTTGTCACCATAAAATTGATATGGTAATATCAGCAGTGCTGGATTTAGGCCTAGACAACCTCGGTAGTTGCTTAGAGCAGAATTTTCAGGAGGGCAGCATTTTCTCTATCTTTCTGTGCCCTTTTTTTTTATGTAAAATTTATTTTTAAAAAATTTTGGCAAATATTTTCTGAAGTTTGATCTTGTACAACTTGTGGTAGTAGAATATTGGTGTTTTATCACAATGTCGTGGGTTCATGGCGAGAGTAAATGGACAGACTGCAGCTGTGTAATTTTATTAAAAATCGTATAGAAGGTATGGGGAGGAAATTATTACATTTAAGTGCTTGTATAAACATACATATGCACACACACACACGCACGCATGCACACACACACATTACAATCTGTGGATCCTAACATGAGATTAGACCAAACTCTGGGATTTAGATCAAGTCAAGAATTACATTGCCTGTTGAAAATCAAATAGGATGTATGTTTATTTATTTATTTGATGAGTCGATTAATTACACTAAACAACACTTCTTGGGATTTTTGCCAGAACATGTTTTGAAGGACTAGTTTCCTTCAAAACATGTTCCAGCAAAAATCCCAAGTAAGTGTTGTTTAATGTAATTAATCGACTCGTCAAATAAATGAATATAACAACACTGTTTACAAACGTCCACAAAAAGAAAAGTTATTATCGCTGTAAATATAACTCAACTACATCTTCAATATAGGCCTATATTGTCAACAATAGCTTAAAAATAAATTACAGCCAGCCTCTCAGAAGTCAGTTTTGTTTCAACAATGAATGTTTGAATATCTGTCGAACTGTTAACGACTATATTTTAGAATTCAATGGACTTAGATAGTGAACAGTTGTAAGCACAGAGGTTATAAGAAATTGTAAGCAGTTGTTTTGTAAATCACAACTACATTTGAGTGAACCTGAATTGTGTAAAAAGCTATGTGGCTCACAATATATAAAAAAATGCTAAAGTAAAGCAAGAAAATATAGGGTGATTTTTGGAAAGCGTAAAAAACTAGACAGTTTCTTTCATATATGCTCATAGTGCTGCTGTTAATACACATTCTCCTAATAATGAACTAACGGAAACAAGTACATTTGGACAGTATAGTGATACGGGAAAGTACCAGTAGGGATGATGCTAACAATAATTTCAGCACATGTGACTGAAGAAGATATGAAGATAGTGAATTTGTTAAACCATGTAATGATCCTGTTAAATTGGTTATAAATGATGCAATGCAAGACTACATACTAAGACATGGCGTAACACAAAATATCAACCAAAATTTTGAGTGCACAATTTTTCAGACACTGCCAGATACCTTTTGCAATCACTATTCACCCGAACTTTAATTAACGTTGTCTAGATCGTGGTTAGTGTTTTCTAAAAGTAAATGTGCAGTTTATTGTCCTCCCTTTAGGTTCTTTGTAAAGACCTAGCTACAGAAGGTTACAAGACTGGAAAAGTGCAAATTAATGTATGAAAGACCATGAACATAAATGTGCAATTACAACAGTGTTAGCAAGAAAAAATACAGCTAAAAGAATTGATAGGGCTTTGCTACTTCAAACAGAATAAAAAATTAAGTATTGGAGGAAAATTCTAGAGTGTATAGTAGCAACAGTAAAATCTCTCGCTATGTGTGTTTGCTGCTTAGAGGGACTGATGAAAAGTTTGGTTCTAACAATAGTGGAAATTATATCATGTCATTAGAACTGATTGCACAATTTGACCCATTTATCGCTGAGTATTTAAAGAGAAATGGAAATAAAGGAAGTGACACAACATTGTATTTGTCATCACAAATTTGTGATGAGTTCATTAAAATAATGTCCCTGGAGGTGGAAAATTTTATAGTAAATTAGATAACAGCAGCTAAGTACTTTTCTATAATTTTAGATTCAACTCCTGATATTTCATATACAGATCAATTAGCATTCATCATGAATGTAGCTCACCAGCGGAAGCATTTGTGAAATTTGTGCCTAACTATTTCCATCACAGCTGTTGCTATACTTTCAGACTTATGACAGCTAGCAACAGCTGTGATGAAACTTTGAATGAGCTTGGTCCTGCTATTAAAAATTGCCGTGCTCAGCTGAAATGATAATGCTAGTGATTATGTTAGACACATACTTGGGTCTTCAAACACGAATTAAAAATTTAAATCCCCTTGCTGCGTATGTTCCATGCTTTGTTCATTCTCTTAGTCTTATTGGCTCTTCTGCTGTGGGATGTTGTATGCCCACAGTAAACTTCTTTGATGTTATTCAGGAGTTATATAACTTTTTCTCAGTGTCTACAAACAGGTGAAACTTTTTTTATCTCATCTGAAACCAAACTCTACAGTGTTGAAAAGTCTTCGACAAATAAAATGGTTGGCCAGGTATGATGCTTGTCGTAGTTAGTGTTCTTGGTGGTTAGAGATCCAATCAGCTCTAAAACTGCAATATCTAATGACAACAGAGAGAAACCACTTACTTGTTCTGAAGCTGCAGGACTTCATGATTTACTCGAAAATTTGGAGACATGCTTTCCTTCATTACTATGGAATGTCATTATAGAAAGGTTTAACGGTGTAAGCAAAATATTACACTCTGTTGAGGCTGAATTAGAAGATGTGTCAATCTTTACAATTCATTAGAAACATATCTCAAATGCTAAAGAGGTATGTTTGATCTTTACGAGGAAAAAGTTATAAAGCCTTGTGGTGAATATACATACAATTATGACAGCATCAGGAAACATAGACATAAGTTGCAACATGGCGAGCAAAGACAAAATTTTGTATTTTCTTCCAGAGACAATTGCAGATTGTTTTCAATGTTGTTATTGACAGCAGTGGCGGCTCGTAGCCAAATTATTTGGTAGGGCACAATTTTAAGATTGATTAACATTAAAACTAAATTGAATGTTATTTATGGACACTCTTTAACTGCTATGGTTCTAAGCATCCCATTCTATTTTGGGCGCGAAAGACCGCTTAATATTGCTAAGAGGCCTCTTTATCAGGATTAAGGTCTTTTTAGGTGCCGTAAATCTACGACACAGTATCAACGATTTTGCTTCCCTTATGAAGGAAGGGATTTTTACACCTGAAAAAAAATCAGCCAAGTGACCTTGAGAACCAGAACTCCTAGATCACGGATGATGACAGACTAAAATTAGTGGATACTAAAAGCTATCAATAGAAATGAAATGCTAATTTGTGTACTAGCACTAACCTTTCTGTTTATAGATGAAGTCCATCCTTTGATCCTTTGCTTGAAAATATACTTCCATAAATCTTTGATTTAAGTAAGAAATTGAACATGACATGTTCTAAGAAATTTGACCACGAACCGTCACCTTCACTGTTTACCATACATCTACAACATTATCAGAGAGGTGATACTGTTGCAAATTAATGCATAGCTCGTCTTAATAGCTGATGCCTTTGAGTTTAAGATTCCAGAAGATACTACCTTACACAACTTTAATAGCTTATGTATGTCAATTACAACGTTCATGATATTTCTTTTCCAAACGAAGCTCACTTTTCTCTTGGAAAATTATAGAAACTGCCCTTAAAGTAAGTAGATCGCGATCATGATATTGTCATTTCTTTATAAGCAATTGTATACTTTACAAACCATTGCCTATCTTTTGTAACATTGTTTAGGATTTTCCCTCTTAAGGTGAGTTTAAACACTGCCATTTCTTTGAACGCTAGCAACTGATAAATCAGCATATTATTCTGCAGTTAATTTCACCAAATTATTCTCCAGCGCATTCAGATTATGTTTCATAATCACGTGAAATGAAATACTAAAGGCACTGTTTCACCACTTATCAGTTTACTCTTAAGGTGGATATTGTAACTCAGCACTCATTCTGAAAACACTGGCCACTAATCATCTCTCGCAAGTAAGGTTCATTTTACTGTTTGTTCACGTCCATAATTTCAATAACTACTGGTTATTTGGCCTTTTCCTGTTTTCAAGTGAAGCTTCAAATGTATCATGAATCTATTTTGTAGTAAAGTTACGATAATTACACAACACACTACTTGTATGCCTTAAGCGTTGGCGTGCGAGCATACCTTATCATCTGCATGCTACCAAGTACTAACATTGTAAATTTGTACCACATAAGCTTCCTTTTGTATATTTCATTCAGGAGGTTTATAGATCAACTTTGTTTTCAAATAAGAATACATTCAAATTTAAGAAATATTTCTTATTATTTACTCTTATATGTGAAGAGATCTTTGGCTAAATATTTTTGTCAGGGATTTGACTCAAACTTTAATTTTTGCTTATTGTCGGTTCTTATTTTATTTTTTCGCATGCGCAGCAAATGACGACAGAGGCTTTCGTGTTCTAAGGGAACCTTCCCCTCATGGTCCCTGGAACCCTGCACCAACAAATTAACTGCATCTGAAAACATTGAAATCTTCAGCACTTGTGCATAGGATGACCACAAAATTGCTTGTGTCCGAAAACTGCAGCCACTTATTATTTCTGACAGCCATCTTCACTACAACTATCCATTGTGCATAGTAGGTTTAAAGTTATACAAGATGCGTTTTAGATTATAGCATTAATGGAGAATTTACTGTCTGAAATTGTTGTAGGGATGGCACATGCCCCTGTGTCCCTAAAGGCCGGCCGCCACTGATTAACAGGCTATGTCAAGAACTGAAACATAGATAGATGTAATATGTATGAAGGATTGTTTGCTAATTTTGATTTTCTTACTTAGCTCTGTGAGTTACACAACTTTTCAAATGGCCTCAAACTTTAAGAGTGACTTACTTGGACGACATAGAGGATGAATGCATTCATGTTTGATGTAATATGAGTGAGGACAATTTAGATAAAGAAAGATCATTGCTGTATCTATAAAAAACACTCCTTAGGAAAGGCCGCTTGGATGTTTATCCTAATATTGCTGAAGTGCTACGTAAATTTCTGTGTACACCTATAATAAATTGTTCGGCAGAGAGATCATTTTTAGTGCTCAAGAGAGTTAAAAGTCTGATATGTTAAATTCACATAACTTTCTCTAGCTGTTCTATAAACTTTTTACAAAAGAATACTCTACACCATGCTAATCGAGGTAATCATTAGCAGAATGTTCTTGTTACTTAGTTCCTTATGAGTAGAAAGGAACTAACGGAATACACTAAGCTAAACTGATAGTAAAATGCTTTAAAAGCTATTGTTATGATTTGCAAATTGCTTCTTTGCTTGGCCAGGAATAGAACAAAAGAAAGACACACACTTTCTGTCTGAGAAAAGTATAGTACTTAACAACTGAAAGCAATAATAAGGTATATCTTGGAAACGGGCACCTCCACAATTAAAAATGTAAAATGTAAATTGTGTGATTTGATGAGATCTACATTTTTTGTGCAGTAATTTTTGTTTATCTCTTATGGTTTAGCAGTTAAGCAAAATTTGGTAAAATTCAGCAAGAATACAGGTGTCTTCAGAGGCTATTCCCAGAAAATTCAAGATAAACATTTTATTTGGGATGTAAATATCTTTAATATACAGTATTTTAATCAAAATCCTTATGAGCCATTTTAGAGAAAATATAAATTTTTGAACATTTTTTCATGTAAAGGGCAATTTGTGGTGGGGACATTTTCTTGAAAATCTTTGTGTCGTACCCTTGGACACCTAAATACTAAGTTTGGTATTTAACAGTCTTTATTTTGAGCTATGCTCTCCACCCCCCACCCCAAAACACACACACACACACACACACACCAGTGGCAAATTCTCCTATATACCGCATACACTGCTGGTGTATAAACTTGAGATTGTTCAAAACGTCTCTTAATACACATGCAAAATAAACAGAATGTTTTGTATGTCATTTCAACTAAATACGAAATGATCACAAATTTATGTGGTTAAATTTTACTTTTTTATATATATGCAGTGATGTGCGCATGTACATCTACCTCACCGCAAGTTAAAACGATAACTACACTCTCAGCATTCTCCGCTAGCTAGGCAAGGCCAGCGCTGGTGTGTGCGCGTGGATCTAGTCCATCACAAGTTGAAGCGATAGCCACTCACTCCCACTTCTCTACTAGAGAGGCAAGGAGGAAGGAAGCTTAGATACCAGCCATTAGCTGTCGAAATGCACTGCTAAATTTTGCAATTGACAATCGTTTTTAGTCTGTATTAGTGTTGTTTTACTTGCAAGTTTTTGTGAAAATGACAGTTGTAAGTGTTAATGAAGCTAGCGGTCCTTGTGACTGTGCAGTAGATAGAACATGTGTTAAAGACTGGATATCGGAATTTTGAATTTTCTGAAAAACTTAAAAAATACTAGGTCTGATTGTAAAATGTCAAGACAGAAAACAACAGTATAAAAGACATTTCTGCATTATCAATTATTCTAGGTACAAATGGTTAACTGGTTGCCCCAAATTACACAAACTCTATTGTTGGCCATCTTCTTTTTAGTAACGACAAAAGCAGTACCAAGCAGTCTCAAGAAGGATTCGACAATATAATTTCTCTAAAAGGTTCATTAACTAAACATGAAAAAACAAAACATCACATATTTTGTGCATTCATTCTTTGTAATTTTGGCAATACACGAGTAGGCCTGAGCTAAATGCTCAGAAATCATTACAAATTTCAAAGCTTAATGAAATGGTAACAAAGAACTGAGAAATATTGAATAGACTCATTAATGTTTGTCACTTTGGGAACCAGGAATTGGCTTTTAGAGGACACGACGAGTCAGAAAGTTTCTTTAGTAGAGGCAATTACACAGAAACACTGGATTTACTCAGCACGTATGATCAACTTTTAAATGATCATTTAAAAAAATGCTACAATTTTCTGGGGCACTTCGTCATCCATTCATAATATTTAATCAAAGTTGATAGGGGTGTTTTGATTAATTGTATAACAAAAGAACTTGCATCCACTAATTTTTTGGCTATTCTTCTATATTGTGCTCAGACATAGTGAACAAATCCCAACTCTTACCATTTTACGCTATGTGGACAAATCAGGGAAAGTTAAAAAAAGGTTCATGGGTTTTACAGATGTCAGTGCTGACAGATTTGCTGAGGCACTTTACAACCATGTACTTAAAACAGTTAAAGAATTTAATTTTTGTAAGAAACTTGTCGCTCAAACATATGATGGTGCGGCTATAATGTCTGATCAATTAGGTGATCTGCAATCTAAAGTAAAAATGGCATTTCCTCAGGGGCATTATTTGTTTGCTGTTACTGTCATATCTTGAATTTGGTTTTGCAACAGGAAGAATGTATTGCGATATGTATTGATAAGTGCAGATTTTTTTTTTTTTTTTTTAATTCTATCAGGGCGTTCTAATTGCTTTTCTCATTCAACTAAAAGAGCGGAAACTTTGCCTGGTTTTATGAATAAAAAGTTATCAAAAGTGGCTCCAACATGCTGGAACTTCAATTCACACCTTGTCAACACTGTACAATAGCAATGAGATAACCTGATTTTATTCCTTGAATTCATAACAGAACCTGAAAACAATGTTGATTGGGAACCTGATACATTGGTTAATGCACAAGGTTTTCTTTATATTTTGGCGATTAGATACTCTCTTCCTCCTCAAAACATTTTTGGTAATATTTGCTCATACCGACGTTCTCTTCAACATATTACAAGACAAGTCTATGGATATTGCATATTGCCATGCAAAGGTAATCCAGACAAAAACACTTTAGAAGAGCTAGGAAGAGAAGGGTTCCAAAAGATTTGGCAAAGCATTTCTACTGAAATGATAAATGAACATGCACAAAAGAAAAGGAAGAACAATGAACCAATGAAGTTACTGAAGTTATATTCAGGAGGATATATCAAATAGAAAATAGATTTTTCGACTACGATAGTTTTCATTTCTTTGCTCTCCCTGATTCCTCAAAATTCAAAAATTACAGAACGTCTTTTGCTGATTGCATTGCTCAAAATTGTTGGACACCTATGACTCAAATTTTGATTTGGCACGTTGGAAAAATGAACTTAGTGTTGTGTACTCTTCTGAATATTTTGAAGGAAAGTCAGTAGGTGAAATAGTGAAAATGATGAACGAAAGAGATCTGGTGTGGACTATGCCTGAAGTTTACAAATTAGCTTGTTTAATTCTAACTGTACCAGCAACTGCAGCTTCTGTTGAACGGTCATTTTCCACTTTAAATTGAGTAAAATTTCACTGTAGATCTACAGTGGGCCAAGAAAAATTATCCTCCCCATCAATGATGTCCATAGAAAAGCAGTTACCTTAGATGCTTCTAAAGGATGTTGATGAAAATTTCATGCAAGCTGTTATGGAACTATTTCTGAAGAAATCTCGTCGGTTGGAGCTAACATTCCAGTAAACTTGCAAGTACTACCACTAGAATAAACAATAATTTATGTGTACAGGTGTTCCTGACAATACACAAATAGTTAGTTCTCATGAATTATCACATAACACAAAAAACACATGAAGTGAATGTGATAATCATATTAGCTATTTCAAGGTAAACATGAAAAAAAATAGTTTTAAACAGATGCATCTGTTTTTATCATTTGTACAGTGTTAAAATCAGCATTTTTTAAAAATCGCTTTAAGCGAAAACATGTAAAGTGAGATCGTGTATAGCGAGGGATGACTAGACTAAGGAAAACGATGACAAAGGGAGCGGTGTACCTAAATTACTGCCCACAAATTGCCACTGACGTGCGCAGACACACACTGAGACTTTTTTCTAAAAATGCTCTTTTTGGACTCAGGGGACCCAAAAACATATATTTCTGGTGAAATCTTGACATTGAATTTTTGGGTGGAATACAATACCTTCTCTATCCACTATGTACATTGTACATATGGGGCTAGAGAAAGAAAAAACACACCAAGAGAAACTGAACACTTATGTTTATTCTTTGCATCGAGTCTGATGTGCTTCTCAGATTGTCTTCGATGATGTCATCAGTGCTTTCTCTTTAAAGGAAATCGTTATAAATTACAAGTAAGAGGCAAATAATTAATTTTTTAATGAATTGTAATTTTTATTTAATGTTGTCTCATTTAAAACTAATTTAAACTCATAATGACCTGTATAATAGCAGCTTATATTGTTAGGGAAAAATTGAGGGCTGAAAATTTTAGCATTTCCTAGGGACAGCAAAATACCTAAATCCAGCCCTGCATATCACTATGTTATGATTAATACTATTCACATAGAAAGTGATTCTTCTAGCCACTTTAAATTACTTCAGATATATTTTTGCTAAGGAATGCTTTAAAGTTAAGCCAGAAGTGCTTATTTACAACATGTGTGGAAAGAAAAGAAAGGCATGACTGCCTCCGTGGTTGAGTGGTCAGTGAGCTGACTTCTCATCCGGAGGTCCCGGGTTTGATTCCCGGCTTGGGTGGGGAATTTTTCTTTAACCGGAATTATTCCCTATCCCCCACAGAGTCTGGAAGTATGAATGTGAGAGTGAATGTGCGTGTGTTTAGTAATATAAAGTTTAACCTAATGTTCTGAACCTACAGTTTCACAAGTGAAAGCCATATGACCATTGATGTTAAAGGGGACTATACAAATGAAGCAATTAAAAAAAAAAGAAAGGCATACTTTACTATACACTGGCTTTGAAATTCCACTCTTTGCATATCATTATAAGAAGCGACAGTTAAAAAATCTGATGTGTACCATTCACATGACTTTCTCTATATCCCTGCAACAAATTATGCTTAAAAAGCTTGTACTTCTATTAACTTCATGCTAATCAGTAAAACATTAGCAGAAATAGCCATATTACTTGCTTCCTTGTAAGTAGAGATGAAATAAGGGAATACCATAGGTTAAAGTGATAATCAAAAGCTGGTTGCTATGTCACTGAAGTTCCTTTGTTTGTATGGACAGCAGTTGACAAATTCCTGTATGAGAAATGTATAAATTTTTCATAGTAGAAACCAAAAATAAGGAATGTCACAAAACCGACGAACTCCACGAAAAAATGTATATAACATAAATTGTGTGTTTTAACGTGCTCTACATTTTTTGTGCAGTAGGTTTTTGTCCATCTCTTACGGTTTAGCAGTTATTCATAATTCAGTAAAATTCATCCAGAATAAACGACTCTTCAGAGGCTATTCCCAGAAAATTCAAGATATACATTTTATTTGTCAGGAAATTATCTTTAATATACGATATTTTAATCAAAATCGTTAGAGCCATTTTTGAGAAAATCAAAATTTTCGAAAAAAGTTCCATGTAAAGGGTAGTTGGGGGTGGGGGGATTTTTATCAAAATCTTCGTGTCGCATCCCTGGAAGGTACTAAACTTAAATACCAAGTTTGGTAGTTTACCTACTTTTCGTTTTTGAGTTATCGTGTTCACAGGCACACGGACACACACACACACACACACACACACACACACATGGACCGTTTTCCGAAAATGCTTTTTTTAGATAAAGGGGACCCTAAAACATATATTTCCGGTGAAATCTCCACTTTGGTGGAGTGCAATACATTCTTTATACACTATGTACATAGTGCCTATAGAGAAAGTAAAAATTATGAAAAATTCAAATCTATAAAAGTGAATGTATCAGACATGGCTGATTATGCAAAAATCTATTTGAAATAAATTGTGTTCTGATTAGATCTATGTTCTTTGATGAAGTTTTTTTCTATCTCTTACGGTTTACCAAGTTATCTATACAAAATTAATTTTCAATGAAATGAACTTCTAGAAAATTCAATATTATTTATGTAATTATTCTGATTATGTTATTTGAATCAAAATCATGTGAACCGTTCTTAAAGACATAAAAAAATAACAACAGTTTTTTCGTGAAGTGGTTGTATGAGGTGGGGAGAATTTATCTGAAACTTTATTGCATCCTTGGAAGATGCTGAACTCAAATACTATGTTTAAGAAAATAATGAAGGTTTGTAGCCTAGCTTCATGAATAAGTGAAGTTACAAGAGTGTATTAAAGCCTTCTCAACCTTCATTATTTTATTCTGCTTCACAAAGTTTAGTTAGTTCCTTCAATTTTGAGTTGATGTTATTTGCAGACATGCACATACAAAATACATCATATACAAAATATCTTTTTCTATTAAAAAAAATAATAATAATAATAAGAAGAAGGAGGAGAAGAAGAAGAAGAAGAAGAAGAAGAAGAAGAAGAAGAAGAAGATGCAGCTTTTGTTGAGTTCAGGGGATTCCAAAACACTTATTTTTAGTAAAATTCCATTATGAAAATTTTGGGTGAAATATAACACTTTCTCCACCACAGCCTTCAGTAGGTTAGGTAAGCAGGTAAAGGAAAATAATATATTATGAATGATGTAACATGAATGCAATTATTATTTTAATATATAGTATAACAGTGTGTTTGCTTTATTGTGGTGCTATGGATCGTGTGTATACATTTTCCATTCTGCTTCCTATGCTACTTGCTCACAAGTGACAGCAACATGCATAATGAGTATAATAAGCAGTAACTATTTTATGAGTGGTGTCCAGCATTGGAATATTCTTCAGATGAAACTTCCATTCGCACACATACGTTTTTCTTGGGTAATTTTCATAATTTCAGTTCTTATAGTGTCAGTTCTTAAAGTCATCTATAAACTTGATGTTTAGGATTTCCCACAAATATGTATTTGTTAGAACATTTTGTTTTCACCTCTTAGGTTTAGTGTTTAGCGATGCCATTGTCTTAAAGTTATTAACCAGAACATCTAATTGTTTCTCTATCTGGAAAAGGAATACCAGGAAATTTTCTACATACCTCCCTACATAATTTGATTTTTACATATGTACCACAATAAACAGTTGTTGTTTAAGAGTAAATTTGTAGGTAAGCATTTCAATGAGCTAATAAAAGACAAGAATAGCAACAATAATAAGAATACTTTTAAACAATTAAATGTCTAGAATAAACTTTCACCTTTGAGATGTACAAACTCAAGCACAAGCAGAAAGTAGCATCTGACATAGAATGAGTATAACACAGCTATAAACATAGTCTTGAGCACATCATTCACTAATAGTGTGGGGGTTACTGCATGAAAACAAACTTGCATATATACATGATCTGCTCTAAAGTGAATGCATAGTGATATATGTAAAATTGTCATTGGTTGAAAAAAGTCTGGTGGATGAATTAGGTCAGATTTTTTACTTTCTTTATAAGTACTATGTACATAGTGTACAGAGAAGGTATTGCACTCCATCCAAAAATTTTATACTGAGATTTCACCGGAAATATATGTTTTAGGGACCCCTTTATCCAAAAAAAAAACATTTTCAGATAAAGGTCCATTTATGTGTGTGTGTCCATGTGTCTTTGAACACAATGACTCAAAAACAAAAAGTCAATAAAATACCAAACTTGGTGTTTAAGTTTAGTATCCTCTAGGGATGCCACACAAAGATTTTGAGAAAAATCCCCCCCTCCACCCCCAACTACCCTTTACATGGAACTTTTATCGAAAATTTTGATTTTCTCAAAAATGGCTTTAACGATTTTGATTAAAATATTGTATATTGACAAAAAAAATGAATATCTTAAATTTTCTGGGAAATAACCTCTGAAGACTACTTTATTCTGGATGAATTTTATGGAATTTTGCATGAGTGCTAAACCGTAAAAGATGGACAAAAACTTACCAAACAAAAAATGTAGAGCACGTTAAAACACACAATTTATGTTGTATACATTTTTTTTGTGGAGTTGATCATTTTTGAGATATACCTTGTTTTTGGTTTCAGCTTTGAAAAACTTATACTTTTCTCATACAGGAATTTGTCAACTTCTGTCCATACAAACAGAGGAACTTCAGTCACATAGCAACCAGGTTTTGACTATCACTTTAACCCATGGTACTCCCTTATTTCGCTTCTATTTACAAAGAAGCAAGTAATGACTATTTCTGCTAATTTTTTCTCGATTAGCATGAAGTAAATAGAAGCATAAGCTTTTTAACAATAATTTGTTGTAGAGATTTAGAGAAGTCATGTGAATGGAAGACATCAGATTTTTTTTTTTGTATCATCTCTCCAAATGGGAATCAGATTTAAAGAGTAGTTTGCTTTGCAGTTTTTCTCAGACATAAGACTACAGTTAATCAAAGCTTTCTTACCCTAGCAAGGAAATTGCACAGGATTTCACTGAAATAATTACAGTTTCAATCAATAAAAATACTGAAGGATTATCACTACAACATTTTTTCTGTGCAATAGAGGGCTATTTAACATGAGAGCAAGGTTCAGGTGGTGCTGCTGAACAAATGAAACATTTTAATATAATTTATTATACTTCAATTTTGATAATATTACTAAACTCTCAAACTGAGAACAAGGGTCGGTAGAAAAACCACCTTTTATTTCATCATTTATGACTGAAAACTGAAATAGTTCAAATGAAAACATTCTTGAACATTAATTTATTGTTAATTTTTTTCCAAAACAGATTGATTCAGCAATGTCCATGACACCATTCTCAGATGACTTTATGGGTGTGCGTGTGAATGGATTGTATACAAACCCAGGAGGTTCTGAACCTGGAGGAGCAAAAAGAGGAGCAGTTTTTGTCAACTTAACACTGCAACTGGAAGAAAGTGTCGAAACCTTAAGACCAGCAGTTCGTCATGATATTCAAAGGCATCTCTTAGGAGTCATTCATCGTCGAAACAACAATGTTGGTCATAGTGCCCTATGGGTGGACAGCCCTCCTGGATCTGTGTCACATTTACAAGGTAATGGTGATCTTTTATGTGCATATATAGGATTGGCATATGCCCTGGAAAACCAGGATTCCCAATTTCAAGGTTCGGTGACAGAGTTGATAAAATCTCAGATTTACAGAATATTTACATTTTGTAATATTATGCCATTTTTAAGATTACCGAGAAGAAATGCATTGAAACTTCCACCTCAGCTGCTATATAAAAATGTGATTATTATTAGAGTTGGATAGGCAAAAATTCAATACCATAGCCAGGATTTTAACCAGGATCTCCCGGGCACTAGCTGGTTGCTCTAACTACTGAGCTACCATAGCAACATGCCGTTATAGCATTAATTTCCTCAACTGACTTGAATGTTTCCCAGTAAACTACAAAGTGATCAGGAATTATTTTGAGATGACATATCCCAGTGGTGACTTATAATGTCATAAGTAGGTACTTTAAGTCCCAAGGTATTGAATTTTTCGGTCTGACCCATCCTACTCCTGTCCTGCACACACTTGTGTTGAAAAAACACTTAACTAACACAGTGATTTTATGCATTGGAAGCTTTACTACAACTGCTTTGGTTTAAATTTATGAACTGTAGTGTTGATAAGCTATCAAATGAGCTGTTTGCACACTCTAAGTAGTTGTTGATGTTTGTTGACCTCATGCTGGTCAGGTTTGAAAATTGAGGGAGAGAGGGAGTAAATACATCATTAAGTCTCATAACAGCCAGCAAGAGCACCAATTAGAAGTAACCTGTCAAATCTTCTGAATAGTATGTTTGATATAAAAAAATCTAATGCTTACACAATTAAAACTAAGTGAAATTCTTAACAAAGTGTCATAAGGCAAAATACTGTATATAAACATTCCATTAAAAATGTAAATTTTATGTGAAATTCTCAATTTTGGAGTGACCTTAAAATACTGATGTGCATTTTATTGACAATGTACCATAATAATAAAGTACAAGTCATAATAACATAAGCTTATAACTTTGTTGCAGTTTTATGGAAAATAATTATAGCAGCCCTATGCATATATAACTATAAAATCTAATGTGTTCCATTCATATGGCTTTCTCTACATCTCTAAAAAATTATTGTTGAAAAACTTATTCTTCTCCCGAAACCAGTCTTCCTAAACAAAGGAAAAGTTGGAGCAAAAAGTGTAAAAAGATGATTCATTACATTTAAATTTAAACTTATTCTTCCCCTGAAACCAGTCTTCCCAAACGAAGGAGAAGTTGGAGCAAAAAGTGTAAAAAGATGACTCATTACATTTAAATTTAATTCTTCTTCTTTCTACTTCATGCTAATCGAGATAAACATTAGCAGAAATTGTCTTATTGCTTACCTCCTTAGAAGGGAAATAAGGGAGTACTCTAGGCTAAAGCAATAGTTAAGTCTTATAAATGTTGGTGCTAATGATGGAAATCCATTTCTTTGTATGACCAGGAGTTGAATAATTCCTGCATAAGAAAAGTTTAAGTATTTTAATTGAATCCAATTACAAGGAATATCTCGAAAACGGTCCCAAGAAAAAAATGTTTATGGCATAAATTGTGTGCTTTAATGAGATCTACATTTTTTGTGTGGTAAGTTTTTGTCTCACTGTTACTGTTTACCAGTTATGCAAAATTCAGCAAAATTCATCCAGAATGAAGAGGTCTTCAGAGACTAACCTCAGAAAATTCAAAATATACATTTTGTCATGTAAATATCTTTTTGATTAAAATAATCAAAATTGTTAAAGCCATTTTTGAGAAAATGTAAATGATAGTTTGTGGTACAGGAATTTCTCTCAAAATCTTTGTGTCGCATCCTTGTAAGATACTAATCTTGATATTTTTTTTTTTTTTTTTTTTTTTTTTTGATTCAGAGGTCCCTAAAATGTAGTGGCATACACTCAGTAGAAGTAACCGAAGCATTGCTTCTTTAAATATTTATTCCTAAATTATTCAGTAATAACTTAATAAAGTGTATAGGCATACACATTTACATTTCTTCGAAACGTGCAGAAATAATGAGTTTCACTGCATCATGATTTTGCTTATCAGCAGTATACTGCTGCGCTCCCAAGACTCAAGTGTGTACATTAATACTGGGCTGGCTGCGCTGAGAGACTCAAGTGTATACATTAGCAGTACCCAAACTGATGGAAAATATCCATTGATTCTGTTACTCCAGCGAGAGAGGATGCGTGCGCAACTGAAGGCTGCTGAGAGACACTGGCTTATATCATGCTGCTTGCGAAGCAAGCCTCAAAAAAGTCAGTCAGTTTCTGTTAAGGTGGCAAGTTGCTGAAATACTGTGTGGAAGATGAATTTTTAACAGTAGCATGTTACTCAGTTTGAAGTTTTGCAGTTTGTAGAAATGGACATGTAAAGGTTGTTTGTACAGTATAATTATTATACAACAATGTCTCAGATTAAATGTAATAAAAGAACCTCTTTGCAACCCATTTTCCACACGTTCATTCTCGGAAAAATTACAAATAATTAAAAATGGAAGACCAACACTGCAACTACCAAATTTGGTTCGACATACAAATAAATTCACTAGACATTTTCTGTCAAATACATAAACAAATATCACTGGTTAGCCAGTAGCGCTGAACTAAATACATTATTTTGCTGGTATTGCTTTTTGTTTCATTGTGATAGAAATACTAGTTGGACAAAAAATGGATACACACATCTGGGAAATTTAGTTAAATCTTTAGCTGAGCACAGATTGACTGTCAATCATCTACAATCTTCAGCAAATATAGCTGGTTTTGGAAAAAGTAGAATAGACACAGCACTTGATGACCAGTTAAAAATGGCATTTCTCTACACAATCAGAAGGTAAAGCAAAACAGGGAAATCCTTAAAAGACTTATTAATGCATTGTATTTTCTGGGAATGCAACCGTTACCCTTCTGAGGACATTATGAAACAGAACATTTTGTTAATCGAGGCAATTGTATCAAATTATTAAAGCCCTCTTTTAGCAGATCATTTAGAAACTTAAACTGTCTTTAAAGATTTCCAGTCATATGCAAAATGATATAATCCAGGCTGTTAGTTCAGCAATTTTATCAGCAATAAAACAAGAAATAGGAATGTTTCTTTTGTGGCAATTATGGTTGATGAAACAACTAATGTGGCAAATAAAACGCAGTTTTCTATAGTTCTGCGTTATGTATATGATGGAGAGATCAAAGAAAGACTCTTGGGATTCTGTGATATAAGTACTAGCTGACATGCTCAAGCTATTGCAGAACTTATTCAGCACTTCTTATCAAAATTCGGCTGTATGAGAAATTGATTGCACAGATTTTTGATGGTGCAGCAGTAATGGCTGGAAATTTGAATAGAGTTGAAGCACTAATCCAGATCACGCATCCAGAAGCATTATTTTTTCATTGTTTTGCCCATATACTAAAGCTTGTTTTGTCTCAAAGTACCTGCCAGATACCTGAATGCAAGATAGTTTTAGCACCCTTAATGGACTTGCAGCATTTTTTTCAAAATCTCCAAAATGTACAAAATGTTTGCAGCATCAACTTACATACCTGTGCTCAACGCTATAGAATTACTCTTCTAGATTAGTAAACACTGTGTGCAGGAACAGAGCTCGACTGTGTGATGTGTTTTGTGCAATGCTATTCTGCAGAGATTGAGTTAGACATTTTAGCACCAGTTGATGCTATTTATCATTTTTGGCAGATTTCTAATTTGTTTTTCTTCTTAACACATTCAACAAGATATTTTCCTTCACAGCTGCACTATATAACATACTGCAGAACCAGACAAGTGAGATTTTGTACTGTCAGCGAAAAATTCAAGAAACTTGTCAATCTATAGCCACATTGCATGACGATTTTGAAGAGGTATTTCAAGAAGCACTCTCCCAAGTAGGAGAAACTTCAAAGAAAAGAAATGTAAACTACAAAAGCATATATTGTGAAGTGTTTGACAGCATTACCAACCACTTGGAAATAAGATTTCAATATTACACTAAACTGGGATGTTTAAATTTACTGGCACATGAAATCTATGGGCAGTGTACACAGAGTTCCCCAAAAGCTGCTTTCCTAGAGTCTTAGCTAATTATGGAAAGATTTTCGATGCCATACAGTTGAAAAATGAGCTGATTGCAGTGTACCATAGTGCACATTTTCAAATAAAACCATGAGCAAACTTGTAAAAATGTGCAGCACTAATTCAACTCTAAAAATAGCTTTCAACAGATTAATTTGTTAGTGTCAACTGTATACAATTTCAGTGAGTACTTCTTCCGTAGAGAAGTCATTTTCAGTGCTGAAGAGAATTAAAAGTTACCCTCAAAATTCTACTGGAGAAGAGAGATTATCACATCTTGGGATTATTTCATTGAAGTGTGCTTGCTTGTTAGAAGACCTCAGAAAAAAGGAACAGTTCTTGAGGAGGTGGTTGTCAAATTTTCATCGCAGGACCGAAGAATGGAGAGTTTCTATTCCACTGATTTTTCAGTAATTTGTGCCATTGGTGAGTCAAAGTTAAAAGTTTGTTACTATAAACAATGTTTTATCTATGTTTTATTAATTTGTTGAGTTGGTTTTTTAACACTACGTCACTTACATTGTTATTATGAGGGACTAGTTTCGAAAGCCTATGCTTTCATTTTCAACCTCACGGTCCAACTGCCATTGCTGGCTGCATTTGCTTGTACACTCATCTCTGGTGGCGAAATGATGAACTTCTTAACTAAGCTGTCTACTGGCAGGATTTCAAAGTTCATTAGCCGATCTTTGTTTTTCCATATGAGGATGTTTTCCCAGGTTGTGAGTTCATTGTGGCCTGACATGGTTTTAAGCAATTTTGGATTTGGATCTAAATTGTGGTTTTCTTTCCAAAAGTGAAATGCTACTGCCGATTTATCTTCTTGTTTCAATTTTAGGTTTCTAAAGTGCTCTTTGGATCTGATTTTTAAACTTCTTTTGGTTTGTCCTATGTAGAACTTTTCACAATTTGTGCATTTAATTTGATATATTCCTGACCTACTTTCTGGTGGAATTTCATCTTTTATTTTTGAATTTAGTAATTTTATGACAGAAAATCTGTTTATTGGAGTCAGGGTGATGTCTTATTCTTTGAAGATTTTTTTTTAATTTTCTAAATGCTCGGGGGCTGGTAAGTTAATTTTTTTGAATGTGTTGATATTGTTTTTTCCTGCTGTTAGGGTAGTTATTTCTTTTATGGTTTTTTTCTGCTTTGCTTTTTAGTTTCTTGTACGCAAGGTTCTTGCTGTATCCATTTTGTTCTGCTGTTTGAATTATGGTTTTTAACTTTGTTGAATTCGGTTGTGCTCATAGGTACATTTACTAATCTATGTGTGAGGCTGTTTATTATTGCATGTTTGTGTGGTAATGGGTTGTAGCTTTCATTTTTAATGTAATTTTCTGATTGAGTTGGTTTTCTGTAGACTCCAAAGTTTAATTTTGTGTCGTTTCTGATGATTCTTAGGTCTAAGAATGGGAGTTCTCCATTGGTTTCTGTTTCCATTGTGAATTTTATTGTTTTTTCCTGTATGTTTAATAAATGTCCTGTCTAGACATTTAGATGATGCCATAAAATTATTAAGCATACAGGAAAAAACAATAAAATTTACAATGGAAACAGAAACCAATGGAGAACTCCCATTCTTAGACCTAAGAATCATCAGAAACGACACAAAAGTAAACTTTGGAATCTACAGAAAACCAACTCAATCAGAAAATGACATTAAAAATGAAAGCTACAACCCATTACCACACAAACATGCAATAATAAACAGCCTCACACATAGATTAGTAAATGTACCTATGAGCACAACCGAATTCAACAAAGAGTTAAAAACCATAATTCAAACAGCAGAATAAAATGGATACAGCAAGAACCTTGTGTACAAGAAACTAAACAAAGCAAAGCAGAAAAAAACCATAAAAGAAATAACTACCCTAACAGCAGGAAAAAACAATATCAACACATTCAAAAAATTCACTTACCAACCCCCGAGCATTTAGAAAATTAAAAAAAATCTTCAAAGAACAAGACATCACCCTGACTCCAATAAACAGATTTTCTATCATAAAATTACTAAATTCAAAAATAAAAGATGAAATTCCACCAGAAAATAGGTCAGGAATATATCAAATTAAATGCACAAATTGTGAAAAGTTCTACATAGGACAAACTTAAAATTGAAACAAGAAGATAAATCGGCAGTAGCATTTCACTTTTGGAAAGAAAACCACAATCTAGATCCAAATCCAAAATTGCTTAAAACCATGTCAGGCCACAATGAACTCACAACCTGGGAAAACATCCTCATATGGAAAAACAAAGATCGGCTAATGAACTTTGAAATCCTGCCAGTAGACAGCTTAGTTAAGAAGTTCATCATTTCGCCACCAGAGATGAGTGTACAAGCAAATGCAGCCAGCAATGGCAGTTGGACCGTGAGGTTGAAAATGAAAGCATAGGCTTTCGAAACTAGTCCCTCATAATAACAATGTAAGTGACGTGTTAAAAAACCAACTCAACAAATTAATAAAACATATAATTTGACCGTCACTATTACTAAATTCCTCCAAACATCAATCAACCAAATGTTTTAGGTATTTATAACTTATTACTTTTTCTTAAAAATAATTAATTTAATTCATTATAAATGCCAATTCTTATTTTATGGAGGGGAATCACATCTTTCATTTTCAACGTTTACTTAAAAATTAAATCGTGAAATGCTTCGGCTGCCTGGACAACCACCACATGCCACTGTTAAAATGTGTATTTCTGGTGAACTCTTGGTATCAAATTTTTGGGTGGAGTGCAATACCTTCTCTATCTATGTATCATGTACTGCTTAGAGAAAATAAAACTATCATCAGTTAATATAAGTGTTCAAGATAAGCAGTAGAAATCAATCATCAGAACATTCATATATTTGATCAAACTGGATATAAAGAAAATTCTTATTAATTTCTAGAGCATTCTGTATTCAAGGTACGGTTTCTTTGTTCACATTTGTATAGATGAATGGCTTTTGAGGATGTAAATGAATAAAATATTTATAATTTAATTTTTTTTTCATTCAAAAATATGTTAAATGACTATATAAATTAAAAATAATTTGAAACTTACAGTGAAGCAAAAAATTAAAATTATGACTTTAAGCACTCATTTTGTTACACTTAGTAAATATATCAAGGGCTTATTGTTCAGTCTTGGCTGCTGGTTAACTAACCATCGATTCCCTGATTTTCTTCTTTTCTCAATGTTCGTAGTGTCATCTGGTGCACAGTTGGTGAATTTGTGATTAAATTATTGTCCTCTGAAATTCCAAACCTCATAATTCAATGCACAAAACTTTTTATATTGTTCTTTTCCATAAGCTTAGTTTCAAGACTTATGTACTGATTGTAATAGTTTGACTTAGTAAGTAAAGGAAATATTGTACTCCACCAAAATATTTGATGTCAGTTTCATCAGAAATACTAAGTACAATACAACAAGATCTGGTCACCAATGGTACTTATGGAGCTATAAAGAGGCATTTCCATTTACAAAATACATAGTGTCATACAAGAAAAATTTAGGTTTAATACTGTGAAATCAGAATAAATTAGCATTATACTAATATAGAAATAGTCGAATATAATGCAGAGTATATTGGCGCATAGAAATCCATAAAACCCATAAATGTACAAAATACATGGAAAGAAACCCTAGCAAATCTGTAAATATTTGTATTGCACATGAGCACATACAGTGACCACATGTCCTCATCATTCAGGGTTATTGCATATTAAGGTTACAAATAGTGTACTTCTACAGTAAGTATGCTACAAAACTTGGTCATCAGGCATACGATCCAGGTCCCAGGGATTTAGCTGGCAGTCGCACGGCACTTCACCCAGTTACACATGTATGGATGTCAAATAAAATTTCAAATCACATTAACAGTTATCAAAATAAACACAAAACTTACCTAATCACAGGAGATGTTGAAAATTCCAGGACAACAGTAACTTGTATGGTTTGAGTTTTAAAAGTTTTGTTGCTTTCCATACTGAAACTTATGAAATTTCAGTTTCTTGTGCAAGATGCCTAAGAGATTTTCATGGTTGCTGCTGTAACCTTTCTGAAATTTCGTCTAATATATGCTCCATAAGCACATGCCTGTTTACCTTTCTTTTCCTATCACAAATTGATCCCATCTCCCTGAATTTGTTTACAAGCAAATGAACAGCTTCTCTACTTGGAAAACACACCCAAGAAATTTAGTTTCATCCCTACAAGATGAGGAAGCACATACATATTATACATAAACACTCTTTGTGTTACTGTATACTGCATTTTGAAAGCACTTCAAGCAAAATTAAACAATTCTAAATATTCCTAATGTTATAATTTTTTATTCTGGAAGTGGTACACTGTGAAGCTAGCAATTAGTAATTTTAATTGGAGTCGAGTATACACACATGTGCTTCACAAAAACTTACTTATGCAGAACTAGTTTCGCATGCATGTTGCATGCATTGTTTACTGCTTTCGACTGCCCTTTTGAAAGCAGTAGACAATGTATGTAATACGCATGCAAAACTAGTTCTGCATAAACAAGTTTTTGTGAAGCATATGTGTGTATACTGGACTCCAATTAAAATTACTAATTCCTAAAGTTATTCATGTGTGAACTGGACTAGAACATAAGTAAGACTGATGCTCGTGTGCTGACAGAATGGATGTATGATGCGGGTGCAGAGAAATGCAGTGAAGGTCAAGGGTTGTTTATTGGTGGCCAAGTTTTCCAACAAATTTACTGTATTTTCTATAGCATTACCTTTTGAAATGTGAGCTTGTTAAAACACATTTTTATGGTCAAGTAAACACAGAACTAAACAAACCTCTTTTCCTCACATAGGTACCAACTAAAAAAGTATACCTAATATTGTACATTCTGCATTGCAGGTTTTGCTTCTATGTAAGATTTAAATGCTCTGAAAACATAAAATATTCACATATATCTGCAGATATCTTTTTGCAGTTAGAATATGCACTTAAAATAAGCTACCTAGATACTTTTGGTAATGCTATTTTGCAAGTACATACCAGTTTTGCATTTCTTAGGAGATTTTTGGGGTTCCAGTATAATTTTTTGCTTAAATAGGTATATTCATATTTACATTGAATGTTTTATTTAATGATTCTGAGGAACAATAATTGGAAAATAATTTCTTTAATAAAAATAGCTTTATTACAAAAGAGCAGCAAAATATTTCTATAGACATAGTCAAAATAGTGTTGACATCTTCATTCATAAAATGTACAGTTAAAAGTGTTATAATCTGTAAACATGTATAAAAAAAATTCTGATGTGTTCCATTCGCATGACTTTCTCTACATCTCTGTAACAAATTATAATTAAAAACTTATTCTTCTATTCACTTCATGCTAATCGAGATAAACCCTAGCAGAAATGGTCTTATTACTTGGTTCTTTGTGAAAAGAAGGGAAAAAAATCTAATGTGTTCCATTCACATGATGTCCTAGCTGTTTGGTAAACAAACCTTTTATAAAAAAACATTAATCTATTATATACATCAAGCTAATCAAGATAAACATAAACAGAATTAGTCTTATTACTAGTTTCCTTGAAAGTAGAAAGGAAATAGGAAAATTCACAGGCTAAAGTGATAGTCTTGTGTTTTAAAAACCAGTCACTATGTGAAACAATTGAAATTAAAATCTCTTGCAAAGTTGAAACCAATAATCTGGAATATCTCAAAAATGGTTAACTCTACAAAAAAAAAAAAAAATATATATATATATATATATGACATAAATTGCGTGTTTTAACGAGATTACATTTTTGTATAGTAAGTTATTGTATATCTCTTACGGTTTGCCAGTTGTACAAAAGTCATCCACAATGAAGAGATCTTCAGAGGCTATTCCAGAAAATTCAAGATGTACATTTAGTTTGTCATAAAAGTATCTTAAATATAAGATATTCCAATCAAAATCGTTAGAGCCATTTTTGATAAAATCAAAATTTTCAAAAAAATGTTCCATGTAAAGGGTAGTTTGGGGTGGGGGAATTTTCTTGAAAATCTTTGTGTCCCATCCTTGGAATCAAACTTAAATACCTAGTTTGGTATTTAACGCCTCCGCCCCCCCCCCCACACACACACAAACATTTACGCACACACACAGATGTTTTTCTAAAGATTTTTTTTTGGACTCGGGAAACCTCAAAACATATATTTCTGGTGAAATCTTGGTACTGAATTTTTGGGTGAAATACAATACTTCCTCAATACACTATATACATAGTACATGTAGAGAAAGTAAAAATATATGGTACCTATTTGAAAATCCAATTCAATAACAATGAATATTTTGAAAATAGCAAATGTCAGAAAAAAAAGAAAAAGAAAATAAAAACAAACAAAGTTATCAAATTTAAGTGCTTTAACAAGAACTACAATTTGTGTGCAGTAAGGTTCTGTCCAGATCTAACAGATTATAAATTACCCAAAGTTAATATTCATTCTAAATGAGGTCTTCACAGGTTTTTGGCAGAAAATTCAAGCTTTAGATTTTACTTGCCTTGTGAGTAAAAATAAAATACCATATTTGAGAAAACTAACAAGTTTTTCCATACAAATCGTAGTTCAAAGTTGAAGGATTTCCATGCAAGTGTTTACGTCACATTCTTGGAAGGTGCTGAACCAAGTTGTCTTTATGCAACGTTTAGATTTTTAGTCTTCCTCTCTTTCTCTCTCCCTCCCTCTTCTCTCTCCCTACACATATTTTGGAAACTTCAAAAATCAATAGACACAAGATCTGGTCATACTACCGCAATTCTTTGTGGTGACAGCCATTATGGGGTTAAATGTGCCAGTTGTAGTGGGTGTGTCTAATGGTATATACTGAAATTTAAAGGAAAATGGCATATAGCATGATACCAAATTGCAAAAATAAATTGCCTGACAGAAAATACTGTTTTGTTTCCCAAGAAGCAAGAAGATAAGAGCTCAATGGGTGCAAAATTGACAGCCTACAAATTATTCAAGCATATTATGTACCTTTTATTCTGAAAGTACTGCAAAGATATTTGTATAAAGTGAAAATGAATAGAAATATACAGATGTCAGAAAAATAAGATCTTATATAAAATAAGGTTGATAATGGTACACATTTGTGTAGAAAAATCAGGAGTTTTGTGTTCAGCATATTAGCACTCAATATGGCCGCCATTACAAATGGAGCACATTTCATAATTTGCACCCATGTTGCACCACATGGCTTGCAGTATTTCTGGAGTGATTTGCTGAAAGGCCGCTGTAATCTTCCTCCACAGGTCTTTTTGCATACACTGTTGACTTGATGTGGTCCCACACAAAAAAATCTAGAGGAACTAAGCCTGGGCTATTAGAAAGCCATGGGATGGGTCCACCACGGCTGCACCAGCGAACGTTGAATAGCTGATTTAATCGATTCTGCACTATGAGAGCTCAAAGCGGTAGAGTTCCATCCTGTTAAGAGATAGTGGTGTCCACTATCCCAGTTTCCTGTAATTAAGGATCACAAACTGCTATATCATATCAAAGTAATTGATGGTACAAACAGTCTCCTCTGCAAAAAGAAGGGGCTCTAGACTTTGTCATGTATCACTCCACACCACACATTCAGAGCTGGCTCATTCAAGTTCATTTGTTGACTTGGCCACTCATACGAAATGTGGCTTCGTCAGTGAACATCCATTGTTTAAGCATTGATCATCCACTTCCTGCCACTTACACATCATGATAGCAAAATTGAGTCAAGCTTCATAATTCTCAATGCTTGTATTCACTGGATATGGTAAAGAAACATCTTAAGTTGCAGTCTAACAATCCTCTGACATGTTGTGTAGGTGTATTCTGCTCTGCTGATAAGCAAGTGGAGAGGACTATGCTTCTCGCACATCTTCCTCTCTGTTTCTATCGTGCAGTCTTCCACCTGTGTGAGGCATTTTCAGACCATTTTCCAAGAACATGTACCATTTAACAATGTCTCAATTTGATGGGACATACCAACAGTTGTGCTGATGTCTGAAAGCTCACTGGGTTGCTATTACACTAAAAAATGTTACAAACTGTATGACACACCATTACGACCATTTTGTTTTGTTTTGCTTTCTTTGGCAAGACAGTGTTGTCATGACACTGGAAACATCACTCATTGTTAACTCCCATTCTTTCATCTTACATTACAGAAAATTGCTCATAACTTCATAAATATAACATTTTACCTACTTTTCTGATATCTCAAACGGATCAGACTGTATGTTACAGAATCAAATGAACCCAGAGAGGAGCTGTAACCTTTCCCCAATTACAGAATAAATATGGCAATTAACCTTTGCTTGGTAAAATAAAACCAACTCTTTTATTTATATCCTGTTTATTTAAACCAAAGTGGGTTAGTGAATTTATCTTGCCCCTGGACTGTATTGCAAAAGATGTTCCCTAAATAAGCCATGGCAGATAGGCCAAAATGGACATGCTTTTGCATTTATGAATAAATAACTTCTGAGTAACAATTAAGTTTTGAATAAATAAGAACAAAGCATATGTTACACTGAGAAATCAACTATTAAAAATTATATTTAAGAAGAACAGTCATTTAGTATCCTTTTTCTCAGTATTTTAATTAATATTTGTTTTCAAAGGATGATTTTTGCATCACTTATATGACATTTGAAGAGCTAGAAATGTAAAATGCTTCATCACTAATTGCATTTTGCTAATTGGTAAGGTAGATATGTTTTAAAATATTAACACATTTTGCCCAACTCTAAAGGAATCCTTGCTCCATCTTTGAATGCCTATTTTTTTGCATAAAGCATCTATTCACTACGCTCAGAGCTTCTGTGCAAACTTGCAACAATTTTATCACTTTCTCCTCCTTCAGTGATAGAACTTAGCAGTAAGTACTGGGAGAAGACTGAAGGACCACCTCATGTGCTGTTTTTGTGGAACCATGGGCACAGTGTCCCACAAAATAGCAAGAATACTGTCTAAATGCAGCATCAGAACAGTTTTTAAGCCCCCTGTCAAAATCAAACATCATCTGGGCCTCCACACTGCCAGTATTTACAAAATCCTGTGCGAATGTGGAAAAATTTACATTGGCCAGTGCACTATGGAAGGATGCATCTCAGAACACCAACGCTGCATCAGGTTGGGCTACCCAGAACCTGGTGGCACAACGTACTTACGATCAATTTTTCATCCACCAAAATAATAGAAAAATCTACCAGATATTATGACAGACTGATAAAAGAAGCAATACACTAAAAGCAAACGTAAATAATTTTAAGAAAGACAAAGATCTGCAAATTAGCAAAACATGGCTACCTATAATTCATAACTGCTTGCCCCATTCTCCTCAACCCCTATTGACCAGTGCCAACCAATGGCAGCAGGTGAAGTGGTCCTTCAGCCTTCCCCTCTAGATATAAAAACCACTGACTGGCAGAGCAACTTCTCTCCAGTTGAAAGCTTAGAAATTAATCCAACGCTTACCTGGCTGACGTCCCAGAAGAAATCATTAATTAAAATGTACTCCAATACTATTATACAGAAATCTCTTAGCAATAGATTTGCTGAGCTTAAATTATTATTGGTGAGAAATTACTTTGTGATTGACATTTCTGACAGGTGGCTATCTCGATACACTGTTGCCATATTTCCTCGCTGTCCATCTGCAGTTCAGTTCATCTTTTTCCACCACATTTCATCACTTTCACTTTCTTCAGGTATCACTGGTGTTAAGTTTATAATCATATGTTCCACTGCTTCCTTAAAATGCCTTCTTCTTTCCATGCATTTTCTATTACACCTCTCCTATGTTGAACTACTTTTCCGCATTTCTCACTAGTTACCTCATATATTCCTTTGCACATTAGGTCCTGTTGCTGTACTCGACTCAAAGTAAAAATTTTATATTTTGGCTAACATAATTTCAACCCTATAAGACATTTAAAATTACAGTGCCACTTGTGGTACTTCTAGGATGAGAACAAGAGCAATGTCCGCAACATATAAAAGGTAACAATGATTGTTGTAAAGGTAAATCCTTACAGAATCACAGTGTATAACACAACCAATTAAATAAATCAGATTGCAAACAATCAGATCAGTACATGCATGAAAATACACACAAAAATTTCCACTGAACCCATAGGTGTTGCAATGCCATCATGCAGCTGATAGTAATGCATTCTTACATCAAACTGACAAGCCCCTGCCAGCTGACAACATACCCCACAAGTGTCAATCACAAGGTAATTTCTCACCGACTGTAATAGCATGGTCAGTTTAGCAATAAAAAATTAATTTAAAGGAAAAGCTACCTAAAATACAAAAAAAAACACCAACATATATTACATATATTTTACAACGATGTATACATGTAAAATCAATATACTTTAAAACCACATGTATACAATATTTTGCTAGATGTACATTTATTTTACTTTAAAGTAATGATGATGATGAAGATGATGATGATAACACAACATTTATTCACTTATAGACATCTTACAATGATATTTCAAGCTTCATAAAAATCTAATGCATTTTATATTGGTTAAATGTTTACATTTTTACATATGTACAATAATTTTAAATACACATTATAACACAGAAGTAATTATAATAGTACTAGGTAACACGTTTATAACTCATCTAACTATATAGGCACTTTCAATTAGGTATTTCTTTAATGGTGGTTTAAACTTATTAAAACATAATAATATAATATAATGTAATGTAATTTGTGTTAAAAATTAGCTGTTTAAGATAGTAATATCCCACAATACAAACTTTTTTCAATTTGCTTTTAAATTTGTATAAATGTTTTACATTCTTTAAAAATGTGGGTAGTTTATTATAACACATACATGTAGCAACAATTCCCTTTGTCTTAAATAATTGTAACCTATGAGAAATTATATAGAAATAAGTGTTATCTGTAGAGAAATGGTCATGAATTTGGTTGTTAATTTTGATAGGATTATCTTTATTTTTTAAATAATTTAGTACCTCATAAATGTAAAGTGAGTACAAAGTTAAAACATTTAATTTCCTGAAATATTATCTACAAGATTGCCTGGAGTTTATACCCTTTATTACCCTAATTGCTATTTTCTGAACTATCATTTCTACTTTTGTACCCAACACAAATTTTGTAATGAAACAATTTCTGCAAATGTGTATTGTGATTAACAAGAAGTGGATAGAAAAATGTACTTTTATAAGAATAGTTTTTAGAAAAGTGAGTAGAGAAAATCATGTGGAAGTATTACATTTAATTTTTCCTTTTGGTCATTTATTGTTACAGAATTTTAAATTTCAGTAATTGCAAAAAATATACTATTGTGTTACAGATGTTGATGAGTGCAGCAATAGAGAGCTGCATGATTGTCATCAAGATGCACACTGCAGCAATGTATTTGGATCATTCCGCTGCTCCTGTCCAGAAGGCTTTCGTGATCCATGGGCTGGTAATCCACATCGGAGTGGACGTCAATGTGAGACATGCTCCCAGGATCACTGTAGTGGCCGTGGAGAATGTCGCTATGAAAATGGACAGCCAGTTTGCCAGTAAGTACATGTAATTTATTATAATTGCCTAACTACTGCTATATAAATTCATAAATCAAGGTATCTGGTGTAATTATTTAATTAAATTTAAATACAGAATATGAATCCAATCCTATAATATATTCTGTGATTCACTTGTTAGGATGAGGATCTATCTACTCTATGTAAACAAGTCCTCTTGTCTTGTTATGAATCAAAAGAGATCTAGGTGATTCATTTACAGAATTCTGTATTTTACATTTATTAAAGAGAAAGAGACACAAACATTAATGCCAATCTCTCTCTCTCTCTCTCTCTCTCTCTCTCTCTCTCTCTCTCTCTCTCTCTCTCTCTCTCTCTCTCTCTCTCCCTCCCTCCCTCTCTCTCTCTCTCTCCCTCTCTCTCTCTCTCTCTCTCCCTCTCTCTCTCTCTCTCATAGGTATGATGGATAGTCCTCTGTTTTGTTTTGTTTTTTCCATTAATATAGCCCTACTTTATGGTAATATCGAGGACTTTGATTTGTGAAACAAGTGTTGGTGTTTTGCTGGCCGAACTATATTCACTTTCTCAATATTATACCATTAAACATACACACATTCATATTTCCAGACTCTGTGAGGAATAAGGAATGATTCTGGTTAAAGAAAAATTCTCTGCCCCATCTGAAACCTCTGGACCACTGGACCTCTCTTTTATTTAGTATAAAAAATCTGAATTTTAAATAACATTTATTTAAAGATGATACCAGTAACTTGACTGCTTAGGATTAGACAGATGTAACTACAAAATCGTTTTGAGATACAACCATTTTAACCTTCGTGCATTGTTCCATTGTTTAACAGGCCTAATCAAAATACATTTGTTTTGTTTTATTTTGTGCACCATCTTTCTTTAATTAAGATTCTCCAGGATAATTAAAAAAAATGATTAACTGAAATGTTGCATGCAGATATGTATGTGTCTTTGACTCTAAACTTTTGCTCTAGATATGTTCCTCCTACCCTAAACTGAATGCAGTGCCTAAGTAATTGTTAAGTTAGTAGGAATTTTACTAGCTGTAAGAGGCGTAGCTCAAGTCACAATTAGCTTTTGCTTTATTAATCTCTTTTATTTGATGGAATATAACTTTGAGGGTATATACTTTTCAAAACTGAAATGCCATTTGGCTATTGTGCATTACTGCACAAAAATTTTAACTCACCAAATCTCAAGTTTAGCATAAACACATTAGATTTGAGGAAATAGATCAACATTAAGGCATCATTGTTATTCGGTTATATAGAGAAATTTAACCATAGCACTATGCAGTGGAGATCCTCGGCTATGATTTTTATCCTGAAATTTCCCCTAAAATGTCTTCCCTGTTTTCTGTATCTTGCACAGGATGCCTTGTTTTGAGTCCTTCATAAATTGGGTGATATATTGATAGTATTATACTCTTGTGACACAAGTTTAAGCAGATTTTTCTTGTTCTCTGCGCTGATGTTGAGGTCCATCACAAGCTGCTGATAATAGCTACTCTTCTCTTGAATCACACACTGATTCTGCCTCTTAGGAAGGACGTGGAATTCTGGGTCATTATATGAGTTAAAAAAATTATTTGCCATATTGGATCCACACCATCTTCATCCAATTTACTTCTTCTTCTTCTTCATTGGCTTACTTTTTCTTGTTGGTCGTAATTTCCTTTTGTTGTTTGGTGAAGTCCAAGAATTTTGTTTCATCCATCTCTATCAATGCATGCTTTGGTGATGTCATGTGCACAGCTGTAGGTATACCATTAAGATGGATTGAAAATGTTGACATTCTTTTTCTTTCTATGTGGCATGAACTTAACCACTTCCATTCCAGGCTCAAAGAAACACTGATTAATCATGTAATGTTTAAGGTACTAACAGCATGAAAACACATGGTACTCATATTAACATTTTGGTTCTGACCTCCACATGTGTCCGAAAATAATGTCACCTCCTTTCCATTTGCATGCTTCTGAAGGAAGATTCAACCCCTTTTCCCATTCGACTCGTCCCAAATAAAGCAATCAATTTTGGTGGAACCTACATCAATAACAGTAAGATTGAACTATACTTCATAACCCACTTTCAGAAAGAATTACATGCACACTTGAATTTATTCATCTCCTTAAATTAGAAAGAACCTTCTTTCTCTTATCCCTTAGTGATGTACTTGCTTTTATCTTTAAACTTCAGTTATTATAGTCTCTCAACAATATGTTAGGATAATGTGCTTGTAATTCATTAGCTCCAATTTCTGAAAGGTATGATGAATTTTGCTTCTATTATGTACATCATTAATCCTGACCTGTTTGATACATTTAAAATAATCTTTTTCTTTCACATTTCTTGCAGGAACTTCAATATGTGTTGTTTAACTATTCAATTTTCTTAGTTGCCTTTTTTTATTTCTTTTTACTTTTAAAATGTGTTCTTTCATTTCTTACTGAGTTTTCCCCTGTCTTTTCAGAAAATCTTATGCCTCCTTGTTGCACATCTCTTTATGGATTCTCTGATGACTTTCTTATGCCACAAATTGCAGGATTTACTTCACTGCTATCTGTGGAAGAATACAACATGAATGTAAAGAAATTATTCATCACCTTCTTGGCTAGTTTTCATTCTTATTGCCTTGACAGTTTGTTAATCATACCACTGTTAGCCTAATCATCTGGCTGATATCAGGATATCACTGCTCTCAAACTTAAGAATTCCCTTAGCAGCTCATTGTTTTATTCTTCAGATCTTTCAATTGTTGTGCATACTATAATGTGTTCCTTTTAAATAGGTAACCAATAAAGATAATATCAGAATATTATAACATTAGGTTGTAATAATAATAATAATAATAATAATAATAATAATAATAATAGTAACAGTAGTAACAACACTAACAACAACTACTACAACCACCACAACAACAACCACTACAACCACCACAACAACAAGAACAAGAGTAACAAGAACAACAACAATAATAAAAATAATAATAATTAATAATAATAAAAATAATAATAATTATTAATAATAATAATAATAATAATAATAATAATAATAATAATAAAGATGATCTAGCAATCCTAACTTGTGACATCATAACAGCACAAAAGCAGATAGAACTATTAAAAGAAATTGCAGAGAAAATCGGTCTCCAAATATCATTTGAAAAAACAGAATACATTACATGCAATAAACAAGCACCAAAATACATGGAAACCAAATATGGTAAAATAAAATAAGTTTCAGAATTTAAATACCTTGGTGAAATAATTCAGGAAAATGGAATCGAGACTAAAGCAAATAAAAGTAGATGCCAACAAAAGGGAAACAGCATATCGGCTCACACAAAATATTTATAGTAAAAAGTGCATATCTAAACATACAAAATTAAGACATTATAATACTGTCATTAAACCAGAATGTCTATATGGAGCAGAAGCATTAATTTTGAACCGAAAAGCAGATTTAGAAAACATGGTGAAAAAGAATGCAAAATTGTAAGGAAAATTTTAGGTCCACGAGTCGTAGGTGAACAGTACAGACTCAGAAGCAAGAATGAAATAAAATTATATACAGATATTCATAGTGATATTAGAAAACGAAGGTTAAAATTTTATGGAGATATCAAACGAATGAATTCTAACAGGCTCACAAAACAAGTCATTGAATTTTATGAAAATAAAAGCAAATCACATGTAGATTCAATGAAATGGATTGGGGAAGTAAAAAATGATTTAAAATTAGCAGCAATTGCACAATAAGATATATTAAACAGAGAGCTCTTCAGAAACACAGTTCATAAATGGCAAGTTGACCACGAGGACAGTCCGAAGAAAAAAACTGGAGCAATGTGGACAGAGGAGAGAAAAGAAGCCTACAGCCAAAGAATGAGAGAAATATGGGTTCAAAGGAAAACAAAGAGACGTTTCTAAGTACTTTGCATAGTCCCTCATGGGCTCATTTGTGATGAAAAAATAACAACAATAATAACAATAATATTAATAATTAATAGCACTCACCAGCATTTCCTTCATTGTTCTGCATCATGATATCCTTGAAACCATTTTCCTACCAACTTACCCCCCACCTACCTACACTTACCCTCCCTGGTAATCAAATCAAATTTATTCACAATAGGATTTCATATTACAGAAATATCGGCTTCATCAGTTACAATATACAGATACAAATAAGTTATAGACTACTAAGTACAGATTCATGAAAGTAAATATATGAGAAACTAAAAGTTTAAGATATTTCTATTTATAATAAATTTCAAAATCAAAGCATGGTTTTAGGAGTTCAAAATATAACACAAATGCATAACAAAATTAAATAACTAGAGAGTTTCCATGTATTCATTTACAGAGTAATAACAACCCTGTATTAAAAATCTCTTTAATTCCTTCCTAAACTCAGCCATGCTTGATAAGTTCTTAAAGGATGAGGACTTAATGCCATTGTAGTGAGGACTTTTTTCATATAGGGTTCTTTTATGCCCTGTTATGTGTAGCTTTGATTTACCCCTATTATTATGATTGTGTATTTCATCATTTGTAGCAAAACTATTTAATTGATCATGTGTAAACGCCAGCATTTCATAAAGGTAAACAGATGAAATTGTTAGAATATTTAAGTACTTAAAATAAGGTCTACAGCTTGTACTGCTGGAAAGGTTAAGCATTAACAATATTGCCTTTTTTTGTATTATATAAATTCTATTACAGTTTGATTTTCCCCAGAACATTATACCATACGATAATGAGAGGGAAAGTAAGCGAAGAGGCTATTTTGAACTCGTCAAGATTAACTGATGATCTCAGAGTATATAATGCGTTTGACTTAACTTTTTAGATAATACATCAATGTGAATTCCCAAATCAAGATTATCAATAACCAGACTCCAAGAAATTTAATTTTATTAGAAAAGGTTACTAATTCATTCTCCATGTAAACATCAGGAAAACTTATAGTTTTGTTAATTTTATGATGAAAGCCTACAGCAATGCTTTTGTTTTTATTAATAATGAGTCTGTTTTCATTAAACCAATTAACTACATAATCAATTATCCCTTTGGTGTTAGTTTCAAGTTCTTGTTTATTACCACCAGAAACTAGAGCACTTGTATCATCCTCAAAAAGAGTAAATTTAGAATTAGTGCAGTCATTTTTAGCCAAATCATTAATATAAAGTATAAACAACAAGGGACCTAATATTGAACCCTGAGGAACTCCATATTTAATACTTTCTACATTTGAGCAAGTAGCTTTAATCTCCTTAGAACAGCTTTCTACATATTAAATTTCAGTTAGTTGCTTTCTGTTTCTCAGATACGATTC
Organism: Hymenopus coronatus; assembly: GCA_030762935.1. Lineage (NCBI taxonomy): Eukaryota > Metazoa > Arthropoda > Insecta > Mantodea > Hymenopodidae > Hymenopus > Hymenopus coronatus. The sequence continues at coordinate 170,597,474 of CM060892.1, read as the reverse complement.
AAACCCTTATACCATAATTATAAAGGTTGTGTAATAATATATCATCAACCAAGCCAAAAGCCTTTGATTGGTCAAGAAATATTCCCATGCACTGTTTCCCAGTGTCTAGATTTTTAAACATTTCTTCAATAATGTTCTGTAATGCAGAGTTTGTTGATTTCCCTTGCTGGAATCCAAACTGAATTTTTGGTATTATATTATGTTTATTAAGAAATGATAACACTTTATTGTACACCACCTTTTTAATTACTTTAGAAAAAACTGATAAAATAGATATTGGCCTATAATTTTCATACTCTATTTTGCAACCCTTTTTAAATAAAGGCTTAATTTTTGAGATCTTTAAACTTTCAGGGAACATACCTTCACAAAGTGACAAAGTGGTTTAACCAGATGCATAGCACAATTTTTAAGAAGTATATTGGAAAATTCATCAAGACCAATAGACCTTTTAGGTTTCATGCTTTTAATAACAGCAAGTACTTCTGCTTCTGCTGTTGATATAAAATATAAAAATTCCTGAATTTTATTATTTTGATTAATTTTATGGGGATTGCTATCTATATTTATCTTCTTTTTGATATTAGTGGCAATGGTTGAAAAAAATTTATTGAATTCATGAGCTACCATTTTAGGGTTAGATACCTGCCTACCATTTATATTTACACTAATGTCCATACCGTTTCTTTTATTTTCAACAATTTCCTTTTTTATGATATTCCATATGGTTTTTGATTTATTTATAGAACTGTTTATCAGGTTACCATTATAATGCTTTTTGGCCATCTTGACTACTCTGTTATATATTTTTTTATAATTTGTATAATACTGTTTAGTATCATTAGAGACATGATTTTATTTAATTAGTCTGCTTAAGAAACTGAGCCTTTCGCTCGATACCCGAATACCCTTAGTTACCCATTTTGCTTTATTGCAGTTTTTATCCTTCAAGACTTTAACAGGCATGGCTATATTCAAATTGAAAGTAAGAATCTTATTAAACTCTTCAAACAGGCATCTACATCACTTTGGCAACAATATACACCCCCCTCCCCCCAGTTTTCTTTAGAAAGTAAGTAATTAAAGTGACCAATATTCTCCTCACTGTAAATTCTACACTTTTTAAATTTTTTAAATGACATCTGACTACATTTATCTGGTATATTATTGGACAGTATTTTAATTTTTTGGCCATAGTGATCTGAGATGCCTGTCTTAAAGTTATCAATTTCAAATTTGAAATTATTAGTATTCAGGATACATTGATCTATAGCACTCACAGACCCTTGAGCTACTCTGGTAGGTAAATTAATAACTGCTTCTAAGCCGTATGTGTGGAGTAAGTCTGTGATCTGATTTTTACCTCGACCTTCTGCCAAAAAATTTATATTTGGGTCCCCTACAATAATTACATTTCTTTTCTCTCTATAAAAGTGATTTAAAATAATATCTAACTTTCTAATAAACTTGTTTAGGGCCCTACTGGGATTTCTACATATACAAACTACTATAACTTTAGAATTACACAATTCAACTATGCTTCCTTCAAGGTGTTCCTCAAACATTAAATTATCAAAAGTTGATATCCTTTTAGCCAAGATATTTTCTTTTATAAAAATACAAGAACCTCCATTGTTTTTAGTTTTTCTGCAGTAATGACTTGCCCTTATATAGCCCTGAAAATTTAATAATTAAATTTTGTTTTCTTTTAACCAATGTTCAGTTAGTGTTATTATATCAATACCCAGTAATTTATCATTTAACAAAACTTCTAAGTTGGTGTGCTTATTTCTAATGCTCAGTACATTTTGATGGAAGATTGACAAGGAATTAGGCATACAATGTTTTTAGTTGCTTGAACATCCACTACATTACCTATCAGTTTTCCTTTAGTACTGATGAGATGACATTAACTAACAACTGTCCAAATTTGGCTGATCCTCTGCGGTTGAGATGTATGCCATCTTTACCAAAGTCGCTGTCATACAGCCATGAATTACCATCTACAAGCAGGCAATCTTTCAAGGAACAGAGCCACTCAAGATCTCTGTTTATTCTCATTATTCTGCTGCCGTTAATATCCCGCCAACGAAGTGCGCCACTTATTATTATTTTAGTCCCCCTTGCTTGAGATTTAATGAAGTTCACCAAATTGCTTCATTAAGAGTTTCTCCATCACTCACCCCACCTCTGATGTTATTGGTGCCCACGTGTATCAGTACCACATGAGGATGATCTTCTTTTAGATTCACATCTTCCATTTTCTTCTGCACTTCATTCAATTTTATTCCTGGAAGGCAACACGTTTCATAACCTTTTCCTTAGCAAGCTTCACCTGAGAATTTCAAAATGGAGTCACCCACAACTACACATGCTTTTTATCTAAACTGACACTAGGAATACATTGTGAAGCATTTTGAACGTTGTTTTCATTTATTGCCTCATTTTCCTCATTTATCATTTCGTTTTCCATAAGAACCTCAAACCTTTTTTTGCTTGGAAAATCTGCTTGACATTCCTGAATTTCATGTCTCTGCGGCCCTTTTGTCACAGTGGAGTATGAGGAATTAGTATTCACTTTGTAAAGCTTATTTATAAGATCTACATTTTCCGATTTTAACTGACTAATCTCTGATTGCGAATTAAGAAGGTCCCTCGTGAGCAAATTTATCACCATGTGAAGCAACACTATCGTTTTCGTCTCCAGCGCCGTATCCACTGTTTGATCACCAGCTGATTTTTGAACGGCATTTTCAATGTATTCCTTTTCGCCGTCTTTATTTCCACTTCTTACTTGAACCATCTCAGTCGTGATGAGCACTTCTGTTTCGACATTTTCACTTTTTTTCTCATTATTAACTTCAAAAAGTTGTTTACCAGAACGTGTCACTACCCCAACCGTCGCCATCTTTTGAACGATATCTTAGAATTGGCTCTGCATAAATGTTCAGTCCCTTAGTGTTACTCATAGAACAATTGGCAACAGTTGATAAACCATTGTCAATGCTGGTCCAATAGGGTAAAATTTAATTTGATTCATGCTGTAATTAGAGTCAGAGAGACAGAACGGCAACTCTGTCTCATGTTATGGTTAGGAACAGACAAATGGAACTGCTTTTGCATCTGTATGGCCCTTAACATAATGTATCAAATACACTGATGCCTATGTCATATTACTTTTTTTGAACACTGGCTTTATTATGAATTTAGTGTTAATATAAACAAGAGTAAATTAATCTTTTTTTGAATAGCAAACAAGTTTAAAATTAGAAAATATAGTATTAAATGATAAAAACATAGTGCAGAAAGAATCTACAAATTTTCTGGGTGTAGAACTAGATAATAATTTACAATTTCATAAACATATTGAATGTGTGTATAATAAAATCAATAGTGGCATATATTCGTTAAGAAATTTGCCCTAATATATGAATAAGGAAATACTAAAAATGGTTTGTTATGCACTAATTAGCTATGGTATAGAGATTTGGGGCTGTAGTGGCATCACAAATAAAAACAGAATTTTAAAACTACAAAAGATGTGTGTAAAAACAATGTTTAAAATAGGAAATAGAACACTACCACCGCCACTGCCACCAAAAAAATGTTTGACTAACCATTCATAAATCATTTGGTAATATTTAGAGAATTCCAATTTCTTTTTGTACCCACATCTGTAGATCATTATGAGATATTATGAAAATTAGAAACGAAAATGTTATGTTAGAAATCACATTTTGCTCATTGATAAGCTATGTTTCAAAATATGTTAGACCCACCCTAAAGCAATCCTGGACCTACCTTTAAGTACTATGGTAATTAATTGTATGGTTTATTTTTAAATTAGTTTAATATAGGTATTCTGTTTGCTTTGCAGTTGTTCTGGTAATTTCTATGGGTCACAATGTGAAGTGGATGGTGAAGTTTTGGGTGTAGCAGTGGGGGCTTCAGTTGCAGCTGTTGTCATTATAGTACTTACACTTGTCTGCCTTTGTATGTGGAGGTAAGTGATTTTGTGCTGGGCTTTCAAGTATTCTATTTTTCTTAAACAAATCTTGGTTATTGTTAAAAGACACATTTTGATCATTTGCATCATACACAGAGAAAACAAATAACATTTGAATTGTATCTTTATTTTCTCTATCACACAAAATATACATAGCAGTTAGAGAGGTATTGTATTTCACTGAAACATTTTATGTCAAGATTTCACTGGAAATATATGTAATGAGGTCTCATGAAAAAAAAAAAAAAAAAGCACTTTTAGAAAAGGTTGATACACACATGCGCGTGCATGTGCTTTTGTCATTTTTAATAAATGTCTGTGTACACATGCTTGCAGGGAAAATCTTGTACAGCTGTACACCAGAATTGATTGGTAATGTGCATCAATTTATATACAGGAGGGTGCAGAGGAACACCTATTAAATTCAAGTTCGTACAGAAACAATTAGCAGAAGCTATCAGTGTATACTTTTGTTTGAAGCTAAATTAGGACTATTTAGTTAGGCAAATGTATGTTTTTCTCAACACCTCATAAAGAAGTACCCAGAAGATGATTTAAATGACTTTAAAGAGTGCATTATTTACTGTACAGTGAATGAATTTTATATACAAGAAAAAGAAAGCCCGCCTGAGTAGTGGTGGTAGGGTGTCTGCCTCACATTCAAAAGGTTGTGAGTTCGAATCTCGCTTAGGGTGAGTTACCCGGATAAGGTTTTTTTGGGAGTTTTCCTGAGAAGATGAATGTTGAGTAACTTTAAGCTCCAAACCAGGTTAAAAAAGAGAAAAAAGAAGAAGAAGAAGAAGAAGAAGAAGAAAGAACGGCTGAAACTTAAGAAGCTCTAAACTAAATTGAAAGCAATGTTTCAACATTGGAAGATGCATATGTGCACATAGTGCATACAAACTATTGTCTACTAATAACTAACACGTATGTGTTTGTTGCAACATGTATGTCATCCTGGGTCTCCTGTGCTAACTTTATGCATTTACATACTGCATAACTATCACAAGACTTTGCTTCTAACCTCCAACCCTAGTATGCACAAAATAGACTGCTCTTGTTTATTTGCATGGACAGTGCTTAAAGTTGTAGAGTCATTTTTGCCTCTAATCTTCATGTTTTTGTACTTCAGAGCTGAAGTTTGTTTGTTCTTCGTAGATTTCAATTTCTTCTTGAGGTGATTGTTGAGATGCAGCATTGTTAACATGTCCTCCATCTTCATCTTGCTGCATGTATTTGGAAAAGATTCATATCTCTCCAAACAGTTTGTCTTTTAATGTAATTTATGTGCACTATATATAGATATAAATTTTATATTAAAAATAAGTACCTGTGATCTAGAAAGTTGAACACAAACCATTTAAGCTGTAGATTTTCATCCTAAATATGAGCTGATAAAAATAGAGAAACTCACAAATCAAGATACCATAAGTTAAAATTCAACAAAAGCAACAGAAATAGGTGTATAGTTGACTCCTCAGTAATTTGGTTATAAATTATATTTTCTTTACTGGTGTTTGATTCTGCTTTTCTCATAGTTTCTCATATCAAAATTTGAGTGAAATGATAGCTAAATGAACCTAATGCCATCTCTGGTGAGACAGTATATTTTAAGATTCAGTAAAACAAAATAAATAACTAAAAAATAAGAAAATAATTTTTGAGTAATATGTTAATTGTTTGCTTGAAATAGCCGGCGATGGACTAAAGAGCATAAAACTGCAACTGGTATTGGATCACCAGTGTTTGGATATTTGGGAACAGCAGGCAGCACTGTAAAAACCCCTGCTGTAGGATCACCACCATATCAAGTTTCCCTAGAGGATAGACTTCGATGGGCTCAGATAGCAGATGTCATGGTTCAAGCCAACCATTATGCTGTAAGTATATTTACATGTTTGCATACTAATACTATCAGTCATACATATGCCATAAAACCATGATGCATTAGTTTCTACAGGGAAGCTAAAAATAATATGTGTTTTAAAGCATTCAAATTAGAGAATTAAAAAAATTCTAGGGAATCTAATTGACAGTTTCATTTGTTTCATTTGAAGGTTCTAGACATTTTCAAGGCTTAATACAAAGGGAATGGATGACAAATGTGTATCATATAGGAGTGTGCCATTTATCGACCAGTAGGACTAGGCAGTCCCCTAAGTGTCATCAACATAATATATATACTTATCATATTTATCCGAATACAAGATGACCTTGAATGCAAGACGACCCTCATTTTTCAGAATTTAATTTTGGAATTTAGCATTTTATCTACATACTTAAAAGAAGTCATGTTTAAAAGTCATATATAAAAACAAGAAATTTTAAATGAAATCTAAAGGTTTGCCATATATTTTGAACAAACTGATGGACAATTAAGCTGATTAACTCCTTTATTTTTTTTATTTATTTATTTCTTTTAATACATGTTACTGAATTTGGATTTCTGAGCGGTTGTTGGGAAATGTGCGATATGGTTGCTATGGTACAACATGATGACAGCAACAGTCTAACTGTAACGACAATGATTGATATGAGTTTGTAATTAGACAACATTTAATGTTTTATCTAATTTGAATTTGCACAGAAATTTACATTGTAAGTGGGTGATATGGAGAACATAAATGTACAGTATGTGTGTGATGATAAAAGTGGTGGTGGCAGCGTAGCTGTAACAATGTTGATAGATATGATTTCCTATTTACACAACATACTTACTATAACATATTGTACATCTTTCTTTTGCCTAACTTGAATTTGCAGAGAGAAAAGAGAAGAGAGAATGGAAATGTACCAGTACGTCTGTATTTGGTGGTGTCGGCAGCAGTTTAACTGTAGGCAACGCTGCTTATGGATACGATTTTCAATAAGATAACACACTTAATTTAATATAATATATTGTAAACCGTTTTATCTAAATCAAATTTGTGCATATATTCACATTTTGGGTGTGAGAGATGGAGAGGAGAGTGCAGAAATGTTCAAAATGTGTGCGATTGTATAACATATTGACGGCGGCGGTGGTTGTAGCACAGCTGTTACCACTATTATGGATGCTATTTTCTATTAAGACAAAATACTTAGAAACCCACTAATTTTATTTTAGTCTTGGAGAACAATATTTTTCCCAATGAGAATGTTAAAGCTAATTTTTGGCGCAAAATGTAACACATAAAATCTACCGCATACATTGCAACATTGGCAGTAATCTATACTATTTCCCTCAGGCAACACTATTGTTGTACTTGTGAAGTTTGAAACTTACTTTTTCCCTGTATAGTATTCAGAAATATGTCACAAATACAAGATGGAACAAAACATCATTTTGTATTTGAATAAATACAGTATGTAAACTTTATTGCATTTCATGTTTAAATTTTTTTCAAGATATGGCAGCATAAATCTCTATTGCTGAATAAATTCATACTACATGTGCTGAGCAAGTATACTTCCACCTTCCCACTTGCTGCCGTATAAGAATCAAACAGCTTACCTGATACTAGCTGGAAAGCTTGTGTTTCAACCTGCCACATTAAAAATAGCACACAGTCGGGCATGTTCCATTTAAACAACTTCTGTGTATTAGAAGTTTAATTGAGTTGGATTATAGAAACACTATAAAATCAATGACAGCGAATTTTTACCTGGACATGTTTTCAAAGCATGTGTGCGCTTTATCTTCAGTATTCTTGATAGTCTAAGGTAGTTTTGGAGAGAAAAATCCATTTATTTTCAGGTAGGAATCCTGTCTTAGCTGATCCTACATGACAAATGAAGAGCTGATTGCCTTTTGCAGTTGATACCCTTAGGCCACTCTTTTTTGAGGAGTCTTGCCAGACTGAGTGTGGGTTTTGAAAAATGTAAATGGCGTGTTATTTATGGACGCTCTTTAACTACTGAGGTTCTCAGCATCCCATTTTAAATTGGGCATGAAATACAGCTTAATTTTGCTCAGAGGCCTCTTTATCAGGCTTGAGGTTCTTTTGCGTGCCGTAAATCTACAACACAGGACGCACAGCTTTACTTCCCTTTCAAAGGAAGCCATGCTAAGTATTTTTACACCCGAAAAAAATCCATCATCCTCAGTTGGGTTTGAACCCGCAACCTTGGGTATATGAAGTCAGCATGGTAACCATTACACCACGGAGGGCGGCGAGTATGGGTTTTATTTACCCATGTCTTGTCTAAGTAAAATGTAGGTTTTGCATCACCAAAACTTCTAATGCTGTACATTTTGCATAGGAGTTTTAACCTTGCTGCAACATTGTCACTCCTTTCCATTAAAAATTGCTACCCTCATTTTTCTTTCTGTACGTAGATCTTAATCCTCTCAAAATTCCATGAGTTGATGAACTTAACCCATTGTATGAAATTTTAGTTCCAAGAGTGCAAGTTATTTTCAGAACTATTGGAAATTCACCTTGATCATAAAACTCAAACACAATTCTGCATATAATGTCCTTGTCAAAGTCACTTAAATTGTAGCCCTCTTTGGAGGTACAATATATTTTTAGGCAACATAAGCACTGAAGCGCCACTAGGATCACATTTTCTTGCCTCTCTGCAAATGTGAGATGCACTTATTTTACCTACACAACACACTTTGGCAGTAAAGTGTTGAGCATTTAATTTCTGTATTCCTCATTGATCCATCTTTTGAAAAACATATAGACCCTAAAAATAATACTTTGAGTCTGACTTTGCAATACCTGTCATTTTGACCCATCAATTCACTGTTAGGAGCCATTGCATTTGCTCTATTGCTGTCTAAAGAACAACTGAATACTGATTTTGAACTCTGTAGTGTAAATAAAAACTGTCTCCAATTATGAAGCAACACACAATCATAAACATATCTTGTGACAGCTCACATCCTGCAGATACAGCATTCTACAGGCTACAGAAAGTGAAATGTTTGCTCTGTCTCAACTTTACAAATGCCTTGGGCTTGTTCTTGTAATTATTTTAGCACATCATATCAATAATTTACATTCCAGTTCTGAGTAATTATAAATATACATATACCGTACACGCAAACAAATAATGGTTATTACAGTGCATCGTGATGCATTGTATTAATATATTGGTATTTTATTTATTTGTATTATGAAAACTATGTGATCTAAAAGTATGTAGTTTTCATGGTTGGGTTACAAACATTACTTCCTCATGGATAACTTTTTGTAAAATTTGAGTTTTTGTCTTGGCACAAATAGTAATTATTAGCGATGGGTTCATTTGGTGTGTGTCTCATCCCACTTAAGGGGAATACAGTTTGTCAACACTGTAGGACTCTGATTAATTGCTGGCCTGGTAACGCTCAAGGAAAAACACCAGCCTATTTGAAAGTCACAGTAAGTTCACTATCTCTCAAGGATGCAACAGGAATATTTTCAAGAAAATTCTCCCACCCCAATTTTGTTTTACATTGAACATTTTAAAAATTTTGATTTTCTCAAAAATCGCTCTAACAATTTTGATCAAAATGCTAAAATATTTAAAATATTTTCATGATATACATATCTGAATTTTCCGAGAATAGTTCCTGAAGATCTCTTCTTTCTGGGCAACTTTTGTATAACTAATAAATGGTGAGAAATAGACAGAAACTTGCTGCACAAAAAATGTAGATCTCATTAAAACACACAATTTATGTCATATACCTTTTATTTTATTTAGTAGAGGTGATTGTTTTTGAGATATTTCTTGTTATTGGTTTCAAAATTTTTCTCAAGCGGGAAGTCAACTTTTGTTTCATCTTTGGTGTTTTACTCTTGGGAATGCAAAAGAGAACTGAATTTCAATTATTCCACATAGCAATAGCTTTCAAAAGTTTTGACTATCACTTTAGCCTAGTGCATTCGTTCTTTCCTTTCTACTTACAAGGAAGCAAGTAATAAGACTGTTTCTGCTAGTTTTATCTTGATTAGCATGATATAGACAAAGAAAAATCTTTTATCAGAAAAGTGTGTTTGTGAAACAGATAGAAAAAGTCATGTCTGGGTCTTTTTCAATTCTTTTTAGGATTTAGCAGCATTTTTGCAAACTCACTTTCCCTCAACTACAGTTTTACTGCTCTTTCTCAATTTAAGCAAAACAACAATAATTTATATAAATTAACACATTAATTTAAAAATTTTGCCTGAATAAGTGTTAATAATTTCGTTTTATTGCATGTTTCATCCACCATAATTTTGTATTTTTAAGCAAAAATATTAAACTCTACTTCAAAGATTTGGGTGTTATATACTCCCTTCTAATAATTACTTATGCAATGCTTACTGACATAAATATACGTGTAATTAAAACTAAAATAATAATTTGAATTATTTTCCATGACATTTTTACGTTCTTTTCTGGTTATTAGGTACTGTTTAAGTTGGTTTTAGGTATTTTTATAGGTTTTAGGCAATTTATAGATTTTTAACTTCTGAGCCCTACTTATGATTCTAATAAATTAATCCTGAAAAAAATGATATCGGTAATGTTACATTAATACTCCGCCCAGGGTATGTGTTTTACTCAATTCAATTCAATTTATTAGTCCTGTAAATCATGTACGTGATATAGGATAAGTCAGTGTTTACAGTCAAGTAGAAACATATTTACAAACAATGGAGATTTCATACCTTTTTGTTTTGAAAAAACACCTTATATAAAAATTAGACCACATAATGATTCTCAATTATTAAAATGCATTTTGAAACAATATTACAAGAATCTTTTATGTACAACTATTGAAGGAAACATCACAATTAAGCATACAAATATTTACAAATATCTATGTTTATACAGTAGTATTACAATGATAAATACAATATACACAATTTTCCAGTATAACATTTTTACTTACAGAATAGTCAAAATACAGACTCTTAGGTCTTATCACTGTAATTCATATATTCTTCCACCGAATAGAATTGATTGAGATTTAGGAATTTGTGAATTTCCTTTTTAAACTTACTAACAGAATTTATACCTTTTAAGGGATCAGGAAGTTGGTTGAATAATTTTATGTCACTATGATGAATAATTTCTGAAACAGTTTAGTTCTATGGATCTTTAAATGCAGTTTGTTTTTGTTCCTCTTAGAACCAGCTGAAAAATTCAAGGCCACAGCTGGGATTTGCGCATGGGGAGAGTGGGAGGACCTAGCTCAAATCTTGGCTGTGGCATTGAATTTTTCAGCTGGTTCTAACAGTAGCTCTGAAAATCTTCTACTAGTATTTTATACTGTCTCTGAGAAAAATATAGCTAAAGTATGGAAACTTAACATTATCAACAATACACATTCCTATTACCTTCATCACATGTATTAAATGCCTAAACTTTCCTGATTTACCTAGTATATGAAAGCATCAATACAAGGGGAATTCAATAAGTCCTTAGAAAAAGATAGAAAAACAAATTATTTTTGGTAATTGTTTTTTTATTTTTTAATATAATCTCTTTTTAGCTCAGTACATTTTCCCCAGTATTTCTCCAACTGTTGTAACTGTTCCAAAAAATAGGATTTCAAAACTCCTCAAAATAGGCATCTGTTTGGAAGATGACCTCTTTGTCTGATGTGAATCATTTTCTGCCGAGCCACTTTTTCAAGTTTGGAAATAAAAAGAATGTCGCTGGGAGTCAAATCTGGTGAATGCGGTGGATGTTGTAGTAATTTGAACCTTAATTCTACAATTTTGGCCATCAAAACTGTGCACATGTACACCCTTGCATTGCCTTGATGGAAGAGAATCTTTTTCTTTGTCAGATGAGGGCATTTTTTCTGGATTTCTTCATTCAACCAGTGATTTAATAATGCATAATGTTCTCCATTTATCGTTCTTCCTTTCTGCAAGTAATCAATGTTAAGGATTCCATGTGCATCCCAAAACAACTGTGGCCATCACCTTGTCTGGAGATTTCACCACTTTTAACACTGTTTCAACTGTGCTTTTGTCTCCAGAGTGTAGTAGTGCATCCATGTTTCATCCACAGTTATGTATCAGTGCAGAAACTCATCAGGATTGCAACAGAAAAGTGCCAAACCAGCTTCTGAATCGATCACACAATTGCGTTTATTCTCTATTGAGCAAACATGGCAACCATCTTGCCAAGACCTTTGTCAGACTTAATTTTGGTACAAAATTGGGAACACTGTACCTTGTGATATTTTGTAGCCTCTACTATTTCGCGAACTTTGATTTGTTGACCACTCAAAACCATATCCTGGATTTTGTCGACCATTTTGAAAGAAGTCACTTCCACTGGACGTCTGGAACAATGTTCACCATTTGTGGATGAATGGCCATGTTTAAATTCATTTAACCAATTGTAAATTGTTGCAAATGCAGGAGCAGATGTGCCATGAACCTCGGTCAAACTCAGCTTTTATCTCTATTGGTGTTAAGCCTTTTAATTATAAGTGTTTAATCACCACAGGAAACTTTTTTTTCCATTTAAGTAAGCACAAGATTGTTGATTCAATCCCCTCTGTCAACAAAACCACTAAATGGATATAGCTGAAACTTTAACTGCCATCTAGTAAGAGATGATGGTTACTAAATACAAACTTTTTTTGATGCTGTGAGTGTAATTTCTTGGATTTTCTAAGATCTTATTGAATGCTCCTAGTATGTTTTAGGAGTGACCAAAATTATGCTCTAATATATACAGAAATAAAAAGGACATACAGCAACGAATGTGCATGAATATATCTCTTAGGAGCATTTATCACTGGATTGCCATTGTGTAGTATTGAACTGCTATTCAAAAGTGCATTGCACTGCTTGCATTATTTCTGGGGAAAAAATATGAATGAGTTGTCTTGTTACATGTAATGTAAATATTTAGAGTTCATTTTCCAACTCTTCTTCCAACTTATTTAGTCTTGTCATGATCTCATGATCTCTATAAAGTGATCAACCATGTGGAAACATTTGCATGTGTGAATAATATATGGGATTTATATGGTAAGCATGTTTGCTATTGAGTAAAAGTATTAGTATTAGTATAATTATTTTATTATTTTAACTTTTAAGGTTTGTTATAATTTTACATAATTTATCTTATTTTCATTAGCTGCTAGTGTAATGCAAGCTGTTGTATAAATACCATATTAGGCATAAAGATGCCATTTTTTTCGAACACAAATTATTTATTTCTCAATATGGTTCCTGTTTAGCGATATACATTTCTACCTAAATTCCTGCGGTTTCTTTAGTCCTTCCAAGAATAGGAATAGTCGAGCTTTGCAAAATATGTCTCTGTCTCGATGATGGCCTCGTTTGATCCAAATTTTGTTCTCTTGAGCCTTTTCTTCATGTTTGGGGTTAAAAGACATTTCAGGGAGCTAGTTTTGGCAAATATGGGAGTGCGACAGTAATTCAATGCAATTCCTGCAGTTTGGTAGCAACAGCTCTAGGTGAATGTATTAGTATTTGTCATGAGGAAATAGCACTTTCTCTTCATCAAATGGGGTCCTGTTTCTTCTTCCTCTTCTTCTTTTTCTTCTTCTTCTTCTTCTTCTTCTTCTTCAATTTCTTGTAGAATTGAGTCAAAAGCTCACTGTAGTATTGTCCAGTAACTGTTTTTGTTTTTTCTAAGAAGTCAATGAGTAGACACTCCTGTCATCCCAAAAAATCGCTGCCATCACTTTTCTGATGGATGGAACTGACTTTACCTTCTTTGGAGTGCAGCCTATCATTTTGATTGTTGCTAGGTTTCTGGAGTATAATGATGAGTCCAGATGTAATCTACAGTGACAACTTGATGCACAATGTCCTTTAGATTTTGTTTAAACAGCTCCAAACAGCTTTGAAATTGAGAGTCACACTCACTTATTGTCTACTGTGAGCAATTTATCTCCAGCTTATCATGCAAAATATAAATTGCCATTTTCATCGATACACCTATGACTTCTGCCAATTTGCAAATTTCTGTTTGAAGATCAGCGTTAATCATGTGAACTTTTCAATATTTTCTTAGTAACTACATCTGCTGGGCATCCAGATACTCCTTGCCAAAAAAGGATGTTCTACTATGTTTAAAGTCATTGAACCAATATCTAATGTTGTCATAGATGGTAAAAAGTCCCCATATACAGTATCCAAATTCCACTTTTATCTCTTTGCAAGTTTTGCCAACCAAAAGTAAATGTTGTTGCAGTGGATCTTTGGAGGTATCTCTTTGTTTTAAGTAACATATTTTAGTATTTGGGTTTCATTATTCCCTTTTATTCACATAAACATTTGGTGAACAAAACATACAATTGACTGCCTCCGTGGTCGAGTGGTCAGTGAGCTGACTTCTCATCCAGAGGACCTGGGTTCGATTCCCAGCTGGGGTGGGGAATTTTCTTTAGCAGGAATTATTCACTATACCCCACAGAGTCCGGAATTATGTATTATGAGAGTGAATATGTGTGTGTGTGTGTGTTTGAGGAAAATAAAAATTATTTAAACCATATGTAAAAAAAACCTACAGATAACGAGTTGTTTCAAGTGCAAAGCCCCCAATATAGCCTTAGATGTTAAATGAAACAATAATTAAAAAAAAACAAAAAATAAAAAAAAAAACATACAACTACAGCACTTATTCCCTCCATGACACTATGACACTAACTCTAATCATACATACACAGTCATGCCAATGACAGAAAGACATAACCTTCTTTCAGAGAAATTGCATCTTACCAACACTCCTCAATTTCTCTGAAAATCTACTTTTAACATTGCTTTAGTTTACACATATCAAGGCCCTCCGTGTTTCTTGAACAATTCACTCATTAACTTTTGTTTGGCATCTTGCAAAACTTCAAGTTGATTATGTGCATTAATAAAATCATTAACATACAGTAGTAACAAGTACACAACACATCCCTTCATTCTTACATACATACATTCTATCAGTTTGACAATGACTAAAGCTAAGTGATTTCACATAAACATTGAATTTAACATTCCACTCTTTAACCTATACAATGTTTTGTTAAGTTTACAACACAGATCTTCCCTGACATTCATTCCTTCAGATGGATACATAAAAATCTTTCAATATCCCATTCAAAAAAGCATTCTTTACATAAAGTTGATGAACAAAGTACTGATTTGCATTAATCACACACAGTAATGTTCTGAGCATAGCCAGCTTTACAACTGGTGCATAAGTCTCAGAATAGTCTAAACCTTTCCTCTGAGAACAATATTTTACAACTAACTTGGCTTTGTAGAAATTCACATCTCTATCTGCATTTTTCTTGATCGAAAATACCCACTTAGTTTTAATTATCTTTTTATCCTTTGGCACTTCTACCAGATCTCATGTTTGATTTTTCTTTAACGATTACATTTCCTCATTAATTGCCTTATACCATTCATCCTGGTCATCCCTGTCCTTTATCTCCTCATAAGATTGTGGAACCCTTCACAATATGAGATTGCACTTAGAGCAAGATAAGGACTTTCTTTTTCCCAAAAATTCCCATCTTCATTTCCCCCTACAATTGATACAGTTGTGAAGATTGTATGATTTTCTCCCTCCTGATTTTCTCGTGACAAAAACTCTGTTAATGCAAATGAGGTCTCATAATCCTTCAAATAACTAGGTTTCTTGTTCCTTGTAGTTCTACTATTCCTCCTTAATCCTCCAGTTACCATTGGATCTTTCTCCTCATTATCAACACATTCTTCCTCAGAGTCTACCTTCTCAGATTGTTCCTTTGAACCAATATTCACATTTGCCTCATTCCCTTCCTGATTGAAAATACATTTTCTGAATATTTCCATATGCCTTCCCATACTTACCCTAGAAACTTAGTTCTGCTTTCATCAAAGATTACATCACAAACAGTAATCACCTTCTGTCATCCAAACTGCACAATCTATACTATTATTACAAAAACCAAATAAAATACACTTTTTACCCCTAGCATCAAATTTTCCTTGAATCTCAGGTTTGTGTTTATGCACATAAGCAACACAACCAAAAACTCTAAGCTTACTGATATCAGGGCGAAAATTGTACCACAACTCAGCTGGTACCATTCTGCAGAGCTTTGAGCTGTGGTTGGACTCCTATTAATTAATTCATGTATTTATTTATTCATTATCATATGCATTTACAGTACTGAGTAATACTCACCAACAGGTGGTGGTACATCAAAGGTCTTAAAACTTTAAAATTAAATAAAACTTAAATAATAACATGAAATTAAATAAAAATTAAATAAAATAAAAGTACTTCAGTCATCATAAATTCACCTATTATGTAGAACTGGTGATCCAACAGGTATGACATTAGATAACTGCATTTAACTGTCTATATCCAAATTGGTTTCTTCTAGTTGGAACCTAATAACATGCATAGTACTTTGTCTAAAATAATCCAGTTCATCCGTTCTGAAACTCCATTGTTTGAAGGAGTATGTGGGACATTAAGTTCAAATTGAATACCTTTCTCTCTGAAAAACTGTTTTAACTCCTTATTTACACATTCAGTTCCATTATCACAGTCAAAATGGCAGCTTTTAGTTGAAAATCTGCTAGCTGCCATAATTTCATAACCTTTAGTGTATTCAGCTACTGCATTTTTTTTTTATTAAACGATACATAGCTGTGAAATGGGTAAAACCATCAATTAGGATTAGTACATACATAATACAGAGAGACAAGTTTGCTTTCCTTCAACACAAATGTTGCATATAACCATAGATTACTAGAATGTTGACTCCATGGTGGGGGTAAGGGGTCGAATAGGGCGCTTTTTAAAACCTTTCGCACGGGTGTTGTTAGAACTAACATAGCGTCGATAATATAACCAACTTCTATATCGACCGAGCATGCGATTCTGTACCCTCCCTTCCCTCGCGTATTCAGCGCAGGAATTATCTACTGAAGTTCTTTCGAAGTACCATCTCATGCACCAATGAATTGTTACCGAACATTTCCAAATAGCTGATTTATGTGTGAGAAATTGAAAAGTGTGGTAAATTATTCATTGTGCGCGAGTTGTGACTTAGAAAGAAGTTCGGTAGCTAATTCCTGCAAAGAAAATGATCAGCAAGAAAAAATCCACATTTAACTGAACTTTTTTCTGCTATATACAACAAATTAGATTTTTTTTTTTTATATATATATAATCAGATGAGAAGCACAGTATTTATATAAAATTGGATTGTGCAGAAATACATGTTTCATCCTTTCATTGAGTAGAATTAAAATCCTGTTTGATATATGAGCACATCAATTATAATTTCATATTGAATTAATGCATTCTGTAAGTGGAGGAAAACTGGAAGGGAGGCCAACAAGATTAAATGTTATCCAATTTTTTTGCACATAGCAAGTTAATAATAATATTGAAAAAAAAAACATTAAAAACTAGTGTAAAAACAGCATGGATGCACACATAAAAATTCTAAATGAAGATAGGATAACAACTATGTAGAAAAAAACAGCACTACCTGTTTCAAGAAGAAAACAAAAGTGTTATGTTAATGCTTGTATTAATGAATAAAGTTTTGACCAGCAGCAGCTGCATTTCAATGTATACACACATACATTTTTTGCAAAAGATTACAGAAGTTCCTCAGAGAGGGACCTCAAATTTGAAATTCTCTCCTATAGTATTAATGTTTTAGCAACACCTTTAACATTTGCACATGAGACGATGTCAGCAACTAATGGCATAACTTTTATCAATCATACTATTTGTGCATTCTTGTAATAACTTTGGTTAAAATATGTATCTTTCACAAATACAGAAAAAGCAAATTATTACAATTAAAATAACATATACTGCACAAAGAAAATGAGAAAGTAGTAAAATGCACCATTTGTTTAGAATCTACTTGTCTTTACAACACAAGGAATACTAGACTCTTCAGTTTCTGAGGCCAAATATCCTGCATGGCAATCAACACTCAAAGAAAACATGTAGTTTTAGAAACAAAATTTAAAACACCAATGTATCTTGTATGACAAATTTCCATATGCTTGGTATTCTGTCTGTCAAGTGAAGCATCTTTTTGAGTAGATATGTAGATATCCCAGTTTATTTTGGTAACAGTTTAAGCAATGCACTATATGCTGCTTCAGCTCTTTGCTTAGCATGCATTTCTCAGGCGGCAGGACTCGACTAAGTGTGTGCCATATAAGCAACTGAGGGAACGATTGCACTTAGGGATTTTTAACTGCAACAGTTTCATTTCAATGCACATGACTCCTGTGGAACAAATTCTGAAGATTATTATTATTATTATTGTTATTGTTGTTGTTATTATCATCATCATCATTATTATCATTATTATCGTTGCTATTATTATTATTACTACTACTACTACTATTATTATTATTATTATTATTACTCAATAGGAATGGCAAACAATGAAAAGGAGTACAAACAAACCACACGAAAATATCAGTGCCCATATCTTCCCTTCATATATATTGTCTTTATATGAATTGGATGAATGCAATTGCAAGTAAAACAGAAAAATGCCCTTTCCACATAATAATACAGGAGTTGAACATTAAGGTAGTAACAATGAGTCACAAAAGCCTTGGCTATTAAAGCACTGAGCTGACATCATTGTAATAATTTATTTTCAATTGTGTTTGGAAGTCATATGCAACAATAGCTGTGTGTATAATTTGTGCAGTTTCATCTCAGAATACATATAAAAGATTGTGTTAAATTAATTATTCAAAGAATAATTTCTGCTCATAATATCAGGGCAAAAAGGGAGTAGCAACACCTCAATTATGAAAATGTTTAGTCCCATACTACCAATTAATTTGCAGCTATAATAGCTGTAAAGTAAAAGCAACAATTCCTTTTTTTATATTTATAAACAATTACTTAAAATTGTGCAGTGTTTACAAACTTAAATCACACAGACATTCTGCATGGGACAATTACTAATTTTACTGTGATATATTCATAGATATACCAAAGGATTCTTTAAGCAGTTTATTTCAGATTGTTATATTTATGTCATTGATGCACAAATTTGACCTAGTTTGTGCAAATTTTGCATTTTGTTTGGCTATTTTGAAGATGTCTAAAAATTCTATGCATCCTGGACTTTTATTTTTAAAAATGACAAGAATCAAGTTTACATATATGTATATGTTAAGAAGGAAGACGTCACACTCTGCTTTTAGGTCGCCTGCTGCCGACACTGTAATACTTAAAATGAAAGTAATAATACAAGGATATACAAATCTAATATTTATTCAAAATCTTCTCGGGCTTCTAACCAGGTAAAAACCTGGCTTGACACCAACGTTTCAAAGAAGTGCATCTTCCTCGTCTTCAGGGTGAACTGATGGTTTGAGCTTGCGGAGACTGGTATTTATAAGAGCTGGGATGAAGCTAACATCTGATTGGTTCGCGTGATATTATGGCCTGGTTTTTAAGATGACTGAGACATGGGCACGGACTTTGTAGAAAACTATTTATAACAGTTATTCGGCTAATATTTTGTGTTTGAGCACGCACCTGCTAGAAAATAAATCTTGGAAGACTGCAGGTAGAGGATTAGGTATTAAGGCTCTTTAACATTGGTATCCATGCTGAACTTAATTGTAGGCCAGAATCGCGATTTAGATTATTTGTTTCAGATGAGATGGCTAAAGCTTCTTTTACTCTCCTTTCCCAGTAGTTCGAACACTTTGCCACTATCTTGGTGTTGGTAAAGTTAGCTCTGTGGCTTTGTTCTATACAGTGTTCAGTCAGTCCAGATTTTTCGGGTTGCATAAACCTTATTGATCTTTGTTCAGAAACGCGTGTGGCAATAGTGCGTCCTGTTTGGCCAATGTACACTGCGCTGCATTCGCAAGGAATGTGGTAGACACCAGGTACTCTGAGAGCTAAATTATCTTTAACTGGCCTGACCAAATTTTTGATTTTAGGTGGTGGCTTATGGATGGTTTTGACATTATATTTGTAGAGTAGTCTACTAATCTTTCCCGAAAAATTGCCGGTAAACGGTATATAGGCTATGGCGGCTGGCTTGTCTTTTTGTTGAGTGTTCTTGCTGGGGTTTCTTTTTCGTCCGGCTTTTTTCAGCGCTGATGTGATGTCCTTGGCTGAATATCCATTTTGTTGGAGTGTGAATTTTAGGTGTTGAAATTCCGTTTGCAGATTATCTGGGTCTGATACAGAAACTGCTCTATGTGCCAATGTGTTGAGAATGCCCATTCGTTGTGACTTATGGTGGAAGCTGTTTGCGTTGAGATAAAGATCCATGTGTGTAGGTTTTCGGTAGACGGCATGACCAAGAGTTCCGTCCGCTTTTCTGTTAACCAGAATGTCCAGAAAGGGGAGGGAAGCATTTTTCTCAACTTCCATTGTGAACTGTATTTGTGATCTGAGGCTATTTAGGTGTGCAAGAAAATCTGGAAGAGTGTGCAGTCCATGCGGCCAAATTACAAATGTATCATCTACATATCTGTAAAAATGTGTAGGTTTTAATGGGGCTGTGTTAAGTATTTCATGCTCCAGAAACTCCATGTAGAAGGGGAACTCTGGTGATGAGTGAACAATACAACTATTGGCAGAACACTTTCCACCTGGTATTACTGCACTGTTTAGTCACACACTTACTTCCACTTATTTTCTTTATGGCAACACCTACTACGAGCAGACAGACGGTGTTGCCATGGGCTCTCCTTTGTCACCAGCTTTTGCCAACTTCTATACCTGTTGATGATGTTTTTGCGGTGGTCCCCAAAAAATTAGCAGAAGACTCTCTAAAATTACTAAACCTACAGGACAGGTACATACAATTCACAATGGAAACAGAAAAAGACCAAATGCTACCATACCTGGACCTAAAACTAACACGGAAAGAACAAAAGATCACTTATGGCATCTACAGGAAGACCACACATACAGACAATTACATAAAACAGAATAGTTTCAACCCAGAACCTCATAAACAGGCAGTCTTCAACAGCTCAGTACACAGACTCCTCAGCATCCCACTTGACCCAGAAGAGTACAACACAGAATACCTCCAACTAAGACATATAGCCTCAGCCAATGGTTTTAACCCAGACATCATTGACCAAAAAATTAAAAAACATAAGGAGAAATTAACCTTAAAACAAATCACCACTTTGTCCATACAAAAACCGAAAGTTATATATAAAAAATTCACCTATCATCCAACAGCAGATAGTAAATTCAAAAAATTTTTCAAGAAATACAATATAAGTTTAGCTTCAAGTAACCAATTCAACATAAAAAATGCATTGAAAACAGACATTAAAGACCCCATACCTACAAACCAGAGATCAGGCATCTACAGAATTGACTGCAAGGACTGCAAATCATGTTACATTGGCCAAACAAAAAGAAGACTGGAAACAAGGCTAAAGGAACATTTCAGACATATCAAACAGAAACAAACAGATAAATCGGCAGTAGCATACCATTTTTGGACATCACATCATGAAATACAAAATGACATAAAATTGCTAAAACCTGTAAACAACCCGGCAGAACTTACAGTTTGGGAGAATATTCTGATTACACAACAAAAAGACCAACTGATGAATTTTGAAATACCGCCACATGATTTTGAGCTTCTACTGAGAACACCAGATGGCTCCACCGTAATAGACCACAGAGCACAAATTCCAGCCATCAGTCGGACTTCAACTGAAGAAGAGGGCAATTGCCCTTGAAACATATGTTTTGAACATAATTACATATAAGTGAGGTGAGTGTTACTATTCCGACTCATTTTCAACTACCACATTGATTAAAACTTCACTTGTCTCAAACTTCTGAGTTATTTAATTTAAAATGAAAATTCATATCCGAGCAACTCGCCCAAAAGTATTAATTAGTTTACCACATTAATACAAACATAAAAATTCATATCCGAGCAACTTGCTCAAAAGTATTAATTAGTTTACCACATTAATACAAACATAAAAATTCATATCCGAGCAACTTGCTCAAAAGTATTAATTAGTTTGCCACATTATTACAAACATAAAAATTCACATCCGAGCAACTCGCCCAAAAGTATTAATTAGTTTGCCATATTATTACAAACATAAAAATTCATATCCAAACAACTCGCCCAAAATTATTAATTAGCTTGCCACATTATTACAAACATTTGTCACTGCATGATAAAGGAAAAAAGTTGTAAAAATTCATAACCAAGTAACTCACCCTAAGGTATTAATTAGATAACAAGATTATTATTGGGCAGACATGGTGCCTGTGACATGATACAGCTAAATTTTCTGATTCTTATACTACATTAAAACAAAGCAATGCTATTGAAATGAAAAAAATTAAAAATAATTAATTCATGTGAGTTTACCAACATTTCCAACACACTTAACATATCTATACGCCAATAATATAGAATGAATTTTTCGCTTGGTTTCATTAATGTTATTTGCCAAAAGAAATTAAGGAAACAAATTAAGTGATCATACCTTAACAATTCACCTCACTTATTCTATATTAATGTTTTTCCAATGTAGATAACGTATGCTGAAGCAAAGCAAACAAAACAAAGTAGTCCTCACCAATTCTTCAATTAACAGCATATAACCATTTCTGAACCATTGAGGTTTACAAATTGATAACCAAAATGTGTGCAGCCAAATTAAAACAGCCCAGACGGATGGTTTTTAAGTGTGTTTCAAAGCAACCTCATATTATAAATTTACTGCATGTAAAAGAACCTCTCATGATGAAATTCTGGTACATAGGTGGTACTGGTATACTGGCAAGTGATAGCATCATTGACAAAAGACTGTTTAAAAATATTATTTTTGTCAAATACATTTAGGCTACCCTGAAACAATGACAGAAAACTGTGCAAATATAAGTTTATATATCATTCATCAGTATTTCATAATATGATTTGGATTGTTTAATGCAAGAAAAGTATTGTAAATGTAACTAATACTGTGCATTGAATCCAAATTTATACAAGCTTGTACTGAAATGCCAACACACATTTAATTACAAGATGGCTGAGGTAAACAATAAATTAGTCATAAGAGTCTGCAATGCAGTATGTGGTTAGTGTAAGTTATATGAGTGTCAAGTATACACTCCAGGAAAAAGGGGCAAAGTTGGTGGTTATGGTTAAGATAAAAATATTGCTTCAAATCTGACATTGTTTCATTAAGAATTATATGTATAGTGTACACAATAGTTAATTTTGTAGTGAATTATTTTTCTGCGTGAGAGAATATGAAACAGTTATTAAAATGTCTTTTCATAAAGTTATTACAACCAAGCGGCAGCATTTTTCAGGCTAGGTAATGACTGATTCTTTATTCCTGTAATGTTCTGTAAGCTTCTTACCTTTCAGTATTATTCGGGAAACGAAACAATTTAATTCCCTTAATCCTCCCTGTAGCAGAACAACCTCAAAATGCAATATTTTCTTTCAGAAGACTTTGTGCATTTTACAGTTATGAAATTATGGCCACATTAAATTTTTTTCAAATTCAAAGCATGTCATTAAGATGGCCGACATTATACTAGGAAGCAGACTTCCAGTATGGGCTATTGTTTCACAGTCCTGTTACATAATGTGTGAATAAACGGAATTACAAGTTGTCAATTAAGAAAGCATTCTTAAGTACTATTTTCGTAACCTCACCATTTACATAGATAGCAACATCGCCAATTCTCTTGGAAACCATAAAAATATCAGATAGCAACACGAATTCTAACAGGCTTTGACAATTTTCTCTTATTAATGACAGGCACATCTGATTTAACAAAATGATCTGATGCTCCTGTATCCAGAATCCAGGAATCATGACAATCAGCTGGGGATGAAAAAGTTCTCCCTTCCACTTTAATAACAAAGCTGTACACTATTATCACTTTTGGAACATACCTGGGACACACTATGTGCACTTTCACCTTCTGATGGTTGTGGGCCTTTATACTTGCCTCCTCCTGGCCTACCAGTTTACAGTTGCTACATGGAAAAGAAAACCACCTGTTCTTCTCTTGCATTTGAGAGCAAGATTTGGCTGTATTTGATTGGAATTCCTTAGTCATTGGTGAAACCCTCAGTGCTGATAAGCTCCCTTAAATGCCACTGGTACTTGATCTTGACTACTCTTCAGCTGCTTTCCATTTCTGCCTTTCCTCTTTTCTTCCTCCGCTCCTATTCGGAGATGACAAAAATTCATGGTGAAATTATCCGAAGCAAGTGTTTCCAGTGCAGAAACATCATTGTTATATTCATCTGGCATTGTTATTAGAAATTAACTCACATTTCATTCATCGTTTATTTCTTCCCTAACCTTAGCCAGATCCAATATTAATGAATTTTATCTGACCAAAAATCATAAAATGTTTCTGACCTTGGTTTCAATTTCAAATTGGCAAGCTGCTTCTTCAGCTGGTGTTTTCTTCTCAAAACAAGCTTCCAAACATGCCCATATTTTGTTTCAGATCTGCTTACTCCTAACTAAAGGAATTTGATATTTGGTGAGTCACTGCACCACAAAGTGCTTACAGTTTTTTTCCATTGTCACACAGTGGCTGCATTAGCTTCCTTTGTTGCACAAATGGCATCATTATCTTTGTCTTTGGCTTCAAAGGGTTACAATAACTTTTCAAGCAGTGTTTTAACATGTTGTACCAAGTCCTTTTCCTCTAAAAATGTTTCCATTCGAAACTTCCACTCATCATGATCCTTGCCATCAAAAATCTGAAATCTTGTTGTTTGTGTCATCCATTTTTGAGCTGCTTTAGTTTTAACACATTTTTATGTTCACACACATATCTCCGATTTTCACTTCTTTGTACACTGGGCCCATAACCTGTTGTTGTTGCTGCAGTAGATCCTTGAGGTAACTCTTTGTTTTAAATAACACACTTTAGTATTTGGGTTTCATTATTCCTTTTTATTTACATAAACATTCAGTGAACTAAACATACAATTGCAGGACTGATTTTTTCCATGATACTAACTCTAATCATACATAGTCATGCCAAGAAAGACATAACCTTCTTTCAGAGAAATTGCATCATACCAACAGTAAAAGGTGAATAACTGGACCATACTACACTTCTTCCTTTTATCAAAAACACATTGAACAACTAATTAAAATGTCTTCCAAATCCAAACTAACCTATGAATCGGTATCAAGTTTGTTTTCAGGACATGTAACAAATGTAATTGCACAATGGTAACACCGACTTGTATTACAACAACACCTATTTTGAAACACAGATACTATTGAACTGCCCATGTACAGAGTAATGGTTACTTCTCTATAGTAGGGATACACTTACAGTTACCGCTACTGTAACAGGTAACTATAGTATGAAAATTGTAACCTGTACTTGTTAATGCAAACTATAACAATAATGTCATTAAGTTTGTCACATAGCTAATATGCTTATCATGATGATGAAAGGAGAGTAAAATTATTTATGTTTTCCTATTAAATAAAAATATGATAGATATGCAGTTCCCACTGTTCCTCAGTAAGTTCTCACTTTCATATTTCTCCTAAAATCATGTCTTTTACTCTTCTTCTTTTGCCTTTCAAGAATTAGGCCTTTTTGACCTGTTCTGGCCTCAATTCCATCTTTTAACTCACCTTCCTATGTCCCTCTTTCCTATAGGCCTATATTGCAAGGCCATCTTTAGTATCCTTATTTCTTCCATTCTTTCCAGATGAACCTTCCATTTTTATTTATGTTCTTCTAGTTTATCTGTTTACTCCTAAAAGTTTAAAATCTAATAGCTGCAGGGATATTAAAATATGTAGATAAATATCAGTATTTAATATCTGAAATCTGTTTTGCCAGCAGCCTGAACCAGTCTCAGGTCCAACAAGGCCATCATCAGCCATGTTTGGATATCCAACTCTGAGTCTAACAGGAACCCTGCCTCAAGGAGCTCCCCCAGTGCCTCTGCCTCGTTTAGGATTGTCCAATATGAGTCACTCAGGGGCCATGAGTGTACATGGAGGACCAGCATTAAGTATTCATGGTGCTTTAAGCACACATGGAGCTCTAAGTTCTCATGGACTGAGGACTCCAGATCGCACTGTCGATTCTACAAGCAGTGAAGAGGAAGATAGAGCAGATCTTCTTGGGAGGAATTTTCATGTTCCCAGACCAAAAAGTAGATCATCTATTGCAGTAAGTTACTTTTGTTATAAAAACAGTTTCATATTAAAAAAAAGTTGGATAAAATAGTTATGTTTATTGTCAGGTAGAAATTTTCAGATTGTTAATAATTTTATTCATGTAGGTGTAAACATTGAAACCAGGCGTTTATTTAGTTGAAGGGCCAAGAAACCCAGGATTTTTACGCCTACTTTGAGTTATTATTTACAGTACATCAATCAAATCAGCCAAAAAGTATTGGAACAATCTAAAAGTATGGTATTCAAGGATTTCTGAACAAGTAAGAAAATAGTCATAACTTCCGTATTAATATTTTATTTTAAATTTGCAACAAGTATCAAATATGAGTTTGAAAAAATCTGCATAAAGCAGCTTACACTCCATCTATTGAAAGTTCAAAAACCTTGGAATCAAAATTTTCCAGAGCTTCATTTGTATACTGAATTTCTCTTCAGTTCACAGAAGTCGAGGAAAATGCAGCATTTTAGCATTTAAGAACACAAAACATAACAAATAGATCACCACCTTCAAGGAAGATGGTGGGACTACCTGCAAGCAACCAATATTACTAACTCTCCTAAATTTCCTAATAGTTGACTAAAGCAAGAATAGTAGCACAAATCAGATAACCAAATGATATATGATGTTTGTTCTTTGCCACATAGCCCAAAACCGAGTTAAGGTCATGGAATTGCATTAAAAGCATTAGAAATACCTGCTGTACTTGGGCGTGGGCCTCATGAACATTTCACATGGCCCGAGCTATACTCGAGCTTGGGCTTCAATGTGTTAATAGCACAGGTAATTGGGGCTAGAAGGTTGGCAAAAGGAAAGTCTGCTATGAAGTTGGCAAGAAAAAATGTTTTTTATAGCATCAGTAACAGTTGTAAAATGGACAGGGAGGATTTACACAGCCTTAGTAAACTCAAGATGGACATGTGGAGTAGACATATAGTGAACAGTGTCAAGGTGAGAAGAGATGAACGTTGACTCATGGTGCCAAACTATCTTAAAATTACCTCAACATTCCATGAAACTAGGTGCTATTTTAGAGAGAGTTTTGGGATGCAGGGAGGTTTTGAAGTACTGGCACCAGACTCAACAACTTCTTGAAAGGCATATACCAAAAGACTTTAAAATATCAGGAGAATACATGCCTGTCAGGGTAGTGTGATGGTAGCATGTTTGCCTTGTACTCAACAGGTCGCAAGTTCAAATCTTGCTTAGGTGACTTACCTGGATAAGTTTTTTTTTTTTTTGACTTATGCTGAGAAGATGAATGTTGAGTAACTTTAAGCTCCATGGACTCCGAGATCATTTGAGCATCATTTCACCAATTTCATTCATTGCCCGATATGACCAAGCAGGGTAAAGGACGTTAAGCTACAAAAAAAAAAAAAAAAAAAAAAAAAAAAAAAAAAAAATAATAATAATAATGATAGAAGAGAATAGATGTTAACTCAATTAAATGGTATGATAGCAGTGGCAGATGAAGCATGATTATACTGATATTGCCAAAATTACTTCTTCAAACATTCTTTTTGTTAATCATACAATACATATTATTACTTGGACAGTGGATATTGCCACTAAAAAATCAAAAAAAAGCAAACTAAAGTATTTTGAATGTTACATCCACAGATTCATTTTATTTATTTTTTTGTTTCATTTATACACTGCCTTAAGTGCAATGATCATATCAGCGGCCTCTTTTATTCAAACTTCCAGACTCTAGGGAGGGTAGGGAATAATCTTGGATATCCATTTGTTTTTCTTGAAAATATCCCTATTGAATTTTCTAACCCAATACATTTACATGCAGTCCCATGTATTTCACTGTTACCTTATTTTTAAACAATAATGTAGAAAATGGGCTACTTAGTAAAGAAATTACTTTAGTGATGTTACTTAAAGAAAAAGTAAATTACACACGCGCACACTCCTCTTTCAGTCCTCTGCTGACTCTTGACAGTGCAGGCAAAATTAATAGAAAACAATGATTAATTCAATGATAAGTATGAACAATGGAAAATGAATGACGAATTTAATATAACAAACCACGATTTTCCACTTTTCCACTGCAAATTATTAATTAGCTGCCTTATTTCACCATTCTCACAGTAGCATATTTTGATTTATAAAAATATAACATGTTTGTCTGTGCTGCTAATGATGAACTATGACAAAGTACTAACTGGCACAAATCTGGCCTCTCCTCTTGTCCCTCCATTCTCTGCTAGAGTTTCGACTGAAAATCCAGAATGCTGTAAATCCCTGCCAGGCACCAATCCATAGAATAGCAAGATAGTGCTGTAAATTTGCAAGTCCTTCAGCTTCCATGATTTTTAATTGTAAAGCGAGCAGTTTCATTGTGCCTTGAAGAATAATAATAACCATGACTACATTTTTGCTATAATCGTTCACAATTATAATCTATCATATATGTAACAACAATTTTAATGAAAGAGTGTTTTTGGAACAGATATGAATAGAATAGAATATATACATAAGTGATACTTAAATGTTACAAATCCAGCTCGGAAATATTCTAATCATATATGTGTTTCTTCATTTTATTAAGGTATAGCCATGGCACAGAGGCACTGCTCCTTGAGCCACTCCTTATGAGAGATGTTTGGGCTGGGAGAAACAATTTACTAAAAATGTTGTTAGAGGATACAATGTCAGAGAATATGGATAGATATATTGTACCATGTATGCACCAGTAGAAGATGATACATGAATTTTATCTAACCATTAAGATTTATTCCAAAAGAAAAGTTTTGTTGACAACCATAATATTAGATATGAGGAGGAATTATTGGCTAAAACTAGAGGTATGGAGATCTCAAGGGTCCAAAATGTAATGCAAATCGGGTACTTGTCCAATTTGTTGGAAGGAAAAGGATGCAAAATATATTTTATTTGGCTGTTCTGGAATAAAAAAATGAAAATTGAACTTCCTCAAACCAAAATGGCATAAAGAAATGGCAAGTAGGAAAATTGTTGAAGATAACCACAAATCCGTCATTAGGTGAATGATTAATAAAAGTTGGAAATATCTATACTTGGTCAATAGATATACACATACATAAAGTTTGGCAAAAGCATGTATTGGCTCCAAGCCAGACAGATAGGGGTGGGGGGGAGAGGTGTGGGAAAGGTGTGAGAATGACTAACAAATTTGAGTAACACTTTGCAAGTCCATTGTTTCAACTAGCAATCAAATGTTGTATTGTGTTCACATTACATTTAAGGCTTCAAGCTTGTTAATCACAGTATTTCATGAGCTATTAATACTCACATAGTTTCACAGCATTCTATTACTTTTAAATCAGCCTATTACTCAAAATTATTTCATTAAATGCACAATGAACTTGCTGAGGAATGTTCTATAAATCCAATAATTACTACTGTGATTTATTTTTACCTGCATTTCCATCATAATTTCAGAATTTACCAAATCACAGCATGATTAAAGACCTATTAATCAAGGACATCCACCAGTGAACTAAGCTCAAGTATACAAATGAGGGCAGAGCAGTGGTAACCTTCCTTCCCTTCCTACAAAATGTCATATACCATAATGAAATACAGGGAAAATAGACAATTGGCTCTCTACTAACAATTTCACATGATATAGATAAATAGATTTATTATCAGCCTGAAGAAATACAGATTCTATGGAATCATCAAAATACAAATAAACTTTGTTACATTTGAGTTTGAATATATACAGAATTAATAAGAAGAAAAATCCAGAACAGTTTTCTGCCAGTGGCAAGCTCCTTCCTACTTCTGTAGAATGGGACCTGTAATGACAAACACAAAGGGGCAGTATCTGCACAAGAGAAATATGGTAGTAAAGATGATGATGATGATGATGATTTATAGTTATTTAATTTGTATTCCATAGAACAAGATAGAGCTTCAGATTTAAGTACTCATTAATAGAGAATGGTAAATGACTTTTGAGATGGTTCTTAATAGCCATTCTAAATGTTTTTTGATTAGCTCTTTACCACTGTTTGGAAGATAGTTGTATAAATTTATACCCTAATGTGATATAGACTTAAGACACCTGGTGAGCCTATGAGGGTTGAGGTGTATATTACTGCATGCTGTTGTATTGTGGTCATGTAGGGCTGAGTTTCTTTTAAAGAGATCTAAATTTTGATGTATAAAAGAGACTGACTCTTAAGATATTTATACAATATAAGGAATACTATCCTACCATCTGATCGTATTGGTACTTGTTTTATAATTTTTACTAATCTTTTCTGAAGCTTAAGTATCTGCAAACTCATAACATAAATGTAAGTGACATAGTGTTAAAAATACCAACTCAACAAATGAATACCACATAACTGCAAACTTTTTGAAAAGACCCCCATGCTATTATTTCATATGAGAGCAGTGAATGGACATATCCATAGTACACTGACTTTAAGACCTCCAAGGGCAATACTTTTGAGAGAATTCTAAATGCGTAGCTGAGTTTCCTGCTTAGATGATGTATGTGTGTTTCCAATGTCAGGTTTGCTTCTATTCATATGCCCAAGAATTTTGTGAATTCTATTTTGATAATTTGTACATCATTGAAAGAAACTTGCATTGGGTCTTGATCATAATTATGGAACTGTATATACAGTTTCAATGTTAAGCTTGAGCTTATTGGTCGATAGCCAGTTTTCTATTTGTTTTAAAACCTTGCTGGTTTTATCCTGCAACTTATTTTTGGCAGGGTCACTAATTTTAATATTTGCATCATCTGCTTGAGTAATATTGGGAGGGAGATCATTTATGTATATAAGAAAGAGTAGTAGACCTAATACTAAGCCTTATGGGATTCTATGCTTTATAATCACATCATTTGATTTAGCTGAAAGTACTTCAACAGACT
This sequence comes from Hymenopus coronatus, assembly GCA_030762935.1. Lineage (NCBI taxonomy): Eukaryota > Metazoa > Arthropoda > Insecta > Mantodea > Hymenopodidae > Hymenopus > Hymenopus coronatus. Next base: position 170,566,431 of record CM060892.1, on the reverse strand, counting down.
GATATCTGTTACTTAAATATGAACTAAACCTTTCTTCAGCTAATCCCTTCACTCCGCATTTGTTAAATTAATGGATCAGTATTTTAAGGTTAACCATGCCAAAAGCTTTCCTAAGGTCTAGAAAGAGCCCAACAGTCTTTTCTTTATCATCCTGAGCTTTGAATATTGATTCTAGGAATGAAAATATAGCATTACTAATGTTTTTACCTTTACGAAATCCAAACTGAAACTTTCTTAAAATGCTACATGAACCTGTTGTACATTACTCTTTCAAGTATTTTTGTAAATACTGATAGGAGAAATATTGGGTGATCATTTTTTAAAAATTGGGTGAACCTTTGCTGTTTTTAGAAGTTCTGGAAATATCCCTGTAGCCAATGATGAACTTGCTATATCCACCAAAGGAGTTAATAGATGGAATGCTGTTTCTTTTACAATTTTACCTGGAATATCACTACTTCTGCTCAAGTACTTGTCTTTTAAACCTTTAGTATTGTGATCATTTCTTCTGGTGTTACTGGAGTTAGAAATGTAGTAATGTAGTTTGGCTGTATGTCATTTGTGTCTTTTAAACCTTTAGTATTGTGATCATTTCTTCTGGTGTTACTGGAGTTAGAAATGTAGTTTGGCTGTATGTCATTTGTGGAAGAATGGGGGATGAGCATTTGCTTTTGTTCAAGTCCACCAATAAAACACCATACATATCCCAGAACACTGTCACAAGCAATTTCCTAGCAGATTGAGTTACTTTGAATTTTTTCTTTGCTTGGGAACCAGCATGTTTCCACTCCATGCTTGCCTGCTTTGTTTCGGGCATGTAGTGGTATGCCCACAACTCAAAACCAGTGACGATTCCTTTCAGAAAGTCATGCCCTTCTGTGATGTATTGTGTCAAGTGATTCAAGCTGGTCCTCGTTCGCTGGCCCATGTGGTTTGTCTGTCAAGTTCTTTGGTACCCAGCAAGCACCAACTTTATGAAATTTCAACATGTCATGAACAATATCATACCCTGCAGCAAAGGAAATGTTGAACTGTTGCGATAAGGTTTGCAGTTGCACATGCTGGTTGTTCAAACTTGCTGGCTCAATGCCTCTTGACATTCTGCGGGGTTGCAGCTGTTACTGACCTCCCGGAGCATGGCGAATCATTAAGGATCACATTACTGCTGTCCATACAATCATCCCCATACACGTCATGCATGTCCCTGTGAATTTCACTTGGTTTATGCCCTTTGGCCCACAAATATTGAACCACACTTCTCTGCTCTTCACACGTGGACTACAGTAGCATGTGCACCATATTTGTTGTGTAGTTCACACTTCTCTCGCTAGAGCTGCATATGAAACAAAAAATACCCTATATAGTGAAAACTTTAAACTCTATCTGCATAAAATTACAACATACCAAGGCAGATATTGTGCGTTACTTTTTGTCCGCTTTCATATATTTTAATCAAAATCGTTTGAGCTATTTTTCAGAAAATTTTTTTAGATTTTTTCCATGTAAAGGGTAGTTTGGGGTGGGGGCTTTTTGCTTAAAATCTTTGTGTTGCATCCTTGGAAGATTCTAAACTCAAATACCAAGTTTGATATTTTATCAAGTTTTTCTAAATTTTTTTTTAATCAGGGGACCCTAAAACATATATTTCCGGTGAAATTTTGGCATCAAATTTTTGGGTGGAATGTAATACCTTCTCTATACACTGTACAGACAGTACATGTAGAGAAAGTAAAAAAAATATGTTGAGATTAATTGAACATTTTCCTAACTTATTTGCTTTTACTTGAGTCTGAATAAAATCCTATTTTAATGCTTATTTTGTCTGTTTTTCTTTCTTTTCAGAACCAAAGTGGCATATATTATGATGTGGATTTTGAACAAGGAGATTTTCCAAAGCAAGGTGCCATTCCTCTGAGCACCTATACAATGAGCAGCCGTGCGCCGTATTACAGGCAGTGAAATTAAAAATAAAATTTATTCGGAGCGTTATCTAAAAGTATAAAAGTGTTGACAAGGAACTGTTATGACCTTAAACTTCATGAAGGACATGAAAAATAAAATAATGAAGTGTTGAAATATTTACATAATATGAAATTACTACTGAGCCGTGTTTGCTTTTTGGAATAAATCATTTCTAAGAATTTTATTTCTAATTACAGAAGATCTATTTTAGTGCAAAAAAACCTGCAATAATGCATCCATTGTTTGCTCATCTTTTAAAAATATATCTGAAATAAATAAATAAAAGTATAATTCTCCAATGCCCAGTTCCCAAAACTCCCATTTTCTTAATATAAAATCACACTTGGTAATGCAGCTACTCCACTGTATCTTCAAAATATTGGCAAATGTGATATGTTACAGTGAAAACTGTAATCAAAGTGGTGATACAAATAATGCAATACCAATACAGCTGGTTCCCAAGATTGCAGGTTCAGAGGGTGATGGATTTTTTTGGGGTGTAAAAATCCTTAATATGACTTCCTTCAAGTGAAATCGGTGGCCTCATGTCATTCATTTATGGCACGTAAAAGAACCTCAAGAAGCCTCTGAGCAAAATTAAGCAGTCTTTTACACCCAATATAGAATGGAATATTGAGAGCAGTTAAACAACGTCCATAAATAAATTTTAATTCAATTTGCCAAAACAATATTCTACGAAAAATTTTGTACTGGACAATGGGACCTTTATTGCTTAGTTTCTATGCATGAAATGCACCTGCCGAAGCCTTACTATTCATTTTCAGAGATCAGAAGTGAGAACTTTCACACCAATTATATTATTAATACCTACACCTGAGAGTATATACTGTCTTGCTGCTAGAGATGAAAAACAGGGTACGGACTAGCCTACGTCAATATTTGCTTGTAATTAAGTTACTTTCCGCATTATTTAAAATATCTAAATCCACTGAACAGAACAACTATGGCCAAGCATATTATAAGGCTTTATAAGCCTGATATGTAAGAGGCAACATTAACAAAAGTGGAAAGGAAAGAGAAAATTGCTTGTATGCAGGAATGATGATAGCAGGTTTCTAAATATACTACCTGCACACCTTTTCTAGTTTTATGAATGGTCCAAGTCAAGAAGGCATGTGCTGAGCAAAAGGAGCAACTGTGTTTCATTGTCCGATAATCTTGCAGACCAGGTTACCCTGTCATGGCAGGTACCGAGTAACATCAGGCAGGCAGCCTTAATTTAAAACATCACCCCAAAAAAATCCCCAAGTCCTCAGCAAGTTTTCAGAGGTTGCTACATAGCTTCCGGTGACATCATTGGAGGCAATGTATTTCTTGCGGATGTTCAATGGTGCTATGTATTTCTTCCAGATGGTGGATGATTGTTCATGTTTTGTAATGCATTAAATTTAAAGGTGCAAGAAAAGAGTAGTTTTGGAAATGATATAAATCACATACTTTTAGGCCTTAAAAACCAACAATTGACTTGCAAATTACATGTAATACTCCATCGCCATCTAAAGTGAGAGTTAAAATCATGTCCACATAAGGGAAAATGAATTATTTGTTGACTACTTCGGGTGATTATGTTTACTTGTACATTTTCCTTTATGTTTGATGGTTTAGGTGTATAAGGCTTCTTTTATGTTGCATTTGTTTACTGCTTGGCAGTGATTTAACCTTAAATTAAAAAAAAATAGCTGAAGGCTAGTACACCAGTACTTGGTATACTCTAGGGACCAGATCATTTCAGCTTGTTTTCTTTAATGTCTCTGCAAACCTGTATATAGAAAGGATGTCTAGCAATGAGTTAATATAGAAATGCTTTCTCTATTCATGGCACAGTATTCATAATTAGAATGGTATTCAAATAAAGCAAGATGGCACAATAGGTAGTGTCTAGCTGACATTTGAAAAATCATGGCTTAAAATCCCATATACTAGTCTTATGGATTGGTTTATCTTACATGCCAGGCAACTACCACATGAAATATTCACAGGAATAGATGGAACAAGAAAAGCAAATACACAAACCTATTAGTTTGAATGAATGGGTATTTATTTCTCAACACTCAAAGTTACATAATTGAATTACATAAATCTTAATTTACATAACATTTCAAAATGTTAAACTAGCTTGCTTATTGTCACTAAGCTCATGCATCTTGGTTGCCTTTGCTCAATATACATAATTCCTGGTTTTCTGTGCATTGTTGACATGGTCGAGTAGTTAGACCACTTGCCTCTCATCTTGACGACCAGGTTCTTCTTTTTTGATAATGTTTAACGCCCGCTTTACTACCATGGCACCACAGGTGATGACACTGGTTATATAAGGCATGAAGATGGGTGCCGGTGGAATGCGATGGTGGGGGAAACCAGAGGCCCCGGAGAAAACCCACCCCTGTGCTGCTTTGTCCACCACAAATCTCACAAGCAGTTGATTGGGATCGAACCCAGACCATCTAGGTGAGAGGCAAATGGTCTAACCACTTGGCCACAGCGCAGCCTCGACCTGGGTTCTATCCCAGGCAACCACATGTGGGATTTGGATGGACAATGTGGTGCAGGGGTGGCAAAATCTTACTAATATTTCTCCATCCAAGTTTTTCCATTTTTGTTGCCAAAGTTGCTCTCTTCATATATTTACTGATTAGAGATATTATAACAGACATTGAAAATCTGTGTTTGCTTCACTGCACATCGGACATTTCCTACACCTTCAACTTGTCTTATACTTTTCAAGATTCCAAGTCCTGTTCTTTCCATGCAAGTCCTTTTTGCCCTAGCTTACTATTTGCTTTCCCTCCTCCTCATTGCTTTTATTTCCCTATATATCTTCAAGGAACATTTCTGTCATATACTTCCAAAAATATTTTGTCTTTCAATATCTTCTAGTCTTCTACTTCTTTCCCAAAGCCTTTAGTGTGGTGTTCTTCATTTATCCACACCATTCCCATCCCTGTCTCTTCCATAGCTTCCTGATCCTTACTACTTGCTTTTCATTTGTATGTGTACGAAAATATTCTTTGATAATATTATTATTGGTAATGTTGCTGACTAATGGTCTGTTTACTGTGCAATGTCACAAATCCATACAAACTTTAGAAATTGAAAAAGTGCTGTAGAAATGAGCAGACAGCGCCAAGGGAAAGCAACTGCTAGACAGCAGTAGTTGCGTGGCTATTTGTTGCTAAATGGCATTAGTGGTGGTCTATTTTTCTTTCCCATTCTATGCTAAGGGAAAGCATCCAATCATGGAGTCAATGACGAAAGTTAACAGTGTCAATCAAATATATTTTTAAGTATTAACTATTGTTCCCTTGGTCACAAAATAAAGAAACAAAACCATACTTGTTTCACATATAAATTATGTTTTTGCTATTGTAATTCTTTAAAATTAACAAGTTATAAAATATGTACCTAGACGAATAATCCTTCTTGGAATCTGAAAAATGGAGGAGTGGGTAGTATAGCTCAAAAACGAAAAGACCGCTAAACACCAAACTTGGTATTTAAGTTCAGTTATCTTCCAAGGATGCGACACAAAGACTTTCAAGATCCCCCCACCCCCAGCTACCCTTCACATGGAAAAATTTTCAAAAATGTTGATTTTCTAAAAAATGACTCTTAACGATTTTGATTAAAATATCATATATTAAAGATATATACTTGACAAATAATATGTATATCTTGAATTTTCTGGGAATAGCCTCTAAAGACTACTTTATTCTGGATGAATTTTACGGAATTTTGTGTAACTAGTAAACCGTAAGAGATAGACAAAAACTTATTACACAAAAAATGTAGAGCACATTAAAACATAATTTATACATTTTTTTCGTGGAGTTTATCGATTTTTAGATATTCCTTGTTTTTTGTTTCATCCTTAAAAAACTTATACTTTTCTCATACAGGAATTTGTCAACTCCTGTCCATACAAACAAAGGAACTTCAGTCACATAGCAACAAACTTTTGACTATCACTTTAACCTATGTTACTCCCTTATTTCGCTTCTATTTAGCTGGGAAGCAAGTAATAAGACTATTTCTGCTAATTTTTTCTCACTTAGCATCATAAATTTTTTAACAAACATTTGTAACAGAGATATTCATGTGAATGGATTACATCAGCTTTTTTTTTTTTTTCTTTTTTTTTTTTCAAATAATGGAGGAAATTTCATCAAATTTGCAATAATAAAATAAATTAGAACGTTTTTGTATAAATTGCTCTTTTTATGCTAAAGGAGCTACCACTATCATCCCTGTGTAAGTATAAATCAAACACAAAGAAAGCACATGAATTGATTCATATTGCATGAACAAATCGTATGAATCGACTACTGAAAATGTATCACTCGACCCAACTCTAGTACCTGACCTAGCTAAAAGTGATTTCATAAGTACATAAACGTACCCCCGTCACTGTAATTGCGGTGCTCTTAAAACATTTGATCAGTTAATATTTTGGGTTAAAGTAAGATACTTAAATCTACTGTCAAATAAAAAGTTATCAATTGCTTTGTTTCTTTTTAACGAATACATAGCAGCATTAGTAGTATGATGATGATAATAATAAATAATCTTATTTCACTTTATTATTGTTTATTATTATTATTTATTTATTTATTTGTATATTTAATTGTTTCCTGTGGACTCCCATGTGGCCTTGGTGCCATTTTTCACCTTCCTAATTTCTCCTTAATGTAATTCATTACCTATTTTAGCGTTTTTCCGCAACACTATGGGAATGATGTCATTACTGTTATTATGCCAACAGCATCATTGATTCCACACATGTGTTTTTTTTTTTGTTTGTTTTTTTTTTTTGTTTTTTTTTTTCCGACGTTATTTCACGACGTTACTGTCAACTCGTGTATAAGACCGGCCACTGCATCAGGGTGCATTGCATTGCATAACTAGATGTCAACTAAATGCGGTTACAAGTACTACAATGTTCTGTTTAACTATAGTTTCATTTTGGTCTTAGTGACAAATCTAAAAAGTGCCCTACATATCTGGTGTGAGAAAGGGAGTAAGAGAGATGGTAATTGTACACGTCCACTAGGATAAACCGAATAAATCTCTGATTGGAGATCAGTTGTCTTCATTTGATTAAACTGGCACTGAAAAACATGATTCACCGTACCACTCGCATAGATTGGTATCCGATCGGCAGATGCGATGTAAATATTCTGGTGTCCTACTAATATACAGTAATGTACAAAAATACAAAGAAAGGGCTACTTTAGGTACTCTAGGTTTTGGCATGCAACTCCTGCCACAATTGTCTCTCTGGTCCTGTATATGAATCATCTTCCTGCAAGAAAAAGTTGATATTTGACGGCGGCAGTAGAAATTCGGTAGCTACCATCCTACCTAAAGAAGCACCTCTCACCGCCAGGTCAATGATCTTGTTGCCATATAAGCCCACGTAGCTTGGTATCCGCACTAGCCTAATGTAAACATAACTTGACAGCTTACCCAATATATTTTTGATCAGTATCTCATATATCTGCTGTTTCGTGTCATGATATGCTTTTATTAGGGACATTATTTATACTAAGGTTATTTGTAAAAATACCACACACCGAGTCTCCTCGTGTTGCACATATTTAAGAGCACGATAGAGTGCTACAGATTCTGCCGTGTAACTAGACATCTGCGGATACAAAGTCCATGTTTGACTCTCCCGCGTATTCCAGTTGTATGTGCAAGAACTGACCCCATCTAATGTCTTCGATCTGTCCGTGAAAATAAAAGTAACTGTGACCGGCGAAAATTGAGCTCTCATATCCCCTATATAGCCCATCCAATATTCTTGTTTATCTAGGTGGTCCCCTTGAAATGAGTGAACATCTATTTCCAGCTTCCCCCAGTTAATCCTGGACCGTCCATCCCACATATATATCGGTCGCATTGGCGCCGCGCATATGTGCGGAAACGTTTGAAATCTTTCGAAGGCTTCGATTAACGGAATCTGCACAAATTGGTTCGATTCCCTTCGCATATGTAAAACATTTAGTAGTCGTAGTTTGGTTATTAGAACATTGTTATTGTGTGTATACAAATTCGCTATAAACCTATAGCTCAGGCGTCGGCGCCTATTCTCACTGAAAAGGAAAGAAAATGTGTGCCTCAACATGCTTAAAGCTGGAAATCTATGGATCTGAAATATAATTTTGATTAATTGGTATAAGGACTCTATTTTCGCCTGGACATAGGCGGGTAATTTGGAAGACATCAGCATCCCATAATCTAGACGCGTAAAAACTAATGGTGCAATCAAGCGCAACAATGACAAAGGATGCATACCCCATTTGCCCGCCGCCATCGTCACAAAGAGGTGTTTAATAGATCGTAACTGTGATAATATACGGTCATGGTATTTCGTAAATTGTAAGTTTTGTTGTATGAGAATACCCAAAAACGAAATTCATGTCACTGCTGATATTTTCTTGGCGTTTAGCATAATCGAGGCCGTCGGGCGACACATATTCCTTTGGAAGTTGTTGTTTTATTCGTGTTTACCGACAACCCTAACTGTACTAGAGTGATGTGTCTATGCGCAAATGATCCATGCAGAATATGCATGACGAACCGCCGGCATTCCCACGGTCTGCAGTTTCTGGAGCAATAACCCAGTATGCACACAGTCATAAGCGCGCGATATGTCCAAGAACAAAGCAAAAACAGGCCACTGTCGTATGAACGCCAAATGTATATCCATTAACAATGTGTATATATTAAAAGCTGTCCCAAAGCTTTTGCGAAAACCATATTGGGTCTTCGGCCATAGACCATTACATTCCAAGTAAAAACTAATACAATCGAGCAAGATCTTTTCAAATAGTTTTCGTATTGTAGATAATAACGCAATAGGGTGATAATCAACAGCGGACGTCCTCGGGCGATGTGCTTTTAATATTGGATGAATACACACCTGTTGCCATGATACGGGAATACAGCCGTTTTGTAATATCCGTGTGAATACAAGGGCCAGACAGACAAACCAAGTTTCTGGCAATAATCTCAAAAACATGTAGGTTACACCATCCTTTCCGGGCGCTCAATGCCTCCTTTTTTTCCGTAATAAAGACATGATATCTCCCCTAGCGATCGGGGCGTAATGGAATCCAAATCAACGTCTCCTGGAGATAATGTCGGTGGGGCCGGACCAACAAAGTCCGATGCCAAATGCCATAAATACCCGTCCTATCTGTATACAGGTGTGGAAGTTTATTCTGTGAGTGTTTCCATTGAAACCACGATATGTTCTTCCATACCGTCCCAAATAGTGTATCCGACGTAAAGATGTTACAGCAGGCTAACCAAGCCTGGCGCTTTATCTTCAGTATTCATCTTTTCGTCCGCGCTTCTACTCGCTTCGCGTGAAAGTAGATCTCACGAGTTCTATGTAGCGCGCGTACATTAAACGTTGCTCAGCATGCGCCTAGCATTCCGCAATCCACCACCGTGGCTTTGGCGTTGAATTCATTCGCATGACCATCAAAGGATGAAATTGTTCATGATAAGAAGTAAGAATCTGTTCCAGGTTTTCATAAATTACCGGTTCTCCCGGTATGTATTGCAATGCGGATTGAACATGTTGGGTCACTTGTTCAGTCTTATAATTGCTACTCCGGCGGTAATAAAAATCCTGTTTCTGTAGTAACGGGGTATTTATATTAAGGCTAAAGGGAAAATGGTCATTCCCCATCGTATCCGATAATTTAATGAGATTAGACTGTGTGGGTATATCCGAGGATACGAATATGATGTCCGGCGAAGTTCTAATTGTGTCGGGTTTCCTAAACGTGTTTTAAAGTGCTCTGTCATTAATTTCCATTGGTTTCAGTGCCTCCACCGTAAAATCGGATGCGGATGTACTCTCCAATTCATATAAAGTGTGGGATATTAAAATCTCCACAAAGTAAGGATGGAGCCGTGGTGAACCAAGGATGTTGCTCCATGTTGAATGAAGATATTACAGATGTAAGCACAAAAATCCAAACTTGCTACGATTAGGTCTGTTATGATTTCAATTCCTAAACATAATCCTAAGAGGGAACCAAAATGTCGTCAGGCTGAAATATTTGAAGGTGCTCTAAAAACAAAACAAACTCCCACCTATTTATATCTGAAATATGAGCAATACAAATATTTTGCAATCACCGCTTTCTAAGCTAGAAGTTGGTAATTACAAACATATGACTATTGCCAACAAAAAAGTTTAAACTAAATTTTGAAACAACAGAAGGATACAGAAAAGCCACATTGCCTAAAGAAAGTTGAGCTTTGTACTTGTAAAATTAAAGCACGCAAACAGCTCAGAGTAATTATCATGGGCTGGCTTCATTTGTCCTGTGATATGGGCTTTATAATGCAAGAAATTTCTGAAAAGGTATTTAAAACCTTACAAATGATACTGGTCTATTATTCACTACCCAAAGCGTCACTTCCTTCTTTTTTCCTAGATCTTAAGCCTGATCCAGTTAATGAATTACGAGGTCACATGTTATATAATGCTGCAATCGAGGTTGAACCTCCCAAACATTCTATGCTTCAATGCACAGATGTCACAGTAAAAACTATTTCCATCTTTCACCACATTGTGTCAAATGTGACAGGACACACATAACCTCAAATTACATAAAAAAAATACACACACTCCAACTTATGTAAACTGCTAATTATCCAGGATGCCCTGTCCATGAAAAGTTTCTAAAAGTCCAAGAAATCTATTAACAGAAACAATCAATTAACTCCAAACAAATCTAGCATCCTTGAGCAGCCTATTACAATTGTTATTGTACTCCGTGTCAAACTTATGCAAACGTTGTTCAGGTAAAACAGACAATGGAATACAATAAATAAGGTTATGGATAAAATAGATATACTCACATCCTTGATTCTGCCTTTAGTTTGTAAGTTCTTCCTGTTCTTGTCAACAAAAAACAATTCCTCTCATAACTCTATCAATTAGCACATTTAACTTTAAAGTGTCATCGACAAGTATTTTAAGTTAAAATTATATTTATATAGGTACAATATCAATATATTATTAATGACTAAAACAAAGTGTACTCCTAATTTACAGTTCTCTAAGCCTGGTTATAAAATGTAAATATCCGATCATCCAAGTAACAAAGAAAAGATGGATAGGTGGATCTGCTTATAAGAAATAACCACCAAACTCATGATGAGCTTCAACTTATTTGTGAAAACAAATTTAAAACTTCTGGGATATTAGTTCCACTCAACAAAATATACTACCAGATTATATGTTTTTATTCTGCCCCAGCTAACAAAATGGCATTAAATAACTTCTGGCACGTCGTTCACACAATGTGTAGACATTTCATTCTTGGTGGGCACTTCGATTCCAAACATTGACGGGGCTCAAACCTAAAGGACAATTTCCTCTAGAATGACACAGTTAAGTTTGGAGCTCTTTTATCCAGTAGAACCTCCATACTAACTCAATTATGGAGCTCATGCACCTGAAGTGTTGGATATTTTTATCGGAAAAAGTATATTCAGTGAATTTGCAAAACTACGAGGTGTACCCTATAAATTATCCATTTGACTGGAATTACTACAGCAACATTCTTAATAGCACAGTGAATATAAACATTCTTTTAAAAACAACCAATTAATATAAAATTAAAATAAAAATCTGTTGGTATCTTAACTAGACACAGGGTCAGTAGATAAGTATGCAGACATGAAATATTAGCTACCCTTGGGGAAAGCATTCTTACTGTGTTGAAATAGCTGACTCATTGGTAATGCAATGGTAATAGACCGAGCACTTCTGTCATTCATTTTCCCTCATGTTATGTTTGAAGTGTGGAAAGTGCAATGGTGAGTCAGAGAGCATTTTCGTCCAATGATCTTGTATGACTTCAAATGTAACTTACATGAAACGCAGTCACTGGAAAATTTGTGGGGAGGCTTTTGGGTACTAATCTCCATCACATGCTACTGTGTTCCACTGGTTTGGAAAATTCAAAAGGGTGTGGCAATTTCTTAAACATGGAATGAAGAGTGTCACTCCAATAACAGTATTGGCTGAGAAAAACATCAGCCCTGTGGAAACAACGATTAGAGAAGATACAAAGACATTGAACTGGGATTGGTGATTAGTTCGCTGAGTGTTTCAGTTATCCTTCATGAACATGTTTATGTAAAATACATTTCTTCAAGACGGGTTTCTCATAATTTATCTGAAGCACAGAAGCTCAATAGGGTGGAATGCTGCCGAGAAATGCTGCAAAGATTTCACTGTGGAAAGTATTTCAGATATTGTTATGAGTGATGAAACTTGGATATATCAGTTTGACCCAGAAACAAAGTACCAGATCTCCATTTGGGTGTTCCCAGATGATCAACCACTGTCAAAAACAAGAGAGCAAGGAATGCTGGAAAGAAAATGGGATAATATTGCTGAACGAGGGTCTGTTTGCTGTGTAATGTCAGGTAGGCAACTTTTGCACAAAAAAAGTTGGTTATTGTTTCTTCTCCACATCATCCAGATAATAATACAGATATTTGAACTTTATATCGGGAACCATATTATCAAGGAAGTGCCCGTAGCAGTACCAAAATAACTCTTTGAAATCCATAAAGGCTCCAAGGAGCGGCAAACGCAGCGACATGTTCACATGATTTCGCTAACTGAATTTGAAAATAGGGTTATTGAGGTCCAAATGGTAAACACTTTAGCCTCTGAGAAATTATGCCCCGTGGTATGTATTGTATGTAAGAATGAGATCAGAATTATGCGTATTTTGTTATTAAGATGGCGGAAATACGCTATAAGACAGAAATCATCTTTGTCTTTTGGAACCAGAAAGATGGAACTACTGTAAATAGAAGTTCTCGGTAGTATAATAGACTTCACCAGCATGTTTTCAGTTTTCAATTTTAAGATGACCATATTCGATGAGTTAACCTAAGTCGAAGGCGCTTAACTGGATTAAAATCTATAAGTTCGACTGTGTAAGTTGCCATATTGGTTACTCTATCAGTGAAAGCCCTGCCGAATTGTGTATGCAAAACTGCTCCATTCTTTTAACGTCAAATGCGACAGCTGACCTTACCTCATAAATATGTACATCATGTAAACCCAGTGTGATGTGCGGAGAGATCAGATTACGCTGAAATGCACAAATAACGCGTGTAGTAATTGCAAGTGCAATCTAATCGCATACAAACAAGAGTCATAAAAGCAGTATGCAAAATGAAAAATCAGGAAGAAAATAGCAAGCGTATTCCCAGGTGAAAAAGGGTAGACGAATAGTAAGAGTTACCTTATTTTGATGTTGAAAATCTCTTTATAGAGATTGAATTTGGCACGGTTGGGTGAGAGCTACGTAGAAACTCATAGAAGCATTACGCGTGCATTAGCGAAGCCGGACTGCCCGAATATATGCGGGTATCTCCGCATATTTACTTGCACGAGCGGTGTTGTATCATACTGGCAATTCACAACTAACGATGAAATGGCAAAACGAGCTTTTGCCATAAAAAAAGCACTAGGCTAAAAGCTCACGTCTCAATAACTTTCGTGCAATTCGTACGCGGTACATCACTTGATTTTGTAGTTGAACACACCACCAAATTCGGGGTACCAGTGTTCTTGCGTAATTCCTAGTAGTATTTGTAGTACTATTCCGGCAGGCGGACGTGTAATATCTACGTTACGAACGCTATAAGTTCACTCTGTTCCACCAAAAGGGCAACATTGTTTCCTTTTTCTGCAAATGTACGAGATATTTTTTTAAGTAAGTGCCGTTTTGATATTTAAAAAATATATATTTTGGTAACAATTTTTCTTTTACATGAAATACCACACTTTTATCTAATTTTCCACATAAAGCCACCATTGTCATAACGAACAAGCTTTTGTATTCCGTCGCCATAGAAGGTTGCCGCTTGATGACAGCTATTGCAGCATGGCTGTTTTGCAGCATGGCTATCGCTGACCTCGAAATGCTTCTTCAGTTACAGAAACACGTGGTTGTCACTGGGCGCTAGATCGGGGCTGTGTGAGGATGGTCAAAGGATGCGATGAGATCGCGAATTCAATTGGTTCCATGTGAACTGGCATTGTCATGAAGCTCGCCTATGGTAACATAAGTAACATAAGCGGGCGTTAAACACTACAAAAAATTGTCATGAAGCAGAACGATCCCTTTACTCTGCATGCCGGCCCTTTATTTTGAATTGCGCATCGAAGTTTTTTTTTAAAGTTTCACAATATGTTTTGGAATTTATTGTGGCATTACAAGGTAAAACATCAACAAGCAACATCCCATTCCTGTCCCAAAACAGGGGCCATGGCCGAGTGGTCTGACCACACGCCTCTCACCTAGCTGCCCGAGTTCGATCCCAAGCGACCTCATGTGAGATTTGTGGTGGCCAATGCAGCGCAGGGGCGGGTTTACTCCGGGTTCTTCGGTTGCTCCATCACATTCCACCGGAGCTCCATCTTCATTCTATGTATCATTAGTACTATTCTCTGCGGCACCATAGCCGTAAAAGTGGACGTTAAACACTATAAAAAATAATGTCCCGAAACACGGTACACGTGAATTTCCGGGCTGAAATTGACTGCTTAAACTGCATTTTCGTGGGCGATGTTGAATGCCGCCATTCCAAGAATTGTTGTTTTGTTTTTGGTGTAACGGAGGCCACCCATTTTTCATTACCTGTGAACATTTGACTTAAAAATCATCACCTTCAGGAATGCTCAAGAAAAATCAAGGTGCTGCATAAACGTTTGATTTTTTGCACTTCAGTCAACATTTTTGGCACCCATCGTGAGCACAATTTTCGACAGGGTAAGCTTCTGGTAATAGATAACACTTCTCGAAAATTGAGAAAACGCCTCTGACAAAAAAGAAATCGCGAAGCGTTTATTTTCTTTCACTTTTTCGTCCACCTCCTACACCAAATCGTCAGTGATCACTGAGAGTCACTCATTTCGTGCCCCTCATGAACATTCGTTTGGATATCTTTGAAAGCTCTTACCCATTTGCGTACCATTTCAGTACTCATAATGTTTTTTTTCCGTACGCTTCACAAAGCTGACGGCGAATGTCAACTGCTTTCACGTCTTTAGCACTAAGAAAAGGAATAACACCGCGCACTTCACAGTCGGCGGGATTCTCAATCGGTGGAGGAATAAACACACAAAATCAAATGTAAACAGGATCATTGTTGCCTCAATGGCGTCTGCCAACATATGCAGGTATACAGTGCGCATGCGCGAGACATCGACCGCAGCGCTGCAGAGACGGGATTTCAAAATGAAAACACGCTTCGTAGTTGGCCAAGATGCAGAAACAAAGGTCGATGCACTCCTGGTGTTAATCCTGATAATATAGCATCTAGATCTGTTTCTCGGAATTGAATACTCTTAACACTCGCACAAACAGAGGCACTCACTCAATTAAGTCCACAAATATCTTATTAATGGCCTGCAGGCATAAATAATATTCGTAAACTTGCAATTTTGTTTTTTTTTTAATGACAACTTTATTGTACATTTAATACATTACAGTTATGCTCATTACATGGCAACGACAAAACTTGAAACATGGCAAGGATCCTATCCAATGACAGGTCATATAATTAATTTACATTGTCAGACCTGAACGATGCTTTCTTTTTGATCTCCTGTCTCTTCGAGCTGCTGGCAGGTGTTGAGGAATCGTGTTCAGTAATGGATTGGAATTGTTATCGAGGTTGTTGTAGAGCTTCGTATAGCAGTCTTGCATGCAGGGACGTATTTACGGGGGGGGGACGAACGGGACCGGACACCCCCTCAGGAGCCCTCACAAAAAAAAAAAAAAAACAAAAAACAAAAAAAAACAAAAAAAAAACCCTACCTACAAGCTCCTCCATTTTTAACTTAAAAAAGTGTTACGTTCTTTCAAATTCTCTGTATAATAAACAACTTTCTGCTATACCACAGAAATAAAGGAATATATTTATCTTAACATAAAGAAAGATAAGATTATCTGTGGCCGTTGTGCGCGTTAGTCGCATTCCAATGAACAAGACTCTGCAACCAGGGACTGCCGGCACGGCGTGCACTCCTACAACTACCTACAACCTCTCTGCCTGTTGGTTCAGCGCTACTTAAGTATAGCGATAGTGTAATGTGTATCATGGTATACGATAGCGAATGGCTTCTTGTGCTCTTTTCCTCTGGTTCGTTCATCCGTTACGCTAATTAATTTACCTTTTGTTTGTCGATTACTCAATTTAATTGGCAGAAGGAAAAGCGCAAAGCTGACGATATCGGTATAAGCTTGCCATTCGTCCCGTAGAAACAGGAAAATCCCCCTGTTTTACTTGTATGCCCCGCGTACGGGAAGCTTTATTGGGAATTAAAAATGTAACTGCAGTTGTTGCCATTTCTTGTGAGAAATTCTCTGTCGGTGCTATCTCACTTATTGTTGTCACAGTTTAGTGCATTCTGTGAACGTAAAGACAGACGAAGTTTGCCCAGTAAAGTGTTGGCAGTTGATGTGCTATATTATTTGTGAGAACTTAAGCTATTATGCCTAAACGGAAATGCACCTTCCTATCCAATTTACAGGATAGATGTGCTTTCCTCGAAGAAACAAAACTTAATTATAAGAGTTCACTGTAAAATTTACAGTCAACATTTTCGGTTGCACATGGTGAGAACTCTGATATTGTAACGTGTATTTATTCAATGGGTATCATGTTTCTTTCATTCTAATGCTCTGTTAATGATATATTTAGAAAATATTGATCAGTTAAGCACAACCTTTTCAGGCGTCCCGATTTTTAATTGGAAAAATTTGTAGACTTACACCGGTATCAGCATTATTTATTCCTTTTTTTAAAAGGAAAACAGCTGGATCAACTTCAGAAAGTGACAAAGGACGTTAAAACTGACCAATCCAGTACCAGACAAACAATACACTCCTGAGTTTTCGGGTAGTAAAGCTTCGGCGTCTGAAGTTCATTTCCAGCGAAAATACACATCTCATTTCATCAATTCTAACGACATTGGACTGTTTACCTGTTTAGGTAGGGTAAAAAATGATACTTTAGTAGTTACTTTAAGGTTTGCATAGCTGCTTTGTATTCTTAAATTATTTTATTAAAAAAGAATGTTATTGTTTTTCCGCATGGGTAGCACATGAAAACCGGCCCCGTGTATAGACTGCTCGTCAGCCAATTACTCACGAATTGTTGCCCGTCACGAGCAAATACAACAACAAATAGGTAAGCATGTAATAATTTGATAATAAAGAAATAACATATAAGCTAATGCAAAGGTCTATATTTACAACACGTAGTCAAAACAGCTTCGCAACAATAGATAACAACTGACGGGCGACTGACCAGTCTAGTACTTGCGCTTGGTTTTTGTGCGCCGTTCTATAGAACCATATTTACTCGTATTATTCGATTTGTTTAATAAATTGACCATTTTTTCGTTAAAATTACGTACCGTGCAACTATTTAGGCAAATTAAATCTAAGGCCCGTACATTAATCGTAATACAGAATAAGTCTACAAAGCTGATTAACCAAATCGCATTGCTATTTGAGCTACTGACACTGGGAGATTTAAGTAAGAAAAATACAAATGAAGTATTATTGTATCAAACATTAATAAAAACCATTAAGATAAATCGTGTTATAGGTTAAAAAGCATGGTAAACAAGTGATTGCATTTAAATTAATAAAGAAACGTTTAGGTTTTGCAGTAGGTATATGTGAAATAGTTGGTACTTGTCCAGTTCCTCGAGGAAAAAAAAAAAAAAAAATTAGAATTGCCCAAAACATAATTTTTTTAAGTGATAGTTATTCCATGACTGGGCGCTATATCCGCAGAGGAACTAGGAGGTCGACTTATAATAAGTTCATTATAATCACAAAATTCGGCCGATTTTCCATATTTTAACGAATAATAGTTATTTCCTTGTAGATTCAAGAGAAACAAGGGAATATATTAGGCAAATGCAATAGACAAATCTATTAAAAGCTATTTGACATTCTGTTCTCTTTTCATGGTCAGGAGTAAAAAGATTAACGAATGACGAATTCTCATTTGAGAAAATAATTATTGGAAAATTTACACCAATATCGAGGACTAACTCCGAAATGGTTAATTCTACAAAAATTGTACTTGTCATAAATCCTGTTTTAATGAGATCTACATTTTTGTGTAGTATGAGTTTCTATTTATATCTTATGGTTTATCGTTTTAGCTAAGATTCTCCAGAATGAAGAAAGCTTTAGAGGCTATTCCTAGAAAACTCAAAATATACATTTATTTGCCTTTAAATTTCTTTAATATATGAAGGCATTTAATCCAAACTGTTAGAGCCATTTTTGAGTAAATAAGTTTAAAAAATATTGTATAGTTTAGGATGGATGGGGAATTTTGCTAAAAATCTACGCGTCACGTGTTTGAAAGATGCTAAACTCAGACATGTTTGGTACTTACGTTACTTTTGTTCATACACACATACGCGCGCGCGCGGATCTTATTCTAAATACGCTTTTAGTGAGATTCACGTGTCCTCAAAACATGTTTTTTCGATAAAATATCACCGTTGAAATTCTGGATGGATTGCAATATTTTTCCTACCTATTATATACATTGTAGGTGAAAGAGAAACTAAAAATACAAGCTTAACATAAAAAATTAAGGTTGAATAAGTAATCAAATTTTTAACAAAAATATTAAGTGATATAAAACAGGAATATACTCGAATATATTACAAATGAGTCTAATACTGAAACTCTTTCATTCCTTTAATTTGTTTGGTAATCTAAAATTAAATAAAAAGTCCAAAAATAAAATAAATGTGTATTGATTATGTAAAAAGGAAAGTAAGTTTTATTTATGGAACTCTTTAACACTACAGTTCTCAGCATCCCATTTAGGCGTGAAAGACTGCTTAATTTTCTGCAGATGTTATGTTATTAGTTTTGAGGTTTTACGTGCCATAAATCTACAATACGGATCAACGTCTTTACTTCCCTTCTGAAAGAAGCTATGCTAAGGATTTTTATGCCTGAAAAATCCATCGCCACCGCTAGATGTGAACCCGTAATCTTGGGAACTAGAGGCTAGCATGTTATCCTTAAACCGCGGAGGACTATTGATATTGCAGATTTTTTAAAATGTTGGCATGATATGGAGGGGAGGGGTTATTCCAAACTCCTCGAAACTTCAACTGTAAAAAATATTCTTGACCCTCCCCCCAGAGCCAAATTCTAGATACGCCACTGCTTGCAGGACAGTAGCTACTTGTGGTATCGGAAGCTCCTAGTGGATGGTTGTGTTGCGGACATACCATGGTGCATTTGCTATGAGTCGAAGGAAAAAGATTTTGAAGAGTATGTACTCTTTTTATCTGTGAATCAGATGCAGAACCCCAAATGCCACACCCAAATGTCCATATAGGCTGAACCAATGAGAGGTAGATCATTCTTTTGTATTGTAGTCGGACAGGTGATTTTTCTCGTATTAAATAATGTATCTAGCGGATTCTGTTTCTAATTTTACGTACTATAACAGTGATGTGAGGTTTCCATGTTAATCTCTTATCTAACGTTAGCCCAAGATACTTTACTGTTTTGGTTTGTGGGACATCCTCGCCACAAAGACTTATGCGGTGGTTTGGTACATTGATTTTGTATGTAAATTTTTACAAATTTTCATTTTTTTTTTTGCGTTCATTATTACTCCCCATTGTTTATGCCACTCCTCAACTTGTCTGACGTACATCTGTAATTTAAGTGAAGATACATTACCGTCTCCCTTGCTTAGAATTGCCACATTATCGGCAAATTGAGCAGCTGTCACTTCGTTAAATGCCGGAAAGTCAGAGACATAGCAGAGGTATAGAATAGGACCCCATATACTTCCTTGAGGAACACCAGACTTGATTTCGCAGGGATTTAACGTTAGTATTGAATCATTAATGAAGAAGGTCGTCTGTATGTCACTTATATTTTAATGAAGTCCTCGTATATCGCATTTTCTTCAATGAAACGCACTAAATAAACACTTAATAAGCAGCAACTGTATTTGTCATTGAAACTCACGGAATCGCCGGGTGAGAAGTTAACTCACTGATCATTAGCCGCGGAGATCGGTCGTCTTTGTTTTTGTTTTTAAGTGGACCGATCTATGAATTTTCCAAAACTAACATAGTGATGGGTCGAGCATTATGAGGCGTTTAGCACGTCCTAAGTGCAGTTATAAGTTGCTTTTGTAAAGCTTGGTGCATGTATGGTAAGCCGTTTCTGAATTATAAGCTTTGAACCCAAACTTAAGGATACCCCTTCTTGAAAAAAAGCAAAAAACTTAAAAAAAAAAAAAAAAAAACTTAAAAAAAAATCCATGAATTACTATTTTAGCATTATTAAACACTAAAACCGTCTAGTATAGTTTTATGTGCCTAACCGTGGTAGGCGCTGCGCTTTCATGGCATGCCATATAGGTTTAATTGTTCTCCTATAAGGCTATTGGGGTAATACAAGTGAGCAAATAATTCAACAGAGGCCTCAGAAATCTTTAAAATCTCTGAAGTTACACAGGAGCTGAAATAAAATTAAATGTACCTACAAAATTAATTTTAAGAGCATAAAGAAGAAAATAGTGTTATGTTAGCTATATGATTCTTAAACTTCTTTTCTTGGGGTTTACTTGTAGGCAAATTCTCATTTTCAAATTGCTCCACACAATGTAGTTATCGGCCAGCTCCTGCTAATGTTTATCACGATTAGCATGAAGTGGATCGAAGAATAAATTTAGTAACAATAATTTGTTACAGAGATGTAGAGAAAGTCATGTTAGTGGAACACATACATTTTTTGTTGTTGTTAATATGCTTGTGATTTATTAAACAATAATATTCAGCAGTTTGTTTCCTCTGTGCTTTATTGCAATAAAATAATATATATTTTTGGACATAAACAAAGTTATATCAGACTAAAATCTTCTACAAATCAAAGAAGCATATGGTAACAGCGTCGAGATTATTTTATGAAGAGTTTGGATAAGAACTACAAGATCGTCTAATAGCTTGCACGGGTATACATCAATTGCCTCATAGCTTTTGTTAACTCTTTAAAGATCAGAGAGAATGTGTTTCAAAAACAACAAATGTATTAAATTCAGCTCATCACTGAACATAGAGTAAAGCATTTCAGCTAAGTAACACTTTTCACTAAGCCTAACAATTTCAAAACGAGCCTTTAACTCTAACCATTGATCAATTATACTACATCCTTCATATTGGATAGATAGCCACCTCGTGTCGCAAGCCTGAGGAATTTTGAGGGGTTCATTTCCGTCATTTAGAGTGGAGAAAATTTGGCGGTAAAAGATTTGCCGCGAAGAAAACCAATTGTAAGGTTGTCTAACTAAAAAATCCTAATTTCTTGGAAGAGATTCTGCAGCTGCTGCAGAGGTTGCCAGTTGAATGGAATGGCACACGCACCTTATAGGCATCAAGTGTAGGACCTCCCTTTTAAGAATTTGATATACTCCATGCTGCATATACATCTAAACCACCGACATCCGTAGTATTAGCACCATCCATTACAGCATCTCCATCCTATGATGAGTATCAGGATATCCTTGATGATGACTTAGAGTTTCTCAATTTTTAAGTAAGTTATTTCGTGTTGTGTATTTCAATGCAAGTAGGTTTTTTTAAAGATGAATGGTAGAAATTTAGTTTTTTAAAAGCTTTGCTCTTTTTTACTTTCTCTACACGTACTATATACATAGTGTATAGAGAAGGTAAAATTTTCAAGAAAAATACCCCATCCCCAACTACCCTTTGCATGGAAATGATTTCGAAAATTTTGATTTTCTTAAAAATTATTTTGTTTAAAATATCGTATATTAAAGATATTTATTTACCTGACAAATAAAATGTATATCTTGAATTTCCTGGGAATAGCCTCTGAAGACTACTTTATTCTAGATGAATTTCACGGAATTTTGTATAACTGCTAAACCGTAAGAGATGGGCAAAGACTTAACACACAAAAAATGTAGAGCACATTAAAACACGCAATTTATGTTATATACATTTTTTTTCGTGGAGTTGATCGTTTTTGTCATATTCCTTGTTTTTGTTTTCAGCTATGAAAAACATACTTTTGTCATACACGAATTTGTCAACTCCTGTCCATACAAACAAGAAACTTCAGTCACGTAGCAACCAGCTTTTGGTTATTAGTTTAGCCTATAGTACTCCCTTATTTCCCTTCTGTTTACAAGGAAGCAAGTAATAAGACTATTTATGCTAATTTTTTTTCTCGATTAGCATGAAGTAAATAGAATCATAAACTTTTTAACAATATTTTGTTGCAGAGATGTAGAGAAAGTCATGTGAATGGAACACATCAGATTTTTTTATACCAAATTTAGTTGGAAAATCGTTTACTGTTGGCAACACTGACGATTTGGCGACCAATCAGTGTTTCAATATGTCTGCTGTTGGTAGCAAGTGGCAGCTGTCAGTGAAGAGAGGTGATTGTTTAAGCTGTTAAAAGTTTTAATTTGTGACGCTGCACTGTACAAAAGAAATCAACTGACAGTTGCTTTCAATCCTGAAATCAGTGATAGCTGTATTAAGTTAGAATGGCTTCAGTGTCGCAAACTGGCAAACTTCAGCGGCAAGATACCGGAATTGTTACGAATTCCACAAAGAAGCCACTGTTAACACTTTTTCAGCAGTCGGAGTGCAAATATACACCGTGTTATTGGTAAGCAAAGTAAACTGTGGTTTTAAATATTTATTTTAGAAAAATTATAGTTATTAAATGTCATTGACCTCACTTGTAGCGCGAACTAACTGAGAGATAGGCACTTGTTGCATTCAGTATTCCCCTGCAATGGGATCAATATTTGAACACGCATGCACGTACGTACATACACTTGCTGCAGCATTGTGTTGATATATGAGATCATGTCAACTTGCTACCTGTAAGGGGTCAAGCTGATAAGTGATTAAAGAAACATGGAAATATGCTTTAATCACGAAACGTGCACCAGCTTAACAGGTTGCAAGAAAATATTTGGATTGTAGACAAATTCCAAGATCGGTCATTTTTGGCTGTGTACGGATTTATAACTTTTTTTTTTTCTTATGACAAATATGCAACGAATACTGCAGTATTCCGTAGTGTCGCATTATTTCAGGTAGTGTTCATTGCCGGTATGCTCATCCAGTCTGGAACATTTCAGTTTCTGGTTTGTGACGGGGGGGGGGGCAAGATTGAGGCAGCTACCTGAATGTGAATTTTTACGAAATATTTAGCATTAAATAACAACTCTGCATCGAATACTGCAGTGTTCCGTCGTATCGTTTCTATTAGTGTGCTTTGCGTATACACGTCCAATACGGAATGCCATTCCAGTCCTGGTTGGGGGGAAGGGAAGAGCAAGACTGTCTGAGCAGCTTCCTAAATATCACTTTTTTACGAAATATTTAGTATAAAATAATATTTCATCTTTAAAGTGAAGTATTTGTATCAAAAGTAGTTGTAATTTTTCTTTTGATAGAGCAATAAACACAAGTATTCTTCCTAATTTAGGGGGGGCCTCCTGCCCCCCCCCCCCAAGGACGTCTCTGTGCACATATTTAAATAACTTTAAAGCCATTGAAGATATTCTGAATTGTTAATCAGCGGTTGCCAAAGTGATCTTTATTGTTGAACATTAAACTTTCTGAAAACTTCCTTTAAGTGTAGTATCTTGATGATGTGTATTGTGTACAAAGTTTTTTATGTAAATTCCCCTTTAGATTTTCAAGTAATTGTGAATTATCTTTGTGCCTTCAAATGAGAAAGTTTTGTGTTTAGCAAGTAGAGATTTTAAGGGCAATTTGCAGCATTTGTAGAGGACTTTTGATGGTTTCTTCTATCTTTTATCATGAAGAAATTCAAGAATCTCTTTTTACTGCTTTTAACAGTGTTTTTGGAACATAGTGACAAGAACAAATTGACCTGTCAGGGTCTCTGCACTTGTCTGCCATTTTGAGCCAACCCTCAAACAATATTGAGCTATTAGTGCCCTCACTAATAACTCTGACCACATGACAGTAGACATATTTCAGTTTATATTTAGTTTTTGACACATGTTGCAAACAACCACTATTTCTTTCTCAGGATTCCGTGCCTCTCTATCTCAAATGCCTCACTCTTTGAGCTTTCATTAGTGTAGACATTAGAAAGAGCAAAATAAATATGCCCATTCCTTTAATTAAACAAATAAATTAAATCTATTTTCATTTCATGTGCAAATCCTCCTTCCCTTAACCCATTCTTTGTTCTTTTAAAACAAGCATATTAAAATATAATTGAAAACTGAGAGGAAAAATGAAAATTAAGTAATATTGAATACATCAATAATAATGTGAAAAAAAATGATACAATGATAATTTAGACCTATGAATCTTCAAGATATACATTGCATTTATATTAACAAAAATGAAATTGGCTTTTATTTATGGGTACTCTTAAATATTATAATCCAAATTTCATTTTGAAATGTCGCAAAAAAGACATGTTTTGGGGGTCTCCTGCACCCAAAAGGATTATTTTTAGAAAGTGGACTATGTACATGTGAGAAAGGAATGGAGGGAAGGAGAAAGAGCAGCATATCTCTCTCTATCTCTCTCTCTCTCTGTCTCTCACAGACAAACACACATTATTTCTAAAACTCTAATGTGTTTCATTTAGATAACTTTCTCTCTCTCTTCCTCAAAAAAAAAAAAACTATTCCGTCAAAAGATTATTCTTTTATCTATGTACATCATGAATTGAAATTAGCAGGAATTGTCTTATTACTTGCTTCCTTGTAAGTAGAAGGGAAATAAGGGAATAACTAAGCTAAAGCATGGATAGTCAAATCTTTTAAAAGTTGCTATATGATTGAAATTTGGTTCTTTTGCATGGCCAGGAGTTGACTGAGAAAAGTTTAAATATTTTAAAATTGAAACCAATAACAAGGAATATCTCAGAAATGGACAGCTCCATATGAAATATGTACCTATATGACATGAAGTTCTATATTTTAATGAGATACATTTTTTGTGGTTTACCAGTAATACAAAAATCATTGAGAATTAAGGGGACTTCGAGGTTATTCCCTGAAAATTCAAGATATACATTTTAATTGCTGTATAAGTATCTTTAATATATAGCATTTTAAACAAAATCATTTGTCATTTTTGGAATTTTTTCCATGCAATTTTTTGAGGGTGAAGGGATTTTCTTGAAAATCTTTGTGTTGCATTCATGGAAGACCTTTTTTTGTCTACAGGGGACTGTAAAACATGTATTTCAAGTGAAATCTCAGTAATTAAATTTTTGGGTGAAGTGCAATACCTTCTATACCTATGTACTAGGTATGAAGTTGTTTATCATGGGAAGGGGGGCGGGAAGTAAATTCTTGCACTAATCATACTACTTACATTAACTGTAATATCAACATTTTTCAACATTCTCTGCCCTAAGTCTATCTCTTTATTGATCTATTCAAAGATTAGGTATAAATATACAATAACATAATGCAAGCCAATTTACCAAATTATCTATATAGTATGTCAAAGAAATAAGTATAATCTGCTGATTAATACAGAAATAAAAACTAGTTTTTGGAATCAATAAGATAGGGGATTCAAGAGGTGAATGCAAATATTTAGGTTGAGTTACCTGGATAATTTTTTGGGGAGTTTTCACTTATCACGAGAAGATGGATGTCAAGTAACTTTAAGCTCTATGGACCCTGACATCATTTGAACAACATTGTCTACAGAACTTCATAAACAGATTTGTGGGATTTATGTCACATGGCCATAACTGTTTCTGCCGTTATCACTGAGAAGTTGCTAGAAAATACATGAAGATAACTCACATAGGGTTGGCTCAGAAGAGGGTCCCCCTGCCCAGGACAGCAGGTTTTAGTGTTGACTAAATATAAAAATCTAAACAATATCTTATATAAATATATACAGGGAATTCAGCCGGACAAATTGAAAGGATTGTAGACGGGTGTAAGATAAACTTTTTGAGATAGGGAACCTATGGGCTCTGGGTTATACATTCTTTGCTACAGCATAAAGTGTATTGAGGGTTAGCACGCCACTGATCAAACTGCAGTGAACCTTGACGTGAGCACCTGGATTTCAGAGAGCGTAGATATGGCATTATTTAGTGCTATGATTAGCATGTGAACATCAGGTGAAGATGTTGAGGGAGTTGAAGGTTCAAGCCTCTATAGGTATCTTTATTTTCATGTTGCCTCCTTTTTTGAGTTTTATAATGAGCTGTTAATATTTTGCTGTATTTTGTAATATGATTAATTCAAACTGATAAATAAAATAAATGTAATGTACGATAAGCATGTAGGTGCAACAGAAAATATTTTGATAACAATTTATTTAACACTTGAAGGAGTACACTTCTCCAAATCCCTCGAAGCAGTTTCTAAAATACAGTGTGTTATATACTGAGGTGTTATGTACGAACACATTACAATTGTAGGTACAGTTCACAATTTACGAACTAATACTATCATTGTGTCAAATGAAATAAAAATTAACTACTTTCCTATCTGCATAGTAAAACAAGTACCTACATAAAACTAATTAAGAACTATGGACTAGGAAAGTGCATTCTACTTTTTCATCTTTGCGTGAAAGGCAAAGGGAAGGAAGGAGCTTTGAGAAATAATACAATATCCGAAAGACAAAATATAGCAGGTTGCCAGAGAACCTGTTTGATGTGTGACCAGCAAACATCCCTGCAGAGATTGCATCTACCAAGAAATGAACCTCGCACCCTGTCAAAAATTCCAGGGGTTTTGTGAACCTCACCACAAGCAGCTAAAGTTCATGTCAGTAATTGTTCATTTGATTCAGTGCACAACTGGTTAGCAAGACTGTTAAGCATGTGCAATGGTGTCATCAAAGCACCAGAGTCCAGAAGTTTGCAGCTTAGATTATCTTAGGATGTTAGTCTGTTTAATCTCCGTTTTCACTTCATTGAAATAATTTATTTCCTTACACATATCATGTATACTCTTACAATATGAATATAATGTTTGCAATTCATGGATCTCACAGTAGTCATATGTAGGCATTAGACAGATTTTTAAAAGCACAGTCTCACAGGACCACAGTAGCTCAAGCGGTTAAAATGGTGCCTACATACAGATAAAATCAAAGTACACCTGTTCGAATCCTAACAGCAACCAAGGTTTTTTTTATTCCACTGCTAAAATTGTAGTTCAGTTACTACTTTTCAAAGCACACATTACATGCTTTCCATAAACCTTACTGTTTTATTGCATTAATCCATGCAGCTTCCTGGACAAAGCAGCACTGCATTTAATATTGAACGCTACGTAGATATCGATCACATTCTTTTGAAAGTAATTTGTACTGGAAGGTTTATCGTTTTGGCTTCAGAAATGAAAACTAAGCATATTAGTGCTGCTCAAACTGAGAACTCTTTGAGAAAAACAAGAAAATTAAAAAACTAAAAAATGGAAACTTCAGAGAGCAGTGCGATCTTTGTACTTTGAGATTTGACGGCCAACAATATACCAACTCACCCACCAGTTTGTTATAGCGGAGAGTTCTAGCCAACTACATATGAAATCAACTGTTATCAGCGGTGTGCACATCCTCAAAGAAAAGGCAATTTTGGCAATTCCAATAATTTTAAATATTGTGTTGATTGTGCTCTAATACTGCGTTTCTTCGACTACTGGCATACAAATTTTCTGAATAAAAATAGGACATGCACATCCACATTTTTTTAATTTATATCCACCGATGTGTGATCCAGAAAACATGCCATTACTTTGACATTTGGCAAAGGGGGCAATATTTTCCCTATCTCAAACTGTTTTCTAGAATCTGTCTTCAATCCTACCAATATGTGGGTTGAATTCTGGAAGACCATGTGTATATTACAGAATTACAAGTCATGCTTAAAATCTAGAGACTTTCTGGAGAGTTTTTGATTTGGAAAATGGTGACAATTTTTTTTTAAGTTCAACATCCTTTAACCTAGCTGGTTATATCGGATGATGAATGAAATTTGTGAATCTTGGGGTGCATGGAACTTTAAGTTACCTGACATTCATCTTCTCAGGATAAGGGAAAATTCCCAAAAGAAGTTATCTGGACAATTTACCTAAACTTACATCTTTTTGAATGTGAAGCAGACAAGCTATCCCAACACCACCAAGATAGGTTGACAAATGAAGTGCCAGAATGATTTAGATGTGACCCTCATTGATGATACCACCAAAATATTCCATATGCATCAGCTGTTCAACAATCAGCAACACTTTTATAAATAGGAATGTTTCAAGCCACCATTTAATTGATTTGCTGTAATTCAAAATCTTCTCGGGCTTCTAGCCAGGTAATAACTTGGCTTGACACCAACGTTTCGAAGAAGTGCATCTTCCTCGTCTTCAGTTCACCCTGAAGACGAGGAAGATGCACTTCTTCGAAACGTTGGTGTCAAGCCAAGTTATTACCTGGCTAGAAGCCCGAGAAGATTTTGAATTAACACGTCGCCAGGAAAGCTATAGTTCTGATTTGCTGTATTTCATAAACTTGAATATTTGCCCAGTGGTATTTCTGCTTTTATTCAATTGGATAACTTAGAATTAAATGCAATAAGAAGAGATATGTACAGTTACTACACCAAAGTGTGGACCTACCGCTTGTAGACACATTTCTCCACTTTTAGAAGCAGAGCTATTTCAGGGAAGCCTTAGCTCAGGGCTTCTCAAATGCATGTGAACTGAGGTGCAAAGGTTCTATGTGTTGTGCATATATTTGACTCTGCTCAGCTTGGGACAATTCACAGTGCGGAAGAATAGCGGGAAGGTGAAAAAGGGAGAGATAGGCATGGGTAATATGATGAACATAAGGAAAGATAGAGACAGCACTGTTTCTGCAAATCAATGGGTTAGAGTTTGCACTGTTATCAGCCTAGTCAAGTTGTGTTTTGCACCCTGCGCTTTGCAGAGCACTGCTGCATACACCTTGAGAGGCTCTGTTTTAACTCGCTCAAAGATCTTCCATGAATTTGGAGTTGAGCTGAAAGCAATAGTCAAGAGAAAAATAATTCTCCAAAGATCCAAAATTGTAGCTCTTAGAGCATTTTTATATATGGATGTTTGATGCTTTTTAACTGCTGTGGTTCTCAGCATTCCATTGTTGGACTTAATCTTGGTCATAGGCCTCTTTATTGGGTTTGAGGTTCTTTTGTGTGTCATAAATCTACAACGGTTTTACTTCCCTTCTGAAAGAAGTCACTAAGGATTTTTGTGCCCAAAAAAATCCATCACCCTCTGCCGGGTTTGGACCCACAACCTTGGGACCATGAAGGACGATAGAGAAGTTTTGGAGATTATCATGAAGCCATGACTAGATTTCTAGAGTTGGTTTAAGGATCAGTTACTCCATATTATCCCATAAGGACAATGACCAATACCAAATTGCCCAAATAGATGAGCAAACACTAAAATAAAATGGTAGAAGGCTCACTTATATAATATGGCATGTATTATCACAATGAATTAAGGGGACTTTTAATTTCTATTACTTATAATTTAGAATTAGCCCTGGCCCAAGTATTATGTAAGCTGTGGATTTTATTAAACTCTGTAATTGACTGTCATGCTGTTTTCATTTTGTATGTGCTCCTGATGAGATAAATTCAAAATATTGAGCATTTTAACTGTGTGATTTTGGATGATTTATGTTCATTCAGAAGAATCTGCCTTTTCACCACAAATCTCTCATCTGTATTTATTGATTATCCCTGCACTTCCAATTATTGTGCAGGGCAACAGTGTGTGTGTGTGTGCATACAATTGAGTAAAGAGATTGGCTAAATTGCATTCTATTTAAAAATACATGTATAGTCCACTGAGGTACATTGGTAAACTTAAAATAGATAATAGATAATATGGAATTATGTATTTATAGAATCTGAAATTCAGAATGTTAGTATGTAAAGTGTAAGTCAATTTAGCACTCTTATAAAATGTGTGTAAGCAGATAAGTTAATTAATTTAATAATATTTCATATCTTAAAATGCACAATATTCTGAAATTGATATTTCAGATTTTGGGGAGTTGCTAATGTTTTGACACACGGTTTGTCAATACTAAGTTCTTTATTTGAGAGATAAGGAGCCAGACTGAAAATTGTCCAACTGACTTACATATTCATTTAGTGTCATGCTACATGCTACATGTTGCTATGGTAGCTCAGAGCATCTGGATGGAAGGCATGAGATCTGTAGTTCAAATTCCAGCTATGACATTGAATTTTTCAGTCTGACTGTACCTCTTAACTTCCAATCACGGCCGCATTGGTGTTGTATGTCTGTAGTGAAATGGCGGCGACACCTCAAGAGAAATCATTTTGTGTGCAGCAATTAGCAAAGCTAGAGTCCATTGTTGCAGTTAACGAAAGGAACCCAAAGAAATGCACATCACGAGCAAGCAACGGTATAGCGAGTTCTAAAACATCGTCTGCACCTGAAGACATACAAACTGCATTTAATCCTGACGACCACAACAAACGGTACGAATTGTACATTGGCATGTTAGAAGATGTGGAAGGAGACATTTTATTCAACGATTAATGTTTTCCAATGAATATTTTCATGCAAGATGGTGCCCCGCCTCATTTCTCTTACCACATCGGATGTTACTTAAATAACACATTTGCAGGACGGATTGCGAGAGGAGGAGCAGATCAACTTTATTGCCAGTGGCCTCCCAGGTCTCCAAATCTCACTCCATGTGATTTTTATCTATGGGGTTATGTAAAAGACTGTGTTTTTATCCCTCCTATGCCTGCCATTCTTGAAGATCTACGACATTGAATTGTTGAATTCGATGTGTGGCAAGAAATGTGCCACCGTTTTGACATATGTCGTGTAACACACTGTGCTCATATTGAATGCACATTATAAAAATGTACATTTTTCTATCTCCACGAACGTTGGAATCATGTTTCTATCTTTTGTAGTTTGGAAGCAATAAATATTTGAAATCTGCTCTTTCTTTTTGAATAACCCTGTATATAGCAAGGGAACAAAGCAGTACCGCAGTTTCACTGCTTTCATAGGGGATATCTATTTTCGCTTCAAATTATTGTAGGCTAAGGTTACCATATTGAAAACATGGGCTACATTCTAAGAGTAGGTTATTTGTTGCTTTTATTTTGTTTTAATTTTGTGTGAGTATTCCATACAGTAGATTGGATACAAGCATTAGCATTGAAATGCTAATCCACATGGTGAAGGCCTGTGCTTTTTTCATGGATAGTTCATTTGTTTTCATGAGATTCACAAATATAATATGTATGTATGAGAGAATTATGTATCATTGATTGTTTTCATCACAGGATGCTAAGTTATTCAGTACTTGGAGGGATGGTAGTATTGATCAAAACATGGGAGGGGACCAAGTATAACATGAATATCTTCTGAAGCACATAAAAATTGACAGGTAATGTTGCCATTTAAGGGTCAGTTGGCCGTGTAATGTCAGGCAGCCAACATTTGCATCTGAAAGGTGCAATGTTCAGTGTAATGGAGCATACATAGTTGGTATTGCAAAAAGGAGGGAAGGCAGTGCAGTCATAGGGTAGTGTGGAAAGCATGAAATTTGCAATTAACAATATATGTCTTAGGAAGCGTAACCATAGCAAGGCGGGGAAACCCAGAAATATACAATCAGGTAGCGCATTCATAGGAAGGTGGAGTAAACGCTGAAATATGCAATTATACACGTCAGGGAGCGCATATACTGTTCTTCTGAATATCTCCTACTGTTCTCCATCTCTTTCATATTTTCTTCAATGCCACAACAACCTTTTTTAAGACTGCCAATGACATGACTAAAGAGCAATTAGATCTAGTTGGCCTGACAGTTATTCTTACAATTAATAATAATAATAATAATAATAATATTATTATAATAATATTGTTATAATAATAACAATAATCTATAATAATTTTTATTTACTACTAATGCTCCTGTTTTCATTAAAATAAACAAAGCAATCGATAACTTCTTATTTAACAGTAGCTTCGTGTATTAAATTTCTCCATTTAACCCAAAATATTGCTTGATCAAATGTATTAAGAGACCACAATTGCAGTGTGACATAGATGGGGCTATCTTAATGTTTTGATGAAATCGCCCTTAGCTAGCTCATGTACCACATAACCTCAAATAAGCAACATCTACAATAAGTAGGGTTAATGGTGTATGATAGATGCCGTCGTCTGCTAGCAATGCCACACCCTTCAGCTACGTCATATACGCGCCATTTAGCAACATATAACCGTGCTACTACTGCCATCTTGCGGCTGTTAACCTGTTGCATTCCTGTGGCTCTGTGTGCTCAGTTCTACAGTGGGTTTTCAATTTCTAAAGTTGGTATGGTTTTGCGGCATTGCGCGGCCAACTGACCCTTAAACGGCAACATTACCAATTGACAATGTTTTGATACATTCTAGTGCAGGATGGTTACTTGTTTCTTCCCTTTCTCCTTTTTCATTTTGAGCATTGGAAATAGTGCTTCTAGCAAGCATCCAAAAGCTTGGATTGATATCCTTTTGGGGATTTGGTGAAACTTCCATTTTGAGTTCAAAGCAGCAGGCTTGCTATATTAAGGAAGGCAATAGCTATAGTTAACACCTCCATAAAAGAATGACAGGAGTGACATTGAAGAATTATGATTGGCACAACATAAGAAAATTGATAGTCTTTCACCTTTTGTAAATCAATTGGTTGCTTTATTGTACACCTTTATAATACCTTATTAGAGTAGAAAGCACTGAACCTATTGTAGTAACCAAGCCGTGGATTCTTAGGTTCTGACTTACTTTATTCCTGACCTGTTACTCTCCAAATTTGTTTCTTTTAATGTTTTAGATACTAGCGCTTAATATACTGCAGTTTTATAGAACTTTAACAGATCTAACTGTACCTTAGGGCCTAATAAGACCTATGTTTTGTGATGGAACCTAAAAATACTTAATTAGGTTACTAAACAAATAGAATACATTCATTTATATGAAAATATGTTCAAAGGAGACCATTTAAATAAGAGAAGTGTGAAATAATATGGTGTTATGAAGTATTACATAATATTCCAGCATAGTCCTTACAATATTAAACTGTAATTAAAAGCTCTATCTTCAGTTTATATCAATTAATGATATTAAAATTGTACAGCTACTTGATTGCTTCTTTGTTCCCTTACTATACATGTAGTTTGAATTTTTTTTTGGTCTAATGTTCCATAACCTGGAAGGTCATATTGGATGATGGGTAAAATGATGCTCATGCTTGTATCTAATCTACTGTATGGGATACTCACACAAAATAAAAGCAAAAATTGGAACAATGAGTCTCCCCATGACAAAAACATTGCAACTTATAGAGGAGGTAAGAAACAAAGTGGTACATGGACCAAGTGAAGAATCCATAAGAAAGAAGTTACAGGCTGTTTTAGTGCACTCCAGATTTCAAATGAGCCCATTTCCTAAGAGCTTAGAGTAACCCAACATTTGTCTTCTCAAGATAAAGGAAACCCTGAAAAAAAATCTTAAGAGAACATGAGGCAGGCAGGCACATGACCACTGCACTACAATGTCAGGTTCATATTATTCATTACAGCACAATGCATCACATTCAACTAAATGTTGAAACTGTAAACCACATTCAACTAAGTGGAGAAAGTAAGAAAAATATCTGTATAGTTCTCACACTATAGCCATCATGCTAAACACACAGGCTCCAATTCTTACGCTTGTTTTCTAAACATGCCTTACAGTTGAAGTGGGTTTGATCAGTGGCCTGCATGTGGCCTAGTAATTTTAAGGCAAACTCTGTAATTTGTTCAAAACTTGCAAATATGCATAGAAGCTTGTGACAGTGATGTGATTAAATAAAAAATAAAATAATTTGAGTCGGTTTTGTAACACAAACATCACTTATTTTTACTTACTGGGGACCGGTTTTGGGTAACAGTTGTTCCCATTTTCAACCCTTAATTCCGACTCTTTTCCGTGAAAGTTTGCTTCTAATGATTTGTTAATTGGATTAAATTCAAAACTTGTTAATATGCATAGAAGCTTGTGACAGTGATGTGATTAAATAAAAAAGGGTTGAAAATGGGAACAACTGTTACCCGAAACTGGTCCCCAGTAAGTAAAAATAAGTGATGTTTGTGATACAAAAACAGACTCAAATTCTTTTATTTTTTATTTCTGTAATTTGTATTTGGAAACCATGGGTTTCCTATCTCATATTGATTGTCTATAAACCGTCTATCATCTGAGTGAGGGCTGAGTGCATCAATTAGTGCTGAGTTATTTATTTACAACTGTATATACAACAGTCATTTCAGAAGTCAGGCAACTGTTGTATATATTCCGAATAACCAAATATGCAGTTATTGTAATATATACATTTGAAAACAGTGGTACACAGTATGGAATGTCACCACCAGATGGCATCTGAGTGCATTGGTAGGTGCTAGTAGACGCAAGCAAACATTAGATCCTAGAGACTGTATTCCAAAATGGATGTCACTAAAGTTGAACAAAGAGCATACATAAAAATTGCATTTCTGCATGGCAGATTTTGGAAGCCTTGGGGGACTATTTTGAAAGTTATTAGCTCATAAGAGTATTACACATACATACACATACTTTTTTGTGCATATGTAATATGAATAAAACAATGATTGCTATTTATGCATCTTTCAATGGCTTGTACCCGGATCCAAATTTAGTACCAGAATTGGCTGCACCATTGCCGGGTGGTTAGATCACTCGCCTCTCACCAAGGCAGCCCGGGCTTGATCCCAAGTGGCTGTATATGGGATATATGGTGGAAAAAGTGGCACAGAAGCAGATTTTCTCCGGAGTCTGAGCATTATTGCCTGTGGTAGTAAAGGCAGGCATTAAACACTACATTAAAAAAAAAAGTACCAGCACTGCGAAGAACATTTCAGTGACTTTCAATTGTATATCCTGAGTTTTGTTTCCAACCTTTATTGATAAAAAGTAGCAGGCATGACTTCTGAAATGACTTATATATAGTATTATATCAGTTTGATTCTTGATGAAACCATGAATTGTATGAAAACTCTCAAGATGAATCAAGACATAAAAAAAAAAAATACAAGCTAAAGTGAATAGTCAAATCGTTTCAAAGTTGGTCACTATGTGTTGATTTTCTAATTCCTTTGTATGAACATAAAAAAAAAAAGGAAGAAAAAGAATAATAACTATTTGCAGTTGAGAAAAGTATAAAATATATGAAAATTCATATCCTTCACAAGGAAAATATGTAATGGTTAATGGCACAGAATATTTATTTAACAAAATATGTGCTTCTACGATTACTACATTCTTTATGCAATAAGATGAAAATTCAAGATATACATTTTGTCATAAAAATATGTTAAACATATGGTACTGTAATCAAAAATTTTTTAAGAAAATAAAAAGATAGCTACAATTTTTCCATTCGAAGGGTAGTTTGGGAGGGGGATCTTCATCAAAATCTTTGTGACATATGCTTTAAAGGTACAAGTTTCATCTTTCTGTTCATACACTTCCTCAGAACAAGTATTTCCAATGAAACCTCTGCATTGGTTTGTTTGTTTGCTTTTTTAATAAGTGGAAAAATAAAATGAAGTTTTATTTATGGACACACTTTAACTGCTGTGGTTCTTAGCATCCCATTCTATATTGGGCATGAAAGACTGCTTAATTTTGCTCAGAGGCCTCTCTATCAGGCTTGAGGTTCTTTTAGGTGCCATAAATCTACAACACGGGACCGACAGTTTATTTCCCTTCCGAAGGAAGCCATGCTAAGGATTTTTACGCCTGAAAAAAATCTATCGTCATCTGCCAGGTTTGGGTTTATGAAGTTATTTAATAGGTGGAATACAGTTCTTCCTCCTCTTACTTTACTTTAAACCTTTGGAGAGGGTGAGAGAGAGAGAGAGAGAGAGAGGGGGAGGGGTGGAGGGGGGATGGACTGACCAGCCAACTGACTGATTTATTAAGTACCTGATTTATTTCCTAGTCAATGAATTTATTTCTGGAAGCACATAAGTCAGAATTTTCTTATTCCTGCTTAAAGGTGTACTTTTTATTACTTGTGCATGTGAACATTTTTTTATTGCTAAATACGTCATAGTAAAAGTGCTATATTAAAATTCATTTTTACTTGAAGCTCTAATTTAAGAGTGTATCTGAAGTTTATTTCCATATGTGCCGGTCCCCATGACTGTGCTTGCTTTGGTGCTTCATGGTGCTGGGGATCGTGGGTTCGAGTCCCGCCTTGGGCATGGGCGTTTATATGTTTGTGAAATGTGTATATGTTTGTGAATTGGAGCAGCAAAACAGTAATTAACAGATATGCCGTTTGCCCCTGGCTAAAAGTTAATTCAGCAAGCGCATTAGTCGGTAGACATCGCAATTATTGCCTGTCAAATAAATAAAACATAAAAACAAAAACTGGCGAAGTAAAGGAATGC